>OZ038317.1:9495621-9527570 GCA_964035775.1 Osedax frankpressi | reverse complement strand
ATTATATTTAAGTTGTTATATCATATCTGTATATCGAATACTATAGAAATATGTATTTAAAATTAAAATGTATAAATAGATCAGAGTCGTTTAAAGAGGATAATTTGGTTAAGATCATTAGAGGCCGGGGTTATATAAATAATATTGGGTATATTAATATTATCATTAAGATTTAAAAATAGATCATAAGTAATAATATTGATAGATGAGAGGTAGATTTGTAAGAAAATAGGTTATTAATCATCGGTTATTAGGATCACACATTATAAATAAATAATATCAATTTATAATAATTTATATTTGTATATATATATTTATATGATTCTTATTGATGTAGTTATATATGTTATCGATAATATATATATTTATATATAATATGGTATAATAATATATATATAATATTTCCATTAGCTATATATAGTCATAATAACATATATGTTATGATATATGTTTATAAATATGTATGCGAATTGTTCAATTCTTATATTGTGGATAACTAGCGACATCTACTAATTGGCACCAACGCATGCGTATTTATACAGCAATAATTGTTTTGGTATTCAATATTTCCTATCATTATGATAATTTTAAAATTAATATAAATAATTATCTTTATTATTTATACTTAATCATTATATTAATATATAAACAATTATTCATTTAAATAATACAATCATTCAAAACCGGATATATTTAGGATATAAACTACTGTATTTGTTAGTATATCAGCAAAACATGATAACAAATTTGTATTTTGTATTCATTATCATATTATGATATTCAAAACGAAATATATATTTTTTATTTAATGTCTTCATTCTTGATAAACCTTTTATATGTTATTATTAATATCAATTATTATATTAATCTTATAAATATACAACATAATGCATTCACGCAGATTAATCATGCACAACGTGTTTTCTAAAATTATTTAA
This sequence comes from Osedax frankpressi, assembly GCA_964035775.1. NCBI lineage: Eukaryota > Metazoa > Annelida > Polychaeta > Sabellida > Siboglinidae > Osedax > Osedax frankpressi. The sequence continues at coordinate 9,526,632 of OZ038317.1, read as the reverse complement.
CTCTTTTTCTAATATTATATCTCTACGTTGATGCATAATTATGTATACTTACTAATAACGCATTAGTATTATACCATTAGCATTGTAAAAATTAAAAAGGGTATAATTTTTACTAAATATTATTAATTTGAATCTAGTTTAACTAGATTATATAATAGATATATATAACTTAAATATTATTTGTATTGATAAATTAATATATATATATATATATATATATATATATATATATTGAATGTACCCACAATATGTCATTATAGTGACTATTATATATTGTACCATATGACATGTGTATACTAAAATTGTATATGTCTTAAAATAAATAAATATATTGTCAATATAAATGTATATAATGTTCATATACTATACTATCGTAGTCTATTTTACCCCTATAATAGGGACTAGTAAAAGTAACATCACTATTATTATATATTAATTATGTATATAGTTAATATTTATATTATTTTCACATTAATATAATTATATATGGTATATTATTTTTTTTAATAGTTGTTATATTATTATATTTAAATTATACAATAATACTTATTATAATGATGTATAATTATATTAATAAGTATATTATACAATGGTAAATTCACATTCAGTAATTAGCCCACACATAATATCATACTCTGCTGATTCATAGTACTCCAAATAGGCAATAGTTACTCCTAATTACTCGAATAAAAACTAAATACATTATTGTTAAGTATTTCTATGTTATTTTGCTTTATTAACGAAATATATTATTGATCACCATAATTATTAATATGATGATAGTAATAATAAGAATATTTATTTAAATAATAAGAAATATCTTGTATCACACCTAGTATATGAACAATTAATATTTTGATTTTAAAAGTATATAGGTTGGAGCGTATATTTATTTATAAATCTAAAATTCTAAATTAATGTTTTTTTAGAAAATTTCTATAAAAAGTATTATACTTTAATTATTAATAATGCATTGCGTTTCATAATCACAACTAATGTTTTTATTAAAAAGTGGAATCATAAAACATATTATACATTATGCCTTACCTCAAAAATATAGTTTGTATATAATATATTAAATACAATTTTTAAAATTTCTACAAATCATTGCCTATTATGTTATAAAATGTCTGCAATTTATTAATAAATTAATCTTTATATAGATATTTTAATTTTATGACTATAAATAAATTCAAGTTAAATTAATAACTACTTTTATTTATTAATAGTGTACAAATAAATATTATTATTTATTTTTGGTTGGATTATTTTTTATTTTTATAGTGAATTAATGGAGATATAATTAATAAACTTTCTATGAGATTTAATCATAAAAATATAGGATTTGTTTATTTTACTTTTACAATGCTATGAATATTTATTATGTAACGCATATCCAATATAAATTTGTATTAAAATAATTGTTCAAAAAAATGTATTATAATATTAAAGGAAATTCATGTATATTTTATTAAACCAAACCCAAAAAAATACAGCTATGTAATGTATGCAGTAGATTTTTTTTAAATCTCAGATGATAAACACAAAGTAAATATAATATAAATGAAATTATGCACAAAATAAAATGACATAAAATTCCAGCCTGCTATACATATGGTGTAACATTTAAATTGCATCATTTCTTTTATGCTAACCAATAATTTGTGTAATGCATGAAAGCTTTTATAAAACCATTATATCACTCTATCAAATAAACGATTGTATACATAGTTATTTGATGAATGAGTTTAATGTTTTTAAAAATTCAAAATTATATAAAAGCATTCATCCTCCTGGAAATAACCCAAGGTCATTTTGGTTTTTTGATATATAATATAAGTATTTATTACGCTAGAAACATTTTATAAAACTATTACATCATATTTTATGATAAAGCAGATATAATGTTTATTCTAAATCTCTTCCCAGCAAACAATCCAGGTAAATTAATTTGTTTACATTACATTCTTTTATATTATTTTTTATTTTTGTGAACACATTTTACAGTGTAGTGATTTAGAAGTTTTTAAGTTCCTAGAAAACAGTGTGATGTAATTATATAACAATTATTTAAATTGTACATTTTTTCAATATAAATAAAATCAATTTTATTGGTTTTAAGAAATTTATTAAAATTATAAATTTATAATGTATAATTTTTCACTGAAATATATTATTAAAAATGTTTATAAAAGTTGAGATATTTATAATAAATAATATATGTAGTTTTTTAGTTGGATGTTTATTTAAATAGTTAACTTAATAGTGTATTTATAGATAGTAATAATTTAGATATCAGTTTTGTGAAATTTAAAGAATAATAGATAGCCGTTAAATTAAATAGTAATTATTATAGAATAAATAAATTATACATCAAAATGCTAATTATTAAATTGTTATTATTAATAACAAATATTATTTTATAACTTTCTTAAGAAACCAAATGATGTATCTATTAAGCAATCTTACATAATTATTTTAAATAAAAAATATATTAATGTAAATATGATATATTTTCACTTTTATATAAAAAAAATTGCCAAAATTTAATTATTTAAAAAAAATTAATGAATCTACAATAATTCTTTTAGATTTTGTTGAATATGATATGAAATATCAATATATATTTCTATAATACAATTTTAATTATGATATTATTTATACAATTTTTATAATCTTAATTTGATACAATTAATTATAACAGTATATAAAATTATTTACGATTATATAAAATAAAATATTATATTTATATTTATACAATTTTAATAATCTTAATTTGATACAATTAATTATAACAGTATATAAAATTATTTACGATTATATAAAATAAAATATTTGAGTTAGCTTTAAATTTATAGTGAATCATTAAATTAAGATAATTACGATTCTTAGAGCAATTGTATACATGATAGATAACATGTTATAAACTTCATTTTTACTTTGCCACAATAAATATATGTGCACTGCATTCATATATAACATTCATATATTATGTTTAATAGATATATTTTTTTTCCAGTTATATCATATTGTAAAAATTGTACACAAATATTAGTTTTATACAATTTATATAAAATTTATATATAGACATTTTCTATATTTATGATAAACTTATTTTAATATACTTTATTATATGATGGTTTATTATAATATAAAATTTAAGAATAATTATAACCCATTACATGCATATATTTTAAATTATGATATCAGAAATGTAGGGCAAATATAATATTCTTACATATATTTTATCTACTGCATAAAAAGAAAACAAGTTTAATATAAAGATAATATTTTCGGTAAATAGAAATATTAATTTTTTTTATTTTTCATTATCAAAATAAAATGATTTAATAATTATTTAGCTATAAATAAATATAAATTTTTCCAATATCAAATTACTTATTACAAATATTTTGTAACTATAATTATAACTAAAATTATAAAGAAATTCACATAATAGAAGTATTTATTTATATAAACAATATAATGATATAAATTATTTTATAAAAGTACAGGCAAAAGGATATATAATAAAAGAACAATAATGTTAACAGTAATGTTAACAGTAATATTAACAGTAATGTTAACTGTAATGTTAACAGTAATATTTACAGTAATGTTAACTGTAATGTTAACAGTAATGTTACAGTAATATTAACAGTAATATTAACTGTAATGTTAACAGTAATATTAACAGTAATGTTAACAGTAATGTTAACAGTAATATTAACAGTAATATTAACAGTAATGTTAACTGTAATGTTAACAGTAATGTTAACAGTAATGTTAACAGTAATGTTAACAGTAATGTTAACAGTAATGTTAACAGTAATGTTAACAGTAACGTTAACAGTAATGTTAACAGTAATGTTAACAGTAATGTTAACAGTAACGTTAACAGTAATGTTAACAGTAATGTTAACAGTAATATTAACAGTAATGTTAACAGTAATGTTAACAGTAATGTTAACAGTAATGTTAAGAGTAATGTTAACAGTAACGTTAACAGTAACGTTAACAGTAATGTTAACAGTAATGTTAACAGTAATGTTAACAGTAATATTAACTGTAATGTTAACTGTAATGTTAACAGTAATATTAACAGTAATGTTAACAGTAATGTTAACAGTAATATTAACAGTAATATTAACAGTAATGTTAACAGTAATGTTAACAGTAATGTTAACAGTAATGTTAACAGTAATATTAACAGTAATGTTAACAGTAATATTAACTGTAATGTTAACTGTAATGTTAACTGTAATGTTAACAGTAATGTTAACAGTAATATTAACTGTAATGTTAACAGTAATGTTAACAGTAATGTTAACAGTAATGTTAACAGTAATATTAACAGTAATGTTAACTGTAATGTTAACAGTAATTTTAACAGTAATGTTAACAGTAATGTTAACTGTAATGTTAACTGTAATGTTAACAGTAATATTAACAGTAATATTAACAGTAATATTAACAGTAATGTTAACAGTAATATTAACTGTAATGTTAACAGTAATGTTAACAGTAATGTTAACAGTAATGTTAACAGTAATGTTAACAGTAATGTTAACAGTAATGTTAACAGTAATGTTAACAGTAATGTTAACAGTAATGTTAACAGTAATGTTAACAGTAATGTTAACAGTAATGTTAACAGTAATGTTAACAGTAATGTTAACAGTAATGTTAACAGTAATGTTAACAGTAATGTTAACAGTAATGTTAACAGTAATGTTAACAGTAATGTTAACAGTAATGTTAACAGTAATGTTAACAGTAATGTTAACAGTAATGTTAACAGTAATGTTAACAGTAATGTTAACAGTAATGTTAACAGTAATGTTAACAGTAATGTTAACAGTAATGTTAACAGTAATGTTAACAGTAATGTTAACAGTATATTTCAAATGAATTCTTGAAGGATGCAGATTTTTAGATTCATCTAATATCAAGTGCGATTTTATTCCATATCATCAGAATAATAGAAATAACACTTTTACTCATATTATTGAGTTTAATTAATTTCTAGGAAGTTATATGAAGTACCTAATCTCTCATTGGGTGTCTTTCATTTAATGAGCTATGTATGATGAATATAGGGTCAGTACATAATGTCTTCAACTAAGTTATCTTTGTGTTTATGTTATAGCTAGTAGAGTAGTCAATCGATTTGAGGCAGTAAGTCAAATAGTTGTTTTATAATTCTGTTGAGCTTTTCAAGTAAAGTCCGTGGATTAGTAATTAGTTGCAGTAGTTTAGTCGAATATATATAGTTTGTAACTTACATCTTTTATAGTTTTGGTATTAAGGAATATTTTTTTGAGGTTGAACCGATTACTAAAATAACTGTAAATTAATTTATATATAGATGTACATTTTGTTGTCAAAATAGAATCATGGGTATTTTGATAGTTCATAAGAAGTATCTGTGTTTATATTTGATATTTGTATAAATCTCTTGGTAATAATATTAAGGAAAATACTTTTTTTTAATAAAAGAATTTGTAACTTTAATATGAGTATTTTTAAAGATTTTTTAAAAATATTATTTTTTCAATATCTAAATTGTATCAAGCTATGAATTTCATCAACAGTAGCTAAATTCGACCAATTCCACAAAAATGTATCATTTAATGTACTACCCTTTAAACTAATGTTACTATATTTTCATGTAATTTCTATAAATATGAATTTCATTTAAAATTATATATTTATAAATTTATATATATTTTCAATAAAATTAGAAATTTTGATAACAATTGTAGGAATTTTAAATATTGTAAAATTAAATTTTTTTATAAATTCCTCATTTTTGATATGTGGTAAAATTCTATTTTTAATATATAATGAACATTCTGTGTAAGTATCATTAGAATTTCAGTTGGAAAAAGAGATTTTACTGAAGTTTCTGGTAAAGACCTATTTTATATTATTTTACAAATGACATGAAAACTAATAACTAGCATAATTCCATATATAATGAATATCCAGATTATACAGAGTACACTGTATTGTAATTCTAATGTAATCAGTTATATAATATAATTAGTATTAATAATGCAGTATAAAAACAATTCAACCAATGCCAAAGTTATTATATAATGTAATATGAATAATTCTTGCCAGGTTTTTACTAAGTTATCTTTGAACTATTACATAATGATCAATACACCATGCTGACCTATATATTGGTCAAGCCATTTATGATTGATCTCAAATATTCACATACTTATATATTAATATATATTCATGAATAGTGTATTGTTAATATGTATTATATAAAGGTATAATAATTTATAGGATGTACTTATATATAATATATTATTTTTATATAATAAGCTACAAACATGTATTATAAGTATAATATTACATTATATATAGATTAAAATATTAATCGTTAATAAATATCTATTTTATATATTCTAATAAATGAAGAGTAAATCTATATTTTTGGTATATATTTCTACATTTACAATATGTATCCAACCTATAATTATTTGGAAGTTAGTGTTGTATTTTCGTATTGTTAAAAACTGGTAATATTTTTTAAATAAAAAATTAATTTATTTTTTAATTTACATAGTTTTATTAAATTATAAATACTTATTAAATTCGACAGATGAGCCAATACGAATTTAAATTAGTAATTTTGCCATCATTTCAAATGATGTATTACAAGTCAAAAGTCATTTATACTAAGTTTTCATTTATTAAAACTGGAATAATAGGAATATTAATATTTTGTTTTAAAATTAAATCTATCTATAAAATACATATTTTACATAAAATTAATGATTCATATTTTCTGTATAAATCATTGTAAGTAATAATTTGATCAATGTTCAATATTCTATATAAATTTATACCATTTTGTTCTCAACCGAAATGTGAAAACTATAAAATAACTGTTTTTAAAAAATAGTATATTCACAATATTGTTTATTTAACACATGATAAATATTTCTATCTTGTATTTATAAATATGATATGGCATGATAAATCAAATGTTACTCATTCTCAGTAAATTCTTGAAATATATTTAAATAATGAAATTTTTTATAATCTATTTATTGTATTAATAATAATAATCAGATATATACAACAAAATATTACTTTCTAACCTGAGTTAAATCTTTAACTTCATTAATAATTACAATTAATTCTAAAATAATGTCATCAATGATCACTTAAATTTATATTATTTCTCTATGATATTAATCTATAAATATACTGTTATACTTTTAATTTATATTTTAATTTAATTTAATGAGTTAGGTAAATTATGCCCAATGCAATCTTTGTGTTGCAGTTTATTTAATGCTAGGTTATTATCATTAAGTTGGATTTTGTTTTAAAGTTATAAACAAAAAGCCTTATTTTGATAAATACTATGTTAGTAATTTATTATTCCATTATAACGTAAACAAATTCTACTCAAAAAAACAATTCAATATAAATTGTTAGTTTCACTCCGTTTACAACTAAATATTAATTGTTATAATATGTCATACATCTGTATATAGTATAGCTGTAAACAGTGTTAAACATTTTAAATAAATTATACATTTATAAAAAATAAGACTTAAAAATCGAAGATAATATTTCTTTCTTATAACATACTGTTTATTTATAAACATGATCTGGGAAATTTTGACTTATAAATATATAATATAGATATAAACACAAAAATGATAAAGCAATTATATGTTAGTCATCATAAATTTATAAAATTATGATATTATATATAATATATAATTATATATAATATATGTGATATAAATATGTGTTATAAATATGTGTTATAAATATGTGTTATAAATATGTGTTATAAATGTGTTATATATGATATTATATAAACTTTGTATATTAGTTAAGCTATATATGATTATAAAATCAATTAATAAACTCTATATATATTCAATTCATAGTGTGGTAATTAATTAAGAATTCTTATATAAATATTTTTAAATATGATTTTTTTAAATAATATTCTAAATTTGTGTAAGAATTAGTTCATGTATAAATATTATGTCTTCATATTTGAACCTAATACAATAATACAAATCTAACAACTGTATGTATATGTATTTTATATGTATTTGACGTTTTCATAGAAATATTCTGAGAGTATAATAAAAGTTATAAAAATACTAATAAGATACAAAATGTAGTGGTAAATCGTATTACTCAGTTGGGTTGAGATTACATTCAATGTGGGAAATAGTAAATGGTAAAGTTTAATTTGATAGATTAGTTAAATTTATTTGTACTCGTGTTTAGGTTGGGCAGATGATAAGAAAGTGACCTCCCTCAAAACGTCCTTACAGATCCTTACAGATATTTTATATTTTCAATTAATGGAAGTTTAGCGTAACAAAGTATTGTCGGTAGGTTTAGTCAAGACAAAAATATATAGAGAGTGTGTTTCAATAGTCATCAGTATTTTAAATATTATCAGTAAAGATTTACATTCAATTTCACAAGAAATGGATAGCCTGTTTAGGGCTATGCATAGTTGAGTAGTTGAAGTAATGTAATCAGTTGGTTTTAGTTGAAATATAGTTTTTATTGATCTATTCAGTTGTTTAGTCAGATAGTGTTTAGTTACGTAGTTAAGTCGGTAAGTACAAGTATATAAGATATGTATAACATAATTATTATATTCGAATATGCAAAAGAATTCAGTTTTATCTCGATTAAAAATATATATATAAATTAATAGGAATTAGCTTCTATGGACTCCGATGCCTGTTTTAAAGCTGAATCAATACTCGCCTCAAATACAAGTCCTCAACTGTTGTCCACTCTACGCGCCAACTCCGTCAGCTCACACAAAGATGAAAATGAAGTACAATTAACGCATAATGAAAGCCTCTCTTCGCTCGCTGATTCAATAGATAACTCTAGTTTCAATCGCGATCAACTGAACTCTCACATTTCCATCAATGTTACTATAAGAATTTAAATATTATATTGAATTATACGTATATACAAAATGTGTGTGCAAATGTCGTTAAATTTAAATATCACCGATATACGTTCGTAAATATATTTTATTATTTTGAATGTTTAAAAAAAGATTTTCTAAAATTGGAATATTATTTTTATTAGAATATAAATATAAACATATATATATATATAATTGTATATGGGAATTAGGAAATGATATAAATATAGTATGACATTGTATGTTATATGTAGACAACACTGATAGTGTTTAACTATATCCTATATGTTCATACTTCACTTTCTATACATAATAAGTCATTCACCATGCACTACACTACCTATAAATGTGTCTTTTTTTTAGTACTATAAAATTTAATTCTAGCATTAATAATTACATGTGATATTTGAACAGTATGCTATTAATATTAATATATCAATGTCCTTTAGAGTTTCTTTTTTATCACTAGAATTCTTCAATACATCATCTTGCAATCTTTACACTCATCCTCTTACATAGCTTGTATTTTCTATTCTATTTTATAGCAACATTTGATAAATGATGAATTTCAAAACAAATTTCAAGAAATTACAGAGGCAAGAATTATTAAATCTGAACCATTGGTAAGTTTTAATTAAATCTCTTTATTTGACATGTAGTTGGATTATGTTACATGACCTGATTACTGAGTGTTTATTTATTTATCAGGTGCTATTTATATATATTATTTGACTGTCTGGTATGCTAATTTGTTTTATAAGGCAGTATCATAAATTATTGACAATATTGTGACTTTGTAGATACTTTGAAGCATTTATAATTAATGTTGAAATCGTTCTCAATTAAATATCAAGTTAATCATTAATTGTTATTACACTTTCATCTTCGACTCATACAATGTTTTGCTTGTTCATTTCACTACACCTACCACTACACCTACCACTACACCTACCACTACACCTACCAGTACACCTACCACTACACCTACCACTACACCTTCCACTACACCTACCACTACACCTACCACTACACCTACCACTACACCTACCACTATACCTACCACTACACCTACCACTACACCTACTACTACACCTACCACTACACCTACCACTACACCTATAACTACCCCTACCACTACACCTACCACTACCCCTACCACTACCCCTACCACTACCCCTACCACTACCCCTACCACTACCACTACCCCTACCACTGCACCTACCACTGCACCTACCACTACCACTACCCCTACCACTACCCCTACCACTACCCCTACCACTACCACTACCCCTACCACTGCACCTACCACTACACCTACCACTACACCTACCACTACACTTACCACTACACCTACCACTACACCTACCACTACACCTACCACTACACCTTCCACTACACCTACCACTACACCTACCACTACACCTACCACTACCCCTACCACTACACCTACCACTACACCTACCACTATACCTACCACTACACCTACCACTACACCTACCACTACACCTACCACTACACCTACCACTACACCTACCACTACACCTACCACTACACCTACCACTACCCCTACCACTATACCTACCACTACACCTACCACTACACCTACCACTACACCTACCACTACCCCTACCACTACACCTACCACTACACCTACCACTACACCTACCACTACACCTACCACTACACCTACCACTACACCTACCACTACACCTACCACTACACCTACCACTACACCTACCACTACACCTACCACTACCCCTACCACTATACCTACCACTACACCTACCACTACACCTACCACTACACCTACCACTACCCCTACCACTACACCTACCACTACACCTACCACTACACCTACCACTACACCTACCACTACACCTACCACTACACCTACCACTACACCTACCACTACACCTACCACTACACCTACCACTACACCTACCACTACACCTACCACTACACCTACCACTACACCTACCACTACACCTACCACTACAGGTACCACTGCAAGATACCACCCTTTTCGATCAGTTGGAACTTCAAGATCAAATAAAATCCACGATTTTCAACCTCTCTCGCGACGAGATTCAGCTACCGGTCGAGGCAACGCCGTCGCTAGAGAGTAACAGGTTAACGAACGTGGAGTTAACACCACTGGTCAACCCATTGCACTGACCGCCTTAGCCCACTTGCGCAATCCTATTGGCTAACTCGCTGTTCCCATAAATAAAGGTGTTCGGATATATCCGTCGATTATGCGTCCTACGTGAACATGGAAGAACTGGTTTCGACTGCGAATGGCGAAGGAGCTGCTACCTCTTGGCCTTCGAGTGCCCACCTTACTTTGTCTGGTGATCTCGAAGCCAGAACTGACCCCGCGCTCGTACAACAGAACACGCCGTCTTCGGCTGATTACATAGCACTCGGCCGCGTCGTAGATAGTTCTGGTCAGGCCTTGACCACCGAGCAAATAAGACAATTGATGGATAGTACCGCTCATCCCTTAAGCTCTGAACTATTGAGACAACTGGCGGATAACGCTGGTCAGTCCTTGACCTCTGACCAAATGAGACAATTGGTAGATAGTTCTGGACATCCTTTGACCACTGAGCAAATGAGACCGTTGGTAGATAGTTCTGGTCAGTCCTTGACCACTGACCAAATGAGACAATTGGTAGATAGTTCTGGACATCCTTTAAACACTGACCAAATGAGACAATTGGTAGATAGTTCTGGACATCCTTTGACCAACGAGCAAATGAGACAATTGGTAGATAGTTCTGGAAAGCCCTTGACTTCCGACCAAATAAGGCAATTAGTGGATAGTTCTGGACATCCTTTGACCACTGTCCAAATGAGACAATTGGTAGATAGTTCAGGTCAGCCTCTGAATGAACAATTGAAGCAAATAGTAGATAATGGTTCACCTTCGAGTGCAGAGATACTCACGTCTCCTCCTTCTCATACTTTGGTCTACGAATCCAACGAACAACCTCTCAAACAACCGAAACTCGAACCATGCATCCAACACGAATCGCCGATGAATCATTCGCTGATCCTACAACAACCTTTACAGCAAGTCTTGCAGCAATCCCTTCCGCAATCCCTTCCGCAATCCCTTCCTCAATCCCTTCCTCAATCCCTTCCGCAAGATAGCCAACAAAGCCTAACTCAACCCCAACAACTGCCGCAATCCCTACAAAAACCAATTATTCAGTCGATACAGCCGACTCAACCGCATAACCTAACGCTAAATGTAAAGCAAAGTATACCGCAACCCATAAATCTGCCCCTAGCTCAACCCGTACAGCAACCCCTAGTGCAAACCCTACAACACCCGACACCCATAAAACTCAGCGATTCGTCGAACCAACTGTCGACGCTCGCTGAAATATCACCTCCAGTTGCCCCTCAAAACTCTATGCTTAATCTTCTCGACAACGTTCAAGTTGGTAGCCGGACCTCGACGCAGGCATTAAATATGTATGCTAAGTTTGTCTAGACATACGCCATTATGTCACGATACGCCAACATATGTATTTACATTTGCGGTGCATTGTTATACTTTAATTATATTGTTTACGTGCAATTATGGCCAGTATATTTACAATTAAATCAGTTTTTTAGTTAATAAACAAGTATAGATTATAATCTAAAGGTAATTTAAGATTGCAATTTTAATTGTTGATTTGCAATTCCTAGATATTAATTAATATAAATACCATATATTATATATCTATGTTAAACATTCCATTGTTTAATGTAAATGTTCTCACAGCAAACTATCCAGTTCATTTCTTTTTTTGCATTGTATTATTTCTTTTATATTATTTTTTATTATTGTTAGAACATCAAATGATTTTAAATACTTTGCCAACATTGTGTTTGCTGGGTTTCTTGTATATAAGACATATTATATATATATATATATATATATGTATATATATATATATATATATATATATATGAATGTTTGTAACTGTATATATAGTAACCTCTATACACGAGTATAGTGTAATATTAATAATGATTTTAAAGTTAAGTATGTGTATTTCAATATAATAACACCTACACTATTTGAGTAATCTCTACTCCACGAATCCGCAGACTCCCGAGTCCACGCTAACCCATAAAGCTTCTCAGTTGACAATCACTAGAGAGATACAAGCCACCTCTCAACGTTTGTAACACTCCACTCTCTACGCTGTTATAGCGCTGTTATAGCGCTGTTATAGCGCTGTTATAGCGCTGTTATAACGCTGTTATAGCGCTGTTATAACGCTGTTATAACGCCGTTATAACGCTGTTATAGCGCCGTTATAACGCTGTTATAACGCTGTTATAGCGCTGTTATAACGCTGTTATAGCGCCGTTATAGCGCTGTCATAACGCTGTTATAGCGCTGTTATAGCGCTGTTATAACGCTGTTATAACGCTGTAGCATTCCCTTTAACATGGAACAACCTACTACGGAATTATCGTAGCCAAATGTCCACATTATATTGAGTCGTTATAATTGCTCGTTATGATAATCACTCTCGAAATCTCCTTAATAACGTCTCCCGCTTAACGATGTGTTTTACTCGATTGACAACAGTGCAAAGGGAGCCGAATCCATTGTCCGCGACTCATCTGCACTCCAACATAGAAAATATAGAATTGAAGGTCGAGGTGCAGCCAGAGAGCCAACACAGAGCGAGGTCAATAATCTCCTGTTTGATGAGTTCTATATCTTAGATAATAACTTATTATCGATATTAATAAACACTCGCAACTAATAAATCAAAGGATAAAACCTACAAATGAAATCTGTTGAGTTAAAGTTAAACTTGCAACAATTCATTCAATTACCTTTGATATGTCCAACTCTCAGATATTTGACTGAAGGATCTCGAGGAACAGTTAAAGACGCCTCAAATGTGACCTTTCCCGTTGTCAAGGTAAATGCATGTATTATGTATGGCGGTGTAGAAGTGTTGTCGTGAAGGTCTTTTCCTAGCGCTATGCCAAATATCCCATGTATCCTTAATGTAACATGTACAGATGTTGGCGCATACCTAAATCAATCAATTTAACTCTGCCACACACTTTCTCGCGTTCGCACACACTCGCACACCCACACGCACACACTCGCACACGCACCCACTCACTCACCAACTCACCCACCCTCTCACCTCATAGGCCCATAGTCACTCACACAATACACACACAAGTCTAGACAACTGGCCAGACTGTATTATATATATACACAGTATAGTATGGATTATTCTATGTAATAGATATATCATGATATGATATTCAGATAAGGGATTTGTATGTATGCAAATATTTATAAAATGCAGATATACATATAAATATATATATGTATATATAAATATATATAAATATATATATGTATATATAAATATATATATATATATATATGTATATATAAATATATATAAATATATATATGTATATATAAATATATATATATATATATGTATATATATGTATATATATTTACCATAAATACAATATTGTCTCGTAGAATATGGTTAACCTTACATATTGTATTGAAACTTCTAATATTACAATTTTAATGATATCTTCATGAATAATAGTGTCTTATTTAATAGCACTTATTAAACTTCCAATTACAACCTGCAATTACCGTCCCATTGTATAAAATAGCAAACAATTGCAGTTTACTGTCACCATTAATGAAATCACTCTTTATATCAGAAAAATAAATATTCAAATAGCATTGCCAATACCAATCGCTGTAGTAAACCTAATATATACTTGCACTACTTCTACTGCATTTCTTACCCTGTCTAGTTGCATGGCTACCATGAAGAGGTAAGTCTCCTGGTCTTCATCGGCAGCGACTGCGGTCGAGTCCTACCCCACAAATTCTACCAGGCCACGAGAGTTCAAGTGAAGAATGGATCCGACAGTTGCGAGAAGATGCAAGATGGAATTCCAATCATCGAATTCAAGTTGAACCCGGAAAACCAAATGCAGACTTTGTTGGTTTTTACAATCAAAGGCAAATCTCACAATTTGCATAAATGAATCATAAATAATCTTAATATGATTTATTTTTATAATAATTGTAGGTCTAATTAACAAATGATTGTATGTACTTTTCAATATGAATGTTAAACTGGTATGTTGTAATTGATTGCATATATATATATATATTATATATATATATATATACATATATATGTAGTATATACATATTTATATTTAATACACATATTAACATCACATGATTAAGATTCCTAAAATAACTTTGAATTTAACAGACTCTTTTCAATTAATCACACAAAAGTAATTGTTTCTTTTTGCTATACTATTGCTATTGGCCATTTATAGTCTATATTGTACTTATAATTAATAGCAATATGGAGAAAAACTACACCAAATATAGGTACAACTATATAGACCATAGATATGTCTTATACATAAATATCAACATACATATCCACATACATATCAACATACATATCAACATACATATCAACATACATATCCACATACATATCAACATATCCACATACATATCAACATACATATCCACATACACAGCTACATACATATCCACATACATATCAACATACATATCAACATACATATCAACATACATATCCACATACATATCAACATACATATCAACATACATATCCACATACATATCAACATACATATCCACATACATATCAACATACATATCAACATACATGTCAACATACATATCAACATACATATCCACATACATATCAACATATCCACATACATATCAACATACATATCCACATACACAGCTACATACATATCCACATACATATCCACATACATATCAACATACATATCCACATACATATCAACATACATATCCACAGACATATCAACATACATATCCACATACATATCAACATATCCACATACATATCCACATACACAGCTACATACATATCCACATACACAGCTACATACATATCCACACACACAGCTACATACATATCCACATACATATCCACATACATATCAACATACATATCAACATACATATCAACATACATATCAACATACATATCCACATACATATCAACATATCCACATACATATCCACATACACAGCTACATACATATCCACATACACAGCTACATACATATCCACATACATATCCACATACATATCAACATACATATCAACATACATATCAACATACATATCCACATACATATCAACATACATATCAACATACATATCAACATACATATCAACATACATATCCACATACATATCAACATATCCACATACATATCCACATACACAGCTACATACATATCCACATACACAGCTACATACATATCCACATACATATCCACATACATATCAACATACATATCAACATACATATCCACAGACATATCAACATACATATCCACATACATATCAACATATCCACATACATATCCACATACACAGCTACATACATATCCACATACACAGCTACATACATATCCACATACATATCCACATACATATCAACATACATATCAACATACATATCAACATACATATCAACATACATATCAACATACATATCCACATACATATCAACATACATATCAACATACATATCAACATACACAGCTACATACATATCCACATACATATCCACATACATATCAACATACATATCAACATACATATCAACATACATATCCACATACATATCAACATACATGTCAACATACACAGCTACATACATACCCACACACACAGCTACATACATATCCACACACACAGCTACATTCATATCCACATACACGGCTACATACATATCCACATACACGGCTACATATCCACATACACGGCTACATACATATCCACATACACGGCTACATACATATCAACATACATTTCCACACATACAGCTACATACATATCCACACACATAGCTACATACATATCCACACACACAGCTACATACATATCCACACACACAGCTACATACATATACCCTCTTTATATTGTACTTTCATTATCTTACTCTTAACATATCGCAAGATCCAACAATCACTTTTTGGCACAATTTCCATGTTTACTTTATTTTCACACTATTTTACTTATTCTCCATTTCTCTAATCCTATTTGCGTAGTAATTCTATACAGCCCCTTCCTTGCACCTTCCTTTTCCCCCTCCTTGCCCCCTCCTTGCCCCCTCCTTGCCCCTTCCTTGCCCCTTCCTTGCCCCTTCCTTGCCCCCTCCTTGCCCCTTCCTTTCCCCTTCCTTGCCCCCTCCTTGCCCTCTCCGGGTCGACATCGCTCCAACCGCTCTCGCAACTCGTCCTCAGGATTGACTGCGTTGGCATTCTGAAACTGCGAAACTCCGACGTCAGTCAGGGCGTGAAACAGAAGAAATCCACGTCTGTTCGCCTTGTGTTCCGTTGTGAGCTACGACTTCCTGACGGCCGTTACTGTACCCTACAAACTGCCAGCAGCCCCATCTCCTGCACCCAACCCGCCGGACATCCGGAAGTTCACAAGAAATCGGTGAGTTCCGCTCGAATGTCTGGCGGAGAAGAACTTTTCATCCTCGGAAAGAACTTCTTTAAACCGGCGTCCGTCCTTTTCCGTCAGGTTAATTACGGCTAATACGAATACATAACTCTCATCTTCCTCTCTTATCTCTTCCCTCTATTATCCCTCTCCTATTTCTATCCCTACTGAATTCCTATTTGGTTATATATTCGCATATGATCTCTTTCACTTTCTTTATTTACCTTTATGATAAATATTTACATTGATCTTCTCTACACGTACCATTTCTTTCATATTCATTTACTACATATTTACCTATATGATAGCTACACCCCCATTTCCCTCATGTCCCCCATCTTCTCTTACTCTATTATTCATAACAAACTGATTATTAATTTAATGTCGTCTCTCCTAATTGACACGTTTTACAAAACTTTCCCAATCTCTAAATCATCTGTTTATTTATATCATCAATTTCTATTTTCTTTTAAATAATTTGTCGTTGATCTCTCGTCTTCCTCCATCTATTTCCATTTTACTATCTTCCCATCTATTTGCACTTTATTATCTTCCCATCTATTTGCACTTTATTATCTTCCCATCTATTTGCACTTTATTATCTTCCCATCTATTTGCACTTTATTATCTTCCCATCTATTTCCACTTTATTATCTTCCCATCTATTTCCACTTTATTATCTTCCCATCTATTTCCATTTTACTATCTTCCCATCTATTTGCACTTTATTATCTTCCCATCTATTTGCACTTTATTATCTTCCCATCTATTTCCACTTTATTATCTTCCCATCTATTTCCACTTTATTATCTTCCCATCTATTTCCACTTTATTATCTTCCCATCTATTTCCACTTTATTATCTTCCCATCTATTTCCACTTTATTATCTTCCCATCTATTTCCACTTTATTATCTTCCCATCTATTTCCATTTTACTATCTTCCCATCTATTTGCACTTTATTATCTTCCCATTTATTTCCACTTTATTATCTTCCCATCTATTTCCACTTTATTATCTTCCCATCTATTTCCACTTTATTATCTTCCTATCTATTTCCACTTTATTATCTTCCCATCTATTTCCACTTTATTATCTTCCTATCTATTTCCACTTTATTATCTTCCCATCTATTTCCACTTTATTATCTTCCCATCTATTTCCACTTTATTATCTTCCTATCTATTTCCACTTTATTATCTTCCTATCTATTTCCACTTTATTATCTTCCCATCTATTTCCCTTTATTATCTTCCCATCTATTTCCACTTTATTATCTTCCCATCTATTTTCATTTTACTATCTTCCTATCTATTTGCACTTTATTATCTTCCCATCTATTTCCACTTTATTATCTTCCCATCTATTTTAATTTTACTATCTTCCTATCTATTTGCACTTTATTATCTTCCCATCTATTTGCACTTTATTATCTTCCCATCTATTTCCACTTTATTATCTTCCCATCTATTTGCACTTTATTATCTTCCCATCTATTTCCACTTTATTATCTTCCCATCTATTTCCACTTTATTATCTTCCCATCTATTTCCACTTTATTATCTTCCCATCTATTTCCACTTTATTATCTTCCCATCTATTTTAATTTTACTATCTTCCTATCTATTTCCACTTTATTATCTTCCCATCTATTTCCACTTTATTATCTTCCCATCTATTTGCACTTTATTATCTTCCCATCTATTTCCACTTTATTATCTTCCCATCTATTTTAATTTTACTATCTTCCTATCTATTTGCACTTTATTATCTTCCCATCTATTTCCACTTTATTATCTTCCCATCTATTTCCACTTTATTATCTTCCCATCTATTTCCACTTTATTATCTTCCCATCTATTTCCACTTTATTATCTTCCCATCTATTTGCACTTTATTATCTTCCCATTTATTTCCACTTTATTATCTTCCCATCTATTTCCACTTTATTATCTTCCCATCTATTTCCACTTTATTATCTTCCTATCTATTTCCACTTTATTATCTTCCCATCTATTTCCACTTTATTATCTTCCTATCTATTTCCACTTTATTATCTTCCCATCTATTTCCACTTTATTATCTTCCCATCTATTTCCACTTTATTATCTTCCTATCTATTTCCACTTTATTATCTTCCTATCTATTTCCACTTTATTATCTTCCCATCTATTTCCCTTTATTATCTTCCCATCTATTTCCACTTTATTATCTTCCCATCTATTTTCATTTTACTATCTTCCTATCTATTTGCACTTTATTATCTTCCCATCTATTTGCACTTTATTATCTTCCCATCTATTTTAATTTTACTATCTTCCTATCTATTTGCACTTTATTATCTTCCCATCTATTTGCACTTTATTATCTTCCCATCTATTTCCACTTTATTATCTTCCCATCTATTTGCACTTTATTATCTTCCCATCTATTTCCACTTTATTATCTTCCCATCTATTTCCACTTTATTATCTTCCCATCTATTTCCACTTTATTATCTTCCCATCTATTTCCACTTTATTATCTTCCCATCTATTTTAATTTTACTATCTTCCTATCTATTTCCACTTTATTATCTTCCCATCTATTTCCACTTTATTATCTTCCCATCTATTTGCACTTTATTATCTTCCCATCTATTTCCACTTTATTATCTTCCCATCTATTTTAATTTTACTATCTTCCTATCTATTTGCACTTTATTATCTTCCCATCTATTTCCACTTTATTATCTTCCCATCTATTTCCACTTTATTATCTTCCCATCTATTTCCACTTTATTATCTTCCCATCTATTTCCACTTTATTATCTTCCCATCTATTTCCACTTTATTATCTTCCCATCTATTTTAATTTTACTATCTTCCTATCTATTTCCACTTTATTATCTTCCCATCTATTTCCACTTTATTATCTTCCCATCTATTTGCACTTTATTATCTTCCCATCTATTTCCACTTTATTATCTTCCCATCTATTTTAATTTTACTATCTTCCTATCTATTTGCACTTTATTATCTTCCCATCTATTTCCACTTTATTATCTTCCCATCTATTTCCACTTTATTATCTTCCCATCTATTTCCACTTTATTATCTTCCCATCTATTTCCACTTTATTATCTTCCCATCTATTTCCACTTTATTATCTTCCCATCTATTTTAATTTTACTATCTTCCTATCTATTTGCACTTTATTATCTTCCCATCTATTTGCACTTTATTATCTTCCCATCTATTTCCACTTTATTATCTTCCCATCTATTTCCACTTTATTATCTTCCCATCTATTTCCACTTTATTATCTTCCCATCTATTTCCACTTTATTATCTTCCCATCTATTTCCACTTTACTATCTTCCCATCTATTTCCACTTTATTATCTTCCCATCTATTTCCCTTTATTATCTTCCTATCTATTTCCCTTTATTATCTTCCCATCTATTTCACTTTATTATCTTCCCATTTATTTCCACTTTATTATCTTCCCATCTATTTCCACTTTATTATATTCCCATCTATTTGCACTTTATTATCTTCCCATCTATTTCCACTTTATTATCTTCCCATCTATTTGCACTTTATTATCTTCCCATCTATTTCCATTTTATTATCTTCCCATTTTTTCGTCACCAGATGAATATACAATAAATTAATTTGAAATAGCCAGTAACTTTTGTAATGCAATTATAAACACCTAATTTCTCTATGCAAATGATAACAATACCAGAATTAGGTCAACATTGGTAATGTATTGTACTCTGTATAATTTTGATAAGAAAACATGTGTTCTGCTAAGTAGAAACTTATTAATAGTAAATTATGTAATATTTCCAATATAAACTTCTTTTTTAAGGTTTTCAGATACACATCACCACATTTCGACATGAATAACTATTCTAATCTAGAAATATGTATCTATTCCACATTATAATCTTTGCTATAATTAATCACCATGGATATAAAATCCTATTCCCATAAGATGTTCAAGAGTTACCTAGATTTTGTAATTAATTCTTACTCTAGGGACCGAGCGAAAGATAAAACATAAATTCATTGTCTAGTTATATTGTCTAGCTAAGTAATGTTTCGAGTTATAATCAACATTATAATAAGCAATTTAACTCTGTCATTGTTTGTAGAGGAAGGGAACCGATGAAGATGGAGGAGGAACAATAGACGTTAACAATGATGATTTTGATGATGATACTGCTTTTGTATGGACTTCTCAAGCGAAAATAGATTGGGATGTATTTCATGCGGTTATTATTAATTATTAATACTACTATCTACATTATTGTTGTCCTCCCATTGTTATACTCTTAGTGTTATACACCAATTATAACATTATAATTGTTATGCACTAATAGTTATACTCTCATCGTCATACTCTCATTGTTATACTCTCATTGTTATACTCTCATCGTCATACTCTCATTGTTATACTCTCATTGTTATACTCTCATTGTTATACTCTCATCGTCATACTCTCATTGTCATACTCTCATTGTTATACTCTCATTGTTATACTCTCATTATGCACTAATAGTTATACTCTCATTGTTATACTCTCATCGTTATACTCTCATTGTTATACTCTCATCGTCATACTCTCATTGTTATACTCTCATTGTTATACTCTCATTGTTATACTCTCATCGTCATATTCTCATTGTCATACTCTCATTGTTATACTCTCATTGTCATACTCTCATTGTTATACTCTCATTGTCATACTCTCATTGTCATACTCTCATTGTCATACTTTCATTGCCATACTTTAATTGTCATACTTTCATTGCCATATTCTCATTGTCATTCTACGTAGACATCAATAATGTCCCATTTACCGCAATCACTAATTTAAGCTAATATGTTAAACATATTAATTAATTTGCTATGTTCAGCTTCTAAGCTCTTTCTTACCCTAAATTCCCTTCTACAGGCTCATATGGTAATAATGGTACCCGAATATACTGGACCTTCGGATGGAGCTAGTTCAGTTCAAGTCGAGTTCATCGTGAAATCCAAAGACAAAATCTCCGAACCCTCTCCCTTTATCTACATGGCTAATGAGAATGAAATCATTGAGGACAATGGTTGTAGGCAATAAGCCATTGTTTTAACGTTATAACTTTACCCTAATACCATTGCTACCACGCAGTCAGCGAAGATGATAGCATCTCTTGCTGGCCTATTCAAAATAAGATTACTATTAAAGAAGAACCGGTTCCTATGGAGATTGACCAGCCAACTTTCAAACGACAAGCCGCGGGTTTATTTCTTTTTCAATATTATTCACTTAAGTAATTATTGATTTCCAAATTTATTTGCTCTAAAATGTTGGATATATTTCATATTTAATGTGACTACGCTCAGAATTGGAATATTCAGCCGAGGGAAGGGAACTCGGTAGCGCTGAGAAATCTTCTTTCGAACCCAACAGTTCGTATAACCATGTATTGTACGTATTGTACTCATTGTTTAAACCACCAACCTAATGTCGTCTCGCTATTCACAGATACGAATATATCTCAGGCGTCTAGTATATCAAGCAGTTAGTACCCTCGACAATAAACAATCAATTAATCACCTAAAGCAAAACAACAATACATGACTCACCCTTGACTTCAATGTAATCTGCATTTCGTGACGATATGATAATCTACGTTGGTTCTCGGTATTCGATGTTTATTGCCCCCATTGTTTAATTCAATTGTTCCTCGGCGCATTGCGTAGCGTATTAATTCACGTTCCCCGCAACCGAACCCTTCGCAACCACGAGTTATCTTATATCCCCCCTCCCCATCCCCCCCGCAATAGACAACTCCCCGATTGACCATTCGTCGCCGTTGGAACCCGAACGCAAGAGGATCTCGACGTCCACCCACCACTCCCCGGCGTCAAGCGTAATCACCGGCGGCGTAGGGCCGAGTATAGGTGGCGCCGTCAGCGCCGCCGTATCTCCCGAAGCCGTCGTCGTCGCCGTCGAGCCGACCTCGACGGGAATGGCGTTGATGGTCGGAAGCGCGACTTCGCAAGACGGCGACGACCAGGACAGCGCCCTCGACCTCAGCGACGCCTCGGTAAGGCGGACAAGTATGATCTCCCCACCAGTCGCCTCCGTCGCCGTCGCCGCCGCCGGTGGCGCCACTAGCTCCTCCTCCTCCTCGGCGGCGGTGGCAGTGACGCCGGCGCCGGCCCCTGGACGCGGCGACCTCGTCAAACAATCGCTCGAGGACATGATCTCCCTGCAACGCAGCCTCATCAAGCAGCAAAGCGATAAGATGGCATCGCAGGAGAACATCATCAACCAACAGAACGCTGAAAGGCAACGGCAGGAACTTGTCTTGCAAGAGCAGAAACTCGAGATTCAACAACAGAAATTCGACAAGATGGTTCAGAACATGACCATTGAACAACAAAACCACGAACGATTCCGACAGGAGAATCTGTTGCTGGAGAAGGATTGCAAGATCGCCCAACAGAAGGAGGAGAAGAAACTACAACAGGCTACCATTGAACAGCAAAACCACGACAAACTCGTTCAACAGCACATTCTAGTAGAACGGGAAAGACAAATCGCTCAACATTCTTCTGAACAGAAGACCTCCGACTTAGAGAGTATCTTTACTCCCGACGACCCTCACCTGCAGACAATGGTAAAGAGTCAATTGACCGTACAGTGTCCAGTGACCTCCGCGGCTTCGGTGTCTTCGGACTACAATTACGATACGCCCCCAAATTCGTCGTTGACATCTTCCCACCAATCCTCTCCTCAGCCGTTGGTTGCGACTTCGCAGCCTACCAACCACACGACCTCTGCTTCGACCGCGGCTGCAAATCACGTGCCCACGCCGCTCAGTCCCACCAACGTACAGCCCGAGTGCACGTCGTTGATGTGCGACTCCATTAACGAACTTCGAGATCTCATCTCCGAAACCTCCTCGAAAGAAAACCATAAAGTTTGTCATAAAATCGGGGGACGTTGTCCATTGCAACCCGTAGTAATGTATAAAGAATATAAACTCTAAATAATAATGTAATCTTGGTAACTAATGACTGCACGGATTAAATTATTTGCATTGTTTTGCGTTGGTACTATAAAATCACACCTTAACAGGATATGTCTTCAATTGAGAATATTGTCAAGAAGACGGACCTAACAGCGCAGGAACACGCGGTTTATTTCTTTAACCACTTTTATCTACCAACTTAAACCAACGCACTCTTAATACTAATTATCATTATTGTGTTTTAGATACAGACGCAATTGGAACATATCTCTTCTGCGAATGAGTTTTCAGAACAAACGTTCAGCATCCAGTCTCCGATCACGTCGCATGTTTAAATTACTTTCTAACTCTAAAACTGCGATTACAATATCATTTCTAATTCATGAAAACTAATCGACAATCGTTTGATTTAAATGTCACAAACTAACCCTTTATTTAATAACGTAACATTCGCTTGCAGAATACATTGTTGAAAGGAACAACAATGCAGCAACACGGCATACAAATACAAACTTCTACGATGCTGTCACCCACATCTCAGTCTGCAGCCGCTCTACAACAGACCACACCCCCGATACAGCAGACCACTCCCCCGGTACAGCAGACCACGCCTCCGCTCCAACAATTAGTTGTTGATCAGACGAGACTCGTCTCCCCATTGGACCTAGATTCGCAGGCCACGCCTTCTCCCGCGCAACAAAGTACTCCGTTGATCAGTACGCCCACAACTTCCAGTCCCTTTTCAACTTCTTTAGTGCCGATGCCCACTGCGATTGCGAATAAACTCAAGAAAGGTCAACCCTTGACCTTTGACGAACAGGCAAGTCTTCAGAAACTAAAGGGTGGACTGCCCTTTAACGCTGCCCAGCATACTTCACGTTAGTCTCTACGACGTTAACATTTTCTTTACAGCCTATTTTATATCTTAATCACCTCTCGCAGAATTAAATGAAGAAACATTTAAGCCTATTCCATCAGAAAATATCCTTCAAGGTTATTATTAACAAATATATAAATTGTATTCCTTATAATTATATATTCTACGTATAATTATTAAATTTCCGATTTATTAAATTAATTATTAATGACCTTATTAAATTAATAAACAGGACCAAACCAGAGTGATACTGAAATATTCCTTTCACCAGAAGAAGGTTTTTAACAAATTATAATAATAGCTTATTTTCACAATTCATTAACAGTTATACTAATTGAAGCTAACCAATTTTTACAGTTTTCGACCTACTGGCTTCCCTTTCTGGAAATGATTCTGCTCTCTCACAATCGTAGTTATTAATGGTACAAGAGCATATCTCTTGTTCACATTGTTTATATATATTGCTGGTCACTCATCAAGTCACTTAGATAATTCATGTCTAGTACTTTATTTAGTTAATACCTTTTTTTTTATTTTTCCCTTACTGATTCTCTGTATTACTATCATCGCGCGCAGACAAACACACACAGGAACACACACACACACACACACAGAAATACACGTACACACCAAACAAATACACACGCACATACATATACACCATAACACGTATACTCGACATATACCCGTACTAGCATTGGTTTCCATGACTGCAATACTGATCTGTAATGTGGAATTGACCTGGGAGGTCATCTGCAGACTGCGGGCACGTTTGCACACCGATTGTTCGACATAGCAACGAAGCAATACGGCTTTAAGCAGTCAGTCGGTAACATATAAGTTTCAGAAGAATACAGAAGTTTGTGATACAAGTTGTATATATATTTATCATTTTACAGTATTATATAACCTACGAGAAATCTTTAATTGAGTTTTTTTCTGTAGTATTTAATAAATATATACAGATGTTATATGGTATTTTTTATTTCTTGAAAAAGCATAGATATTAAACGCAATAATAATAATAGCATAACAATGCTTTATGGCACATATTGTGTAAGGAATAAAAAAGAGTAAAATCTTGAGTAAATATTTAATGGAATGGCGTGATCATAAATAAAATGATTTCATATTGTATAAAAAAACATTATATAAAATGTTTGTATATATTTTTAACTAAAACTATGAATAAGATATAGCAGTTTTGTTCATAAATAAGATATAGCAGTTTTTTTGATATGATGAAAGTCAATCTTTAAACTTAGATGGAAAGCTTCGCGAATGATTACAATTCGGAATTACGATTACGACACTTTACACACAGAGGTTTCAGTTTACCATAAGTAACGCAGTCCCTACCCACACACTGGCAGCAACCATTCAAATGAAACCACCTGTAAAATATCAATGTACGATATTGATGTGAGAAATGTCATTTTAATCATCGCCAAACCTCATTTTACTAGATCCCATGCTGGTACAATAATCTCGACATGTTTCGAGACTTTGGCATTCATCTATAAATGCAATTCTGCATCTATTTTCAGCTATATTCTCTGAAAAGTAAAAAAAAATGTATTGCTTTTAAATCAATTTGCTTCGAATTAACCTTCGAATTACCTATAAGTTTATTATTGTTTTGTAAGTCTATGAAAGCTGGATAGTTGAAACTGTTCCACCTCCCTTCAGAGTTATCTACCAACATGATGAACAAATCTTGGAATTCACCATTAATCTGAAGATTACAGTATATCATATCATAGTATAGTATAGTATTGTAAAAGCAATAAAATATAACTAATATATAGTTGCAATAAAAATACCTGAAAATCTTCAACAGTACTTGTATAAGTTAATGGAATGGAATTTAAATTCTTTTCTGGGCATAATCCTGGTTAGAAGAAATTATTAAATGAAACTTTATCAAATTTATTAACAAAACACATTGTTACATAAATAAATAAGCTTTTATAAAAGTGTGAATATATCATATATCTATTTTGTATTACGCATAAGAATGTTATTAATCTCAATATATTTATTTAACCTATGCAAGAACAGCATTCACTGTATAGCTTATCAAGACATATGTGACACCGATTGCAACACTTGCAAATATTCTTATTTACTGACATGTCGCATTGACAATCACCAGTAATCTGACATTTCGATATTATACTGTAAATAATCAAATTTCAATTTATTATATATTAAAATTACATATTTTCCTAAAAAAAGCAAACATTTTCCTAATATAAATAATTGACATGGCCTAATATATAAAACAATAAGATAAATAAATAGTATTTTATAATAAAATAAATTGTATCGGAACACATTTACTAGATTTTAAATCATTAAGTTACCAAATAATTATCATATTTCTTACTCGATTATTTATGATAATAAATAATCTAAAATTGTTGATTGTATATAGAGTGATTTGCTAACATACTAATTTGTTTAGTTTTATAGTAACCATTTATTATATAATAACTTATTCAATGTTATTACTAGTATAGTTATTATTACTTAAGGTTACTCATCTTATAGCTATTACTATTAAATAATTATATATTATTTAATTTTTAAACTTAATTTAAATTAAAACTCAATTAATCTTATATAGTATATCAGGTTACTTTTAAATTGTTATATCATACTATAATAACACTATTATATTATACAATTAGATTAATTATATATTAATTAGAGTATTATAATTTAATATAATTATATCTACATATTACCTAATATGATATTAATTTAATATCATTTATATTATACTATTAATATCTTCATAATATTAAAATTATAATAATCATACATTACTATTATTTCGCAATGCCAATTTATTACAGAATAACTTGCAATATTTACAGAAAATTGTTACTTGTTTACTTATATAACCAATCAAAATTAATGATATTTGAAATCAATTTGAATGTGCAAATTATAATTTAAATATATCTTATAAATATACCAATGATAATTTTATTAAGTTAAAATGCAATTACCGAATTTAGTGTTTTGCATTACTAAGGCTATACCGCTGGGTAATATTGACATATAAATTGATTCGAGTCTCATTATTATTATAATACTATTATAAAATCATAACTATATGATATCAAATATGATAAATTTGATAAATATTACTATACATTATAATAATATATGAAATAATATATATGTTTGTGTAATTATATAATATGGTATTAATTGATGTTGGTTAAATCATTCGGATAATTCAAATGTATACTTAAATTAAATTATTTAAAAAATTTACAAATAGAAATATATGATTGGCCAATTTGTATCGGCTGCGAAAAAGTAAACCAATCACTTTTTATGTCTCGATTTATGATAAACATTTGTAGTTTACCATAACAAATACCATTGCCTATTATTTTAATAATCTAAACTACATTATATTTAAAAATACTACTATAATTATTAACTCATAAACTTAAAGTAATATTACCTTCCACAAATATTATCATTACACGAATACGTTTTATAAATAAGATTAATTATAATCAATACAACAGAATGACAAATATACATTTGGGAAAATATATAATTCAAACAAAATTACAAATATCCAAAGATTACAATCTTATATGATTTCTATAAATATAGATTTGTTTTAAATAATAAAATATACATGTCTATAGGAATTCTTTGATCGATAAATAATCTAAATTAGTTCATAAAGTTATGTCATGGTTAGTTTATTGAAAATACTTTACTCCTAACTTTTAGACTTAAAAATTTACTTAAATTTATAAATTTACAATATATATTAATATTCCTATAAATAGTAGGTATATATTACTATGTATTATATAGCGTTAAACAATTGGTTAATTAGTCATTATGTAAGTTATATAGCTATGGTCAGTGACCATTAGTCACTGATATGATAAATATATTACTCAATATGGTTTACATTTGATATCGAGAATATTAATGAAATGTAATTGGTAATATTTAAATCAAGAATATCGTATGATCAGAAAGTTTTAAGTTATCTCAAAAATTATTTCATAGATCATATATTAAAAAATTCATATTCATATTTAAAAAAAAAAGATATACTAGATATCTACTACAAAGGGTGTTCTACAAAAATGAATAAGTATTTACTAAATAATAAAAAATATATGTTTCGAATAAAGTGTTATTCTAAATGTTATATATTACACAGGTATATTATTTATTTAGTTAAAAATGCTTACATGATATGTAAGATATACAAAATAATAATTTTGTAATAGCATACAACGCATATATAGGTATATATAATATTTACAAGATTGTTATATTGTTAATATGTGATATAGATGATTGAATATTTACATAAGGTTTTATTTTGTAATCTTATCTGTAGATAGTCAGTTATTGTAGGCGTATTGAAAATAAAATTGAAATTAAGAGGTAATTTATGTATTTTATGGTTTGGGAAATAGGAAATTAGATTTTATGAATTTGACTTCAAGCAAACTAACAATATGAATGTTGATTTGATATGAAAATTACACAGTGCACTGTTTACATAATATATAAATCATTTAACAATGCAGTTCCGTGAAAAAGTTGTATACGAAGGCATGTTTAAATGGTTAGTTTATATAAACTTACTAATGTGTATGTATTATATGTATATTTATAATAGATAAGATATATGTAAGATATTTTTGTAATACAATATGAATAAAAAAGAAAAAAATTATAAATTATATGAAGAGTACCTGGGAAGTTTTATTTATTTATAAGATATATTGTATAATAAATTATTTATTAAAAATAAAAGAAATTAACCACGGAAACAATTACAAATAATTATAAACAATATATATTTAAGATTACTCGATGATACCCATAATATATTTATGTGAACAGATTTGATTTGAAATTGAATATACCAATACCCCAAAAATATAATAAAAAAGAAAATTAGTTAAGAATGTTAAATTAAGAAAATTAAGAGTGTTATATTTTTACAGTAGTATATTATATAAGAATGAGTTATAAAAAAGAAAAATATAATTAGTGAAAATAATTATTATATGTTTAGAAATTATTAAATCAAAGCTAAATAGCGATTGAAAAAGTTGATAATAGTTATATTAAGAATATAAATTCATAATTAATATTGTGCTTATACCAAGCGGAATATATGCTCAGTAGAAAATCAATGAATATATTGGAATTGAGAAAACTCTTGTTGTTGAAATTAAAATATACAAGCTGATTACATGAATCCCAATAATAATTCCGCAACTTATCTACACTGTTGAAGTCATGATATACTTCAACAGATAAATCAAGTCATAGATGAAACAAGTTTCGTGAAACTGGAAGGCACGTCCTTATTAAGTATCACTACATGTTATTAACAAATAGTTAGGTAATTACTACATTTATGATATTTAGTGTTAACAATTAACATAATAGTTTATGCCGTCACCCCAAACATATTTAATATATAGTCTAGTTTACCAGTGAACAATAGTAATCGATAAAATGAGTATAGATTACCATCATAATCACTGAAATTCCCAATATATAAGTTACATTATATTTTACCATTTGTTATAGATGTACCGGTA
>OZ038317.1:9485621-9493121 GCA_964035775.1 Osedax frankpressi | reverse complement strand
GTTAATATATCTTATAAAATCAGAAGCAAACGCATAATACCATAATTAGTATATAACATACACTCAGACACACACACACACACACACACACACACACACACACACACACACACACACACACACACACACACACACACCATATATGTATAACTAATAGTTATTAACTATATATATATTATAATATTGGGTAATATTTTTAAATGATAATATAATACTAAATATTATAAAGAAGTGTATATAATCAGTTAACTATAAGCATTTATAAATATTTTATTGTATGGTTATATTTATTAATTAAAAATATTATTATCATAATTTATTACATATATTTAGTACTATTATACTTTTTTAATACTTATTCTATAAAGTAAATTAATTATATATAATATGTTTACTATGTTAATATTTTAATTATAAAATTAAGATCACCATATAAAATATATTATATTAAATATATTAACATAACTATCAATATATAAAATAAATTCTGACTATATATTTTAATTTATTATTATTAACATTATTAAATATTAACAACTATTTATTATTATTAAAAACCAAATATTAATTAAAATATAATTGAGTTAATAAAACAGTATTTTATATTTAAATTATATTACCGTAATAAAATATAATTATAAATAAACTTTATGGAGTTTATAAATATGTTTATGAATATATTACTCATAATTTTTAATAGCCATAATCTATTTGCATTATAATAATGGAAACAATACATATTAATAAAATAAATGTTAATATAATAAGTAATGAGAAAGTGTAATAAAATATGATGATATTATATTTATGTTTAAACTAATTTAAGTGGTTTATAATATTCAACACAATTATTTAATAGCATAAATTATAACGAAATTATGTAATTATTTATGTAAAATTCTTATTTTTTGAATTCTCAAAATAAATGTTGCATATAAATATTATATTATAATTAATATTTCCTAAATATCATAACACCTACATATAGAGTATGGGAATTTACTTATTATTTCATTATAATTTATTGATAAATTAATATAATTACATATTATTATTATTAATAGTATTTCATTACACCAGTTCCATACACTCATATACTCACATATACACATGCACACATATACCAACACACACGCACACATACATATGCATACAGCTCACGTAGACATATATACAATATAAACATATATATATATATATATATATATATATATATATATATATATTCGTATATATTGAAATCATGAAGTAAATGTGTTTTTACAATTATATATTTTTTTGTGATAAATAATAATTTATATTAATTATAATACGGCAATAATTTGCTTCGTTATCTAACAATAGCTAACATGACATCTACTTTATAATAAGTCCATAGCATCCTGCGCATCCCATTGTTTTAATCCGATTAGTATCATATGTTGTCTATTACCACATCATTGTCTGTATTGTCACTATAAAATGTGTCTATTGTCTTATTGTCGTGTTGAAATACAAGTATAGGACTTACAATATCTTGACATATTATCATGTGTTAGTTTTATATGTAGTTTAAAAATATATATTCATTTTCTTCCATATCTCTCTATCTCTCTCATTCTCTCTCATTCTCTCTCAAAAAATATGCGACATAGATATCCAATATTCAATATAGACCGAACGATATGAACACTATGCAATATAGAAAGACAATATGCGTTATAGGCAGAAAATATACGATATAGACAGACAATATGCGATATAGACAGACAATATACAATATAGACAGACAATATGCGATATAGACAGACAATATACAATATAGACAGACAATATGCGATATAGACAGACAATATGCGATATAGACAGACAATATGCGATGTAGACAGACAATATGCGATATAGACAGACAATATGCGATATAGACAGACAATATGCGATATAGACAGACAATATGCGATATAGACAGACAATATGCGATGTAGACAGACAATATGCGATATAGACAGACAATATGCGATATAGACAGACAATATGCGATATAGACAGACAATATGCGATATAGATAGACAATATGCGATATAGACAGACAATATGCGATATAGACAGACAATATGCGATATAGACAGACAATATGCGATATAGACAGACAATATGTGATATAGACAGAACTCAGCAAAAAGTTGCCGTGAAATGATATCCTGCGAATAGTGCATAAAAATAAAACTCATCTTGCACCACTCATTTTTCTTTAACACTCTTTTTCTCTCTCTTTCTCTCTCTTTAAAGTATTTTTAAATTAATAGCTTGCAACATAGGGGCGATTTAAATAACAAGCGAACCGAAATGTTAGGGAACAAAGCAATCATTTTAATTCGCTTTTACTTTTCAAATTAGAGCGATAACCTATTTATATCGGATATAAGTAGAGGGCAATGGAGAGAGTGAGAGAGTGAGAGCGAGAGAGGGGAGAGGAGGGGGGAGTGTATTGTTTTCCTATTTCCCTTTCTATCGGAACAAAAGATTAATCCTACTACGACTACCATTATTCTCCACTATGACGCAATAATAGTATTAATAAGCGGACCTGAGCTATGATGTCATCGTACGTGTATTGCGCAACCCGGATTACACGGCGTGCCCGGGGAAAAGTTCATTACGTAATAAGCGTGTAATTTTGTAAATTTAATAATTCCCGCAATCGATACGGCCATTTCAACATTAGATTAGGTAATCAGTGGTCACTTCGTGCACCATTTAACGCTAATAACGCGAATTATCAGAGTCCGCCGTACGCTACTGACAACGTAATACGCTACTGACCATCGCAGCACCAGCTGCTGCAGTGTTTTAACTGGTTTACAACGCATTGTTATCAATCGTTATTGCTTAATATATACTATACTATATTATATTATACTTTACTATACTATATATAGTAAACTATATTATACTATAGTATAATATAGTATACTATATTATACTCTGGTATATTGTAGTATAATATAATGTAATATAGTATACTATATTATATTATACTACACTACACTATACTATATTATACTGATTATACCTTATTATAATATATTATATTCTATTATACTATATTATATTATATCATAATATAGTATAATATATTATACTATAGTATACTATAATGTAATATATTATATTATATTATATTATATTATAGTATATTATACTATACCATACTATACTATACTACACTATAATACTACTTATACTGATTATACTATAATATAATATATTATATTCTATTATACTATATTATACTATATTATACTATATCATAATATACTATAGTATATTATACTATACTATACTATACTACACTATATTTTACTATAGTATAATATATTTTACTATAGTATACTATAATGTAATATATTATACTATATTATAGTATACTATAGTATATTATACTATACTATACTATACTACACTATACCATCTTATACTGATTATACTATATTATAATATATTATATTCTATTATACTACATTATATTATAGTAATACATATACACTGTAAATTGTTTCGTATTATTGACCAACTAAACTTGTTAATAATTTACTAATTGAAATAATAAATAACCTTATTGACCACTACTAAATTTTAAAAAATCTCATTATATTAATTATACTCGATATAGCATGTGCAAACAATATGTTCTATAGCTTAATTTCGTAAGTAAATATTATATAATTAAATATAAGAATTTCCATTTTGAATCGGTTGTCGGCGTTAGTTTGATATCGTCTATGACGTCACATTATGATAAGATGTAAAATATATTTTTCATTTCAGCTGTGAATCCCGCGTTCTACCAAAATCAATTCGCCGCCTTGTACGAACGTCTAAGGTCGGGTCAACGAACGCAAGGTCACGGTTTCCAGGGTCAACTTTTTCAAGGACAAAGTGTACAGGGTCAAAGTTTACAAGGTCACAGCTTGCAAAGCCACCTCGCAGGCTACGCTCTCGGTAAGTCTATATATACAATGCATAGCATCTCCTACTGTCTATCCTACAGTTATTCGTATCTCGGTTGATTTCTAGGCAGAAGAGCCATAATAAACTATAACAGATAGAGTTACTATACTAATTATTGATAAGAAATCGATGTAATAAAACACCAACAATTGTAGATTAATTGATAACAATAAGCCTTTAGATATACATATGGATATAGGATTACTTATGTAATATATGATTATTTACCATTGACTATGATTTCCCTATTTTAAAGTATGTAATAATCTCTGCTATGGATAATAGTATTATATAGCATGATAATCTAGATATATATATATATATATATATATATATATATATATGTATATATATATATATATATATATACATATATATATATATACATATATATATATATATATATATATATATATATATATGTATGTATATATACATATATATATATATATACATATATATATATATATATATATATATATATATATATAATATCCATATTTAGAGATATAGAATTACTATCGTGATTTAACCTCAGAAAATTGCATATTTACTTTCTCGGAAAGGTCAGAGGAATGCATCTACTGAAAGCGTCGATCAGTCGGATGATGAAGGGCAAAGGTCATCCGATAACCTTTCACCAGATATCAAACACAGAATATCACCATCAAGTCTGCAGAGAATTTCGCCCAATAACCCAACGGTTCTTTAAATATTTAAATGTAATTAATAAATTAACCGAAGTATGTGTTTATATACTTAAACAATTAGAAAAAAAAACAATTATAATATATCATTGATTATTGGTTTTATTTTTTATTTACAAATGACTCGTGTATTACCTTTCTGTGCAAACGATTGTATCTTCACTAAAACTATAAATATAGTTTTAAATGTAATTATAACACTAATCGCATTACACTCCCACGTAGACTAGTGGCGAATTCCGGGGTTTAGCATCGATGACGCAAGATGATAACTCACTGATTATGACGCCACCCGCGATGAGGGGAGATCCGCGTTATCTTTACCGTCGTCTTCCAGTCCAACTGACCACTACGATGACCACGGTAGAACAATCTAACGTATCGTCATACTACCTCATAGCCGTCACGACTACTCCTGTAAAGTCGCTAGAACAATTGAATTAAAAACAACTGCCCACACTGGTACTAGCGCCCCACATATCCAAGTAATCCCACTTACCACTACAACAATACAATACTTACCACTACAACAATACAATACATGATACTGTAAGACTTTGTCTACAACTTTCTTTTATTATTCTCGACTACGAAACTTCAAACCCCTAAAATACATTTTGATTTTATGTTGAAATTAACACCTTAACTTATAGCAAGGTCACTGAACATAGGTGCAATATATTTCGTAATAATGCTGAGTGTTACGCAACTTATTACATCATCGTTGTTTCAGATATTGACGATGTATTCGCCTCGAACTCAAAGAAACAAAGAAGAAACAGAACTACATTTTCTTCTGAGCAATTATCTGAGGTGCTATTTCTACCTATCTCTCTCCCTCTCCCTCTCTCTCTCTCTCTCTCTCTCTCTCTCTCTCTCTCTCTCTCTCTCTCTCTCTCTCTCTCTCTCTCTCTCTCTCTCCTCTCTCTCTCTCTCTCTCTCTCTCTCTCTCTCTCTCTCTCTCTCTCTCTCTCTCTCTCTCTCTCTTCTCTCTCTCTCTCTCTCTCTCTCTCTCTCTCTCTCTCTCTCTCTCTCTCTCTCTCTCTCTCTCTCTCTCTCTCTCTCTCTCTCTCTCTCTCTCATCTAATACTATCTCTAACACACATTGCAGCTAGAAACTGTCTTTGTCCATACTCACTACCCCGACTGTACTCTGAGAGAACAGATTGCCGAAAAAGTCAGACTTACTGAGGCCAGAGTTCAGGTGAGTGTTACGTAATCACTGTATATCTATACTATACTAGATTATACTATAATATAATAAAATATACTGCAATATACTATAATATACTATAATATTTTATATATAGTACACTATACTATAATATACTATAATATACTACACTATTATACAATATACTACACTATAATTATAATATACTATAGTATTTAATATATAGTACACTATACTATGATATACTATAATATATTATAATATACTATAATATTATACAATATACTACAATATAATATAATATTCTATAATATGTTATAATACTCTACGATGACAGCAGCTTCTTGATAATTAATAAATAAATATAACCAGTTGCATTTAATAAATATCATTTACCTCGAGGCTATTATGTTTTAATATCGACTTTGAAGGAGAATTCGAATATATCCTGGATATCCAGCATATATTATAGAAGTGTTCCCCTAGTGGGCAGGGAACAGGTTGTCCTCTATGTCTATCCTTTCCCGTCGCGCTTGATCGTAGAAGCCATTACGTAAAGCGATTAGGCGAATCGCTGCGGGCTGTACTTTGGTCTCGATGCCGATAACCAGATAGCGGAAGCATTGTTACGGTGCGCTTGGCTGCGGTTCACTTCGGTATCGTTTGATTGCTCCTCAGGTCACTGCTCCACCTTTCCCACGACAGCGATGACATCTCAAACAACTAATCCACTGCCTGCGAGATTAACAGCAGTTATAATAATCCTTTGTTACGTTTGATGTATAGGAAGCTGAGTTATAGAGGAATCTCAGCCAATGTTTATACAGTGTGTTATACAGTGTATTATACAGTGTGTTATACAGTGTTATACAGTGTGTTATACAGTGTTAACAGTGTGTTATACAGTGTGTTATACAGTGTGTTATACAGTGTGTTTATACAGTGTGTTATACAGTGTGTTATACAGTGTATTGTACAGTGTGTGATACAGTGTGTTATACAGTGTGTATACAGTGTGTTATACAGTGTGTTATACAGTGTGTTATACAGTGTTATACAGTGTGTTATACAGTGTATTATACAGTGTGTTATACAGTGTGTTATACAGTGTGTTATACAGTGTGTTATACAGTGTGTTATACAGTGTGTTATACAGTGTATTGTACAGTGTGTGATACAGTGTATTGTACAGTGTGTGATACAGTGTGTTATACAGTGTGTTATACAGTATGTTATACAGTGTGTTATACAGTGTATTGTACAGTGTGTGATACAGTGTGTTATACAGTGTGTTATACAGTGTGTTATACAGTGTGTTATACAGTGTGTTATACAGTGTGTTATACAGTGTGTTATACAGTGTATTGTACAGTGTGTGATACAGTGTGTTATACAGTGTGTTATACAGTGTGTTATACAGTGTATTATACAGTGTGTTATACAGTGTGTTATACAGTGTGTTATACAGTGTATTGTACAGTGTGTTATACAGTGTGTTATACAGTGTGTTATACAGTGTGTTATACAGTGTGTTATACAGTGTATTATACAGTGTGTTATACAGTGTGTTATACAGTGTGTTATACAGTGTGTTTATACAGTGTGTATACAGTGTGTTATACAGTGTGT
>OZ038317.1:9473297-9485421 GCA_964035775.1 Osedax frankpressi | reverse complement strand
ATGATTTTTAGGAAATTATAATATCCCATTTCTGCCTTAAATATAGGTCAATATAATAAATCCAAATATGATATGATATAGACATAAAACATAGAGTGAGTTCATTCGAGTGGATATTGGTATACATTTTGATAATTATTAAGAATAAGTTAGAATTTAAGAACTCATAGGTCATTAAATATAAAGTATGGCAATTGTTATACTATGAGTAGTTATTTATAACAAATAATATATACCATTATACAATTTATTTATAATATTTATAATATATTTCTTAAATTTAGTCGTCGTAATGTTAATTAATGAATTAAAGATATCAACAACAACAAAGTTGGTATACATGTTATACTATTTAATTTAAATACAACGTATAGTGTACGCTATAGTAATATAGTCATATATATATATATATATATATATATATATAACGAATATAGTTAATTTTAAATACATTATATTAAAACTATATTAAGTTTATTTTTTTAAATAAAGTTGTTGATTTCATTAATTAGCATCACGACCAAAAATGAAACAATGGGATTTATATGTCACGTGATCCACTATAAACCGGATATTGTTTATTGATGGCACGTCACGCGATGACGCAATGCCGCGATGATTACGTAAGACAGTGAAGATGACCATTGCCGACCATTTCAAGTGGCCTCGTGCAATTTAAAACTCATTGTTTTCGTGTAATCCACATTATTAACACCGTGGTCAGTTTAGTGAGTGTTTACACCTCTACATTGCATGGCCATGAATTCAATTTTAAAATATTCCTCCGCAAACTTATGTGGAAGTCATAAAGCATTACTTATACTTATGTAATATTAATTTAGTACGATTTGGTAAGTTAATTAAATCAATTAAATTAACTTATATTATATACATAGTATGGCATGCATATATATATATATATATATATATATATATATATATAAGTTATAAATATATAATAATTTATTATAATGAATTATTATAAAATGCATGTATACTATTTTGTATACGTTTTATTAGAATATAATCTAATAAAACGTATACCAAATAGTACGTTATGTATTATAATATATATCATTATTAACATAGTTGATGCACTGCAGTCATATCATATATACAATTAAATATATTGTATACATCTATATATATATATATATATATATATATATATATATATATATTGATTGAGTTTTCTGAGAATTATTTATAATGACCCCTCGATTACAATGAAATATTATATAATCATACGGCTAATCAGCGATGGTCAACGTTGTTCGGTATTGGTCAGCAGTGGACCACGGCCGGTGGTCAACGATGGTCAATAAATCTGATTATTAACGATTATAGGTCTCCAATTATCGACTTAAACATAGCATAACGGTCATCGTCTATTGTTGTTCGCCTAAAGTTGTTGGTCTATTGTTCTGGCTTCCAATTATCAGATGTAAAATTCGTGCCGCCTCGTAAGGCTATAATCACTTTGTAGAGGAATCTCATAACGAGGCTCTAATCTTTAAACCCTGGTTGTGTCGTCGGCATAACGGCTTATTACACATCGGTCTATTAGCGGTGTAAGTAGGGATTTGAACACCGCAATCACAGGCATTACAATGACCAATAATGATTTAGATAATTTATTTAATTTAATAGAGTCTATATCCTACATATATATAATTATACATAATTATGTATATATATATATATATATATATATATATATATCATCATCTTTTCCACTACAATAGATATCATATTATAATAGACATCATATTACAATAGACTACCCATAACTTAATACTTGGTCATTGTGAAAACCTATACATGATGTAACATAACGATTATTCAAATACAAACTTCTATCATTGTTCAACTTTATAAAATACGGAAACTACTTTCTATTACTTGCTTACTTACTTACTTACTCACTACTTACTTACTGGCAATATCATTGATATTCTGCCGACTCGACTACTGTTCAACACGATACTAAATTGGTAACGAACATAATTAATTAATTAGCGAACATAATTTCTACTTAATAGAATTACAAAATTTACGTCTAGATTATTTAAAATAAAGAAAATATGATATAGACCATTACTTATTATATGAATATAATTGAGAATTATAAAATTTTAATAAAACACAATTCTCATAACATATATTTGTAATTAAATGATATTTTAAATATATTATATTTTACTATATGCAAATTAGAACTTGAATTAAAAATGTACAACATAAATATCATATCATATAATGATTATAAGTATATCTACGTATTAGAGTATATATACCATATTATATAATATACCTATAGTATAATTAGTATATATATAATATATATTTATTTTTTTTAGTAAATTTATATAAAATCGGTATTAATAACGTATTTTCATAATTATATGAATCTATAATTTAATATCTTTCTTTGAATGTTATTAATTACTAATGCGTTTCAATATTGCCATTAAAGTATACTTTGATACCAACGTTGCCTTAGCAACGGAAACTCGTATACTTCAAGTACTCCGCTCGCCCGCTACTATCTATACGAATTGCGTAATCGATCCTTTCAGTTGCATAACAATCTTAACGGGTACGCCACGCCCACACAACAATGCCAGCAACGCACACAATGTATGTATACGGTGTGTGCAGGCAGCCCAACTATGCAGTGTGTTAATCACTGCAACAGAAACTGAAAACAGCCAATTACACGGTAAACGGATAATAAAAGCGAAATCAGAGTGCCTGGTAGTGATTACGTAACGACATAGCCCGCTACACACAGCATATTGTAGTCTAGGACATTTATAG
The DNA here is from genome assembly GCA_964035775.1 of Osedax frankpressi. Classification (NCBI taxonomy): domain Eukaryota; kingdom Metazoa; phylum Annelida; class Polychaeta; order Sabellida; family Siboglinidae; genus Osedax; species Osedax frankpressi. Next base: position 9,482,601 of record OZ038317.1, on the reverse strand, counting down.
CGAAAGAGGTTTCCGAGTGTTTTTAAAAAAACGTCTTCAATCTTTTCACACGCAATTACACATTTAAAACAACCAAAAACTAGCATATTATGTGAAATATAGTTTATATAGATATACAGGGATATATATATATATATATATATATATATATATAGAGTATACAATACTAAAATGTTTATAATTATAATTTTATAAAAGTAGTCTGAATATTTTGATTAAATCTATACATTGAAAGAGTTTCAATAACTATAGTTTTTTTTTAAACCCTAGTGACTTAAAATTTGTTTATGCTAATTTCATAATATATATATATATCTATATATATCAATATTTTTGAATCAAAGTAATAAAAGTATTATTTACATTATAAGTAAACTTACTTATAATTTTGCAATTTTTAGAATTAAACAATACTTATAACTAGTCAATGTATTGAAAAATATTGTGAATTAGTTTCAACGGTATATTTTATACGATTACAATGAACCGTAATGCTTATTATAAACACAATACGATTTTAATTACTCACGCCAACTATGTATATTCTATGGATACCAGCGTTCAATTATTAATTATTGGATATAATTTAGCACGAGAATCCCGACTACCAATATTTTAATTAGGCAATGAATTTAATAACCAGATTATATAATTATTATAGTTACACAATCTGATTTATAAATTTATAAAATACATTACATGTATTACGCAATAGATATCAAATCGCCCGAATTGCAGCATTAAGATATCAAGTATAATTTCATGTGAAGCTTTAAATAATCAATCAGTATTTATTAACATCATTATATCTGCCATTGTATTCTGTATCGATCAAAACATCACATTAATTGGCTCCTCGTATGCCACGCCCACCACGCCACTCCCACAAACCACGCCCGGTAGTAATTCCAAATCTTAATCACTCACAATGGTATTATTCGACGAATTACGCAACGATTAAGGTGATTTGCGTTGAACTGCGGTCCGGTTTACGGCGGTGGGGCCGCGTTCCCGTTCGAGTATATTAAAATCGGGTACTCGTCTTGCCGTTACGTAATCGGGTAATCAATACCCGCCAGCGAACTAGACGGGGACGGTGGTTAATTGATGTTTGCACCGCCCTCGAGAACTAAACTCTAACGACGTACGCTGCGCTCGCCAGGGGGCGCGAGCGGTCGCAGATAGTTTAAAATAGCGCCCGCTAGGCGTCTCTCGTTGAACGACAAACTGTAAACAATCAAAATCATTTTATATTAGACAATCATTTGTACATAATTTCTAAAATCTAATTCCTATTTTTGTGGATATAGGAAAGCATTTAGCGAATCGATACTATAGTATATATCACACTACTTATTGGGTGTACACAGTGTATAGTGAACAGTGTACACTGTACATTGTATATATATATATATATGATAACTACAATTATGTATTAATAATACCAGTAATAAGAATTAACCATTCTTATATGGTTAGATTTATATAATATATATGAACTATTATTGACGAGGAGAGCAAGAAGTGTGTATTTGTTATTGTTGGGGGCGGGTATAGAGCGATTCTAAATGTGAATATATCTGTGTATATCTGGCGAATTGCATCGCGATATTACGTCATTTCGTATTGTCACATCAACGCGTAATGCCAGCGTGTAACAGCATATACTAACGTAATTAAACAATAGTGTACACCGTAATCTGCTAATTAGCTTATTCGAGCGGAAACTTTTTGTTTATAAACTTAAAGTGTGATGTAATAATACTGTAAAATAATTCGAAATATTTATGAAAATAATGTAAATAAAATGTGCAAAGCAAAAATTGAAATTACTTGGATTGTTTCTTGTTTCTTGTCCACCAAAGAAACTTGTTAATATAACTATTATACAATCTTAAAAGATCGTATAATATAAAAAATATATGTATTATAATTTAAAATACAAATTATATAAGATTTTATTATAGTTATTTCTGTTTACTTGGATATATATATATATATATATATATATAGTATATATACAGGTATACATGTATATGTACTAGAATACCTACAGTATATAATTAATCATATATAATATGTAAATCATAATTATTCAAAAGCGCATGGATTGGTAATAGAATTTATTCTACAAATATTATATACAAAATTAACCACATACCAGTAGACCCTACTTCCCACTTACCAGTAGATCCCACTACCCCACTACCCCACCTACTAGTAGACCCCACTACCCCAATTACTAGTAATTAAGAATTATTATTAATAACTTAATACATCGGCGTTATTTCCCAGGTTTGGTTCCAGAACCGTCGGGCGAAGTGGAGGAAACACGAGAAATCTTTGGCCCGCATTTACGCCGACGTCTGGAGACACAAACTTGGTTCTTCCAGTTCAGTTTCCGGATGCATTTCCGGTGTAATCGGAGTACACGATAACGCAACTCATACTTCCAGTTAGAACCGCTATTGGTAGAGTTCATAAACCCGGGCGATATTACAGTTGTTGAATCTCTTACTCTTATGACGTATGATTTTATATTTGAGATTATAACTGGGTATACACTATCATGCTAAATACGCACACACACGCATACACACACACACACACACATACACACACATATACCATATACACGCATACATATATATACACCTACACATATACACACACACACACACACACACATACATACATACATACACATATACACACATACACACATACATACAACACTTACAAAATAATCCACACCTCAAATCTCTATTTGTTTTACTTACACCCATCATATCTCCTCATCCTATACGCAGGTCGCATTTTAGCCCCGCCTACATTGACCCCTAGCCCTATGTTGCCGTGGCTGTCGCCTTTAATGCAATTCTCAGCTTCCGGTCCACCACATCACCAATTCCCCCGGCTCCCGTTACCCGTACCTGAAATACTGCGCGTTCCCTCCCCGGAAGTACCAACGGTACCGGAAGAAGCCAGCGAACCATTGACTTCTAAAACCTCCTCGTTGAGTACTTTTGGTATTCATGCTTTGCTAAGAAGTTAGTTAATATTTTCGTTAGTTTATATTGTTTAGAAAAAAAGCATTATTATAAAAAATATACGAATATATTGTTTATGTTGCAGATAATATAGAAGTTTAAATATTAATATTATTTATTCACGAATAATAACGGCATATATTCAATTAAAAGATAGCATTATTACTAGTTTGGTATTGTTGTTTGTGTGTACCCATGTCCACTCATGTCCACCCTTATCCGTAACTATTGAAATGCTATATTTAGAAAAAGACCCGAAAAAAGATCAATCCTGGGATCAGTCCGTATGAAACTACTGGCTTCGGCGACCCTGGACGTTGAATGTTATTCTCTCGTGTCTAATATTGCTATACACCGTTGCACTTACGTTGCTAAAGATAACTATTTTTCTACGTGAGGCTATTTTATTATAAACTTATTTATTAAAAATACGACCGTAACATGTAACGAGTAGTTTTTAGGCCGTCGTTACGTCATATACTATATTACGTCACGACGCATATTTTTTATAAAATAAGAAATTGTATATTCTCTTCATTTCACGAAATTATTAAACAGAAAGTGAGATACGATAAGACTTACAGAGAATAACCATATACTCTAAGTATATAGTATATAACATATAGAGTATATATTATATACTATATATACTGTTCATCAATAACTAAAAATATACGTTAACTCAATTACATATTACAATCATTGCATAAATGAGGAAGTTGCGTAATAACATTGATACGCTAAAGAATAATTCAACTCATTTGTACTCAAACTAAGAATTCTACAACATCGTATTTCGTTGTGTATTCATGTTGATCATATCCACCTATACACTAAGATAATGTAGTAAATTAATATAAGAATTCTTTCACATATAATTACAATAAATAATTCTTTGAAGATGAAACAGACAATATATATAAACATTGTTAAGATAGTTCTATATCCCAATACGGGTGTTAATGACATGAATTTATATTATAACTTGTCTGAATAAAAGATATTTACTTTTATAAATTATTAGTTAACGTTTCTTATGTTCAACTACGTATGAAACTAATAAGATACATTTTAGGTTTTTGTAATACTAAAATTGAAAATATAATTTTTGTATTTCGTTTTAAGATTATAATTATTTGTATCTAATGTATCATAATAATTATAAAAGTTTTGATTTTTGCAAATATTTTGATTCTAATTAATAACGGAACGAACGTTTTATTATACTTATAACATAATTAATATTCGCATAAGCAAACACTTAAATAACAATTTAGAATATAAATTAAAGAAATATTATTTTTTTAATAAAGTTAATTTCTTAAAAATAATTAATATCTGCCTTCAGATTATAGTAAGCAATGCACAAATCTTCATTAATAGTATTACAATAATTCATTGTTACCAAACAACACATAATCACTTGTGTAATTCGCTGTATATGAATATTATTAATTGAATTATTATAACTGTTTATATTTTCTAGTATAAGCTTATTTGCCCCAATTTGTTATAATAATTAAATTCATCATATTCTCATAAGATGAATACAATAAATGATTATGTACAATACGTATTACAAATGTATAAATATTAGAAGGAAGTTATTGATTAACAATTTTCATATTTGATGAACCAATAAAAACTAAAGTAAACATAAATATATAAAAAACCAATCACCTTAATTGCTTTTATAATGCTAGTTCTTTAATTGCTAGTTCTTTAATTTTTCTATATGCTTTATGATATGTTTAGATTTTCTTTTAAGGTGTCAATGAGCCTATGAGCATTACACAATTGAAGATGTACAACAAATGGAATAAAAGATACGAGTATTTTATCTTAAGGATAGAAGTATATTCAAAGTTCTCACACTTTTCAAGTTCGATAGTAATATTGAATATATATATATATATGTGTGTGTGTGTGTGTGTGTATGTGTGTGTGTGTGTGTGTGTGTGTGTGTGTGTGTGTGTGTATGTAAGTGCGTATTTGTATATGTTCTGCTCTCGATCGTAATTACTAAATCAGGTTTTAGAAGACATCTCGAGGTAAAGCCTATTTTGTGGTTACTATTTAGACTAGATGTCACCAAACATAGAAATAATTGAATTTTCTCACGTCCATTCGAAGTAATAATAATAGACAAGCATCACAGTAAATTATTACATTCACAGATAATCAGTCGCTCAGTGAAAGTCTAACAGGAATAACTCGAAGATCTTCTATTTGCCAGATATTCTAGGCTCGAGTTCAGAAACATGAGTTGAGATATATTATGTTAGCAACTGTATTTATAACTAAACATGTCAATGCAACATTGGGACTAGAAATACAAGAGTCTGTCTAACAAACGAGTCCTCAAAGCAAACTTCTGAACATTTTAGTAAAGACAGAGAGGATATTGTCAATATACGAATGTTTTCCTAATTTGATACATCAAGTTTCCGTAGGATTTGAGAAATGCCTTGTCCATATCCAGAGATTAGCTGACTTGTTATTAGATATATATATATATATATATATATATATATATATATATATATATATGCATAGAGGCCATCACACCTACGCAAGAGATACATCCTATGATATCGGTATATCATGTATATTGGTGGATGTAGATGTTTCAAATAATTAACACATTGCCATATTAGCAATTTCAGTATCTGTGATTTTAAGTTATTAAATTGTATAGCTTAACAATTACCAAAATATAAGCCTCACATGAACATTGGATATTTACAAGTCCTCAAATATTTCCATTAGCAAAGAAGAAAGGAGTAGAAGTGTTATCGGATGTATTAGTAATATATCAAAAAACATATTTAATTCTACGACGTAGAACAAATATCATTTTTATTCTACCCGAAGTTCTTTAATTGTTTACTCGGCAAATGACCCGAGATAGAAAATTTGTCTATTAGCAACTGTATAGCAGTAGATATTCTATAAAGTAATGTAATACCTATGGGTATGTCTAGATGTCAACGGATGCGTCGATCCAATAAGTTAACCACCTAACCACCTATGTTAAAAGAATAACTAAACTATTTCCCCGTAGTTTATTTCATTTTCTTCAACTATAATAGAAAAGTGTATATCTTATTAACTACAATAGACAAGTGTAGATTTCATCAACTAAAATACGGGTATAACTCATTAAATCAAAATAAACAATCTTTTCAATAATCGTCAAATTGCTTACCAACCTACTTGCATGTATTAGATCATCTGAAAATACAAGTTCATCACTTTCAAATACTAACTATGTAAGGTTTATATTAATGTATATATATATATATATATATATATATATATATGCAGTCATTTAGGTTTAAACCATATTGGCATACAGAAACATATAGATTGTATTTATCGTCGCATATCTCTTATTTCTATTTCTTACATATTATAATATATTATATCTTATACCGTTTCCATAGAGTTTCGTTAGCGTACTACTTCTTTTCATATAATGGTACTTAGGCGTTAATTTCAGATATCAGCTATATGCCGATAACCTCAAAATGTACTCGAATTCAATATGTAAATATTAACTTCATAGATTTTCAGAATTTTAATGTTGGTTCTCTTACAATAATTCTTTTTTTAAATACCTCCAAAATTAATCCCACTATTTTTATAAGTATCTATATCCGTATCCAATATCTGATTACTTGAGTACTATCGGTATTATTACTATCGATTACCAATCAGTAATTCGGTATTGTTTTCATCTCTAGATTTTAATTTTAATCCAAAATATCATATATCTGTAAATCTTCCTCGTACTATTTATTAAATAGATATCGCCTTCAAAAACCACTTATACTTTTTCTCACATAAACCTTTATTTATTAATAATAAAATTTTATTTGCTAATAATAAACTTTAATTACAAATAATTAACCTTTATTTACATCCATATCTTGATTATAGTTAATAACCGCAATTATTAATGCATTATTAATGTAAATATTAAGGGGATCCGCTACATTGCAAACATAAAAATAAATTAAGATTTTTTTTATTATATAATATAAAATAATCATTTGTTTTATATTACCTATAAAAATTGCAAATTAGAAAACTTAGTAGAAATGCATAAAAAGTAGTTTTATAAGAGCTTATTATTTATCAATCTCAAGAAATGTATCAGATTTCTCCATTTAAAATAGACAAATATGCCATATACATTTAAATAATAGTAATAGTATCCATTTATCAAATGTAATCTGTTTTTTTTAATTAAATAATAAACTTTCATTTTTATTTAGAACTACAAATATCATGGGTTATAATCACTATTAAATTGATGTATTACACTGATTTATCACATTGATGTGGTACATTGATTTATTAAATTGATATATTACATTTATTTAATATATTGATGTATTACACTGATTTATTATATTGATATATTACACTTATTTATTATATTGGTATATTACACTGATTTATTGTATTAAAAAATTACATTGATTTGTTATATTGATGAATTACACTTATTTATTAAATTGATATATTACACTGATTTATTATATTGATATATTACACTTATTTATTATATTTGTATATTACACTGATTTATTATATTAAAAAATTACATTGATTTGTTATATTGATGAATTACACTTATTTATTAAATTGATATATTACACTGATTTATTATATTGATATATTACACTTATTTATTATATTTGTATATTACACTGATTTATTATATTAAAAAATTACATTGATTTGTTATATTGATGAATTACACTTATTTATTAAATTAATGTGTTACACTGATTTATAACGGATGTCGATTGCTAGAAAGTATCGCTCATGTTATCTTAATAAGCTGAACATTCCAAAACGTGCACAAACCCTGGATTCACGGTTACAACACCAACTGAATTCAATGATACATCGTTAACTCTTTAATCCCATCACTTAGCGAGTATTCAAGTATCTTAAACCTCATTTAGTTCAATGTATTCAATGTATAGCGTAAACCACATATAATATTAATAAATGATGATATTAATTATATATATTATTAATCACTGTAGAAATTAATATATTGTATATATTGTAGTATTTAATATTTACAAATATTTATAGAATATATTAATTTTCTATTAAAGTTATATTATTGTATTTAAATCATTGTACGTATAAGTAGGTAATAGACTAAGTTAATTAATCAATTAATATATATATATATAGTACTACAAAAGTATAGTAGTTATTTAGATCAATTCTAGTTATATAAGTTATAAAATTAGAATATTTCACACTACAATTAGTTTATTGTGTACGTTTTATTAAATGTTCATTGGTAGATACGTTTTATAGAGTAAAATAATAATCGAGCTAGTATTGAAAATAATGTCATTTTAATATTAGTACTTAAATAGTAGTACTTACAAAATAGAATATTCGACACAGATAAACATGATGATTTGATAGAACACTATAACAGTTTACTTAATTATAATAAGCGTAAATGATGTATTTTATAACGTACGATAAGAGTATTATAATATTCTCATGACGTATTATTATGCTATTAGTATGACTTCATTCATAACTGATGAAATGCGAGCTTGCGATATTCATGTTATATAACATATAGACTTTCAAATCATTTCTCTGGTACATCTCTAAAGTTTCGGAGAGAATTTGGAGCTCCTACTAAAAACTGTAAAATTATTTTATTATTCAGAACATATTATCAATTAAAGAAAATATACAATCGTTACCATTACCACTACAGTTATACAAACAAGCATTCGTGTATTTTATTAATATACAATATATATACGTAATATATATATATATGTATATATATGTGTATACATTACCGTTCGATATTTATTTTAACTTCGTTTTTTCTGCAAAGGTGCGAACTCTGAATTATGTCCAATTTTGTCAAATGATTTTTTTTCTAGAGTTGAAAAAGCTGAATTCTGTCCAATTCTATCAAAAGCTCTTTTGTTAAAATTGGAAAACTGCGAATTAGTTCCAATTCTATCAAATGCTCGCTTGTTGAATTCACGGAACTCAGAATTTCCCCCGATTCTGTCAAAAGCCCGTTTGCTAAAATCACGGAATTCCGAATTTCCACCGATTCTATCAAATGCTCTCTTATTGAATTCACGAAATTCAGAGTTTCCACCGATTCTATCGAATGCCCTTTTGTTGAAGTCATGGAATGCTGAATTATAACCGATCCTGTCAAAAGAACGTTTTCTATCACT
>OZ038317.1:9450797-9470797 GCA_964035775.1 Osedax frankpressi | reverse complement strand
TATTAACACAAATTCTATATTTCATATATATTTATAGCCAAATAATATTCTAGAACTAAAAATAGAATATTTTTTAAAATAAATATTTAGTAATACAATAAAACTGACAAATAATAAAAATATTAGCAAATGTAAAATTAATTGCTTTCATCTTCCTATTAAATATCGCAGAATTATTTTAATATATACTTAATATATAGATATCATGTAGTATTTATAAAACATAATTAAAAATACATTTAATGTGTAAAAACATATTTTATAGATTATTTATATTTGTTTGTTTATAAAATACAATTCGGGAAATATTCGAATGCAATGTTTATGCAATAATGAATATGCTATTACATAATGGCAAATAATGATATCATTAAATCATAAACCATATTCATGTATTACTAATTTAATATATATAGATATATTAAATTATTAATATATATACATGGGACATGATTTAATGATATCATTATATGCCTAAACTATGCTCATAAATATATATATATATATATATATATATATATATATATATATTATCATATTAGTTAATATAATATATTAACAATAATAATATATATCAATTGATAATAATATACGATTGTCACATATTATTGTTATAATTTATTAATATAAAAATGCCACGGCACGGTACAATATACAGTTTACACTGTACATTATACACTGTACACTGTATACACTGTACATTGTACAGTGTACAGTGTACAACTGTACACTGTACACTGTACAGTGTACAGTGTACACTGCACAGTGTACACTGTACAAAGGTATGTAAGGAAACACTGGAATTGTTATTAGACTAAGGATGATTGGTGAAATCCATGTTCTGGAACATAAAATAACCAACAATGGAAACCCGGCATACATTGTTAACTGGATACGTGTCATCGAGTGTCAGATCATGGCACCATTAAATATTGGAAATTCCGGCATATTGTATACAATCAAGTACTATAGTGCTGCCACGTAACGCTACTTCATATATATACATATATATATATATATATATATATATATATATATATATAATAATATAATAATAATATAATAATAATATAATAATAATATAATAATAATATATACTTACTATATATAGTAATTAGATATAGTTAATATATACCGTAACTATATATATTTACTTTGTAAAGTAGATATATACTATATAGTTACTATATACGGTAACTATATATAGTAATTATATCAAAATGAAATGAACAGATTTCCAATTTTCACTCTCAGAGATGCTTTGAGAATTTCTTGAAAACTCAACTTTTGGAATGTTTCTATTTTATTATTTATATTTATATAATTAAATTAACACATGAGGTACCTATGCTTATACACACAAACATATATGTATATATATATATATATATATATATATAAAATATATAATATATTATAAATATATATATATATACATATATATACATATATATTTATATACATTACATATTACAGAAACATTGCATTTTATTTAACATTAAAATATAAATGTATGCATTATATAACATTGTAAGTAATAAAACAATCATGCAAATCATTATAATCCCGTTATATGACATGTCATATAATAAATATTTATTTAATAAAATAAAGTATTACAAAGCACATTTATCGTTTTTTCATGTATTGATATTTTTTTAACTATAATATGTATAATATATCATAAGTATACACACACACACATACACACAAACACACACACCCACACACACACACACACACACACATATATATATATATATATATATATATATATATATATATATATATATATATGTATATCGTAATGTAATGAAATAAGTGTCGGTTTGATATTATATAGAAATAGTTATATATTTAATTATAATTCAAAATTAATCATTTATATATTTCAAAGAATAATATTATTCTATTGCAATATTTATATTAAAGTGTAATTAATGATTCTAGAATCGTTGTCTATTTTATTGTTATTATACTTGATGTTAAGAGAAAATCAATGTAGTATGTGATTTATTAATACAGATCGTAAACATCCTAAATAATAAACATCCGGAATCAAATAGAAATACTATATTTATATATTATTAGTATTGGATTTAACCTAATATGATTACATCTATTGTTTCTTTGATATAAATTCTGAGTCAACAGTGAATTATTATTAGCTACAAGATTTAAAAAGAAATATATTGTATTATCTTATTAGTAATTAACCATTATAATGTATTGTTTTGTATTGTATGAGTAATAGTGTTTATAAAACAATTAATCACTCTTCTGGGAATATTAGAAAATTATATCGCGGTTTCAAAGTCCGGCAAATTCCAGATACCGACATCCCAGGTCAAGGAGTTGATACGATTATCTGATCTGAGTAATTATTGAACGGGTCAGAGTTCACCGAGTAAACATATGTAAATGACTTAATTAGTAATCAATGACCAGTGGCCACTGTAAAACTACGTAGCCTCATTGAAAAATCGAGTCACGCAACTGTACGCGAATTTGTAATGCATACGATAATCTTGTAATGACCACTGGTCAGTTCATGGTCAGCATGTGGTCAGTTCAGTATGAATAATATTGTTCGGCAGTAGTTTATAGCTAGTTAAATATAAATATATCTATATACGTATAAACGAACACATTCGTGTATCATCTTTTAATTATTTATAATAAAAGTATTATATTATAAAATTATGATTTTAAGTTATTATGTTTATATTTATATTTTAAATTTATATAAATTGCTTATATATATATATATTTAGACTATGATTATATAATAGTAATTGGACATATGTCCATTTAAATAAATAGTTTAACACATATATTGTAATTTAGGATTTGGTGGTAACTTTAATAAAGTTTAAATAATCAAATCCTTTATTTTGTCATACTTTTCCATTAATAATTATATTTAACTTACATTTATATTTGTTTTATTAGTAGTTGTTGATACAACAATGCAATGGTAGTTGTTATAACAATACAATTCGTAATATATGACAATTTATGGTGATTCTTATGACTAAATATTGAAATTTAGTATATCCGATTCATTTATGATGTAATATTAATTGATTGAAAAATATTCTATACGAATAATCTTATGTAACCTCATATCTATTAAAGCTAATAAAGCTATTAAATCTAATAAAAATGTCTCGAAGGTATTGATCACGGGATATCTTTTTATTGTATATAACATTTTGTAATCTAATCAAATAGACGTCAACATAATGTTCTTGGTAATATTAATATTTAATATTAATATCGAATTATAAGAAAAACTCATCATATCCTCTTTACAATTAAACTTAATATATTTATATGACAATATTCTATCCAATATACATTTTTATTCAATAAATAAAATATACATAGAATTGATATATCATTTCGCAGTTTGTATTTATCGATATAGTTTATAATTTTAATAATTAATGTATAAAACATAGAGATAGTGACAGATGCATAGACATTGAGAGTGATTAAAACCGAACACATGTTATATGATATGTTCCAAGGCATAGGAACACGTAAATAGGCCATTTCGTCGTGTATTGTTTTGATTGTGGCAATAGGACAGCATGTCCTTAAGGCTTTCCATAGTATAAGTGTTTTGGTGAATTTTAATATATATATATATATATATATATATATATATATATATAAAAACATACACATTGCATACATAATATCCATATATTACACGTATGCGGTTATTAATCTCACACACCAGACAATGATTATAATGGTCAATATTATGTAATATGGCATTGCAGGTAGTCAATTATAGTTATCAAGATAGCTGATATTATGTCATTTGAGTAATTCCGGTATATATATATATATATATATATATATATATATATATATATATACACACACACACACACACACACACACACACACACACACACGCACATATATATATATATATATATATATATATATATATATATAACTCTATATTTTTCAAACTAACACTTATTCTCACTCTCACTCTCTATCTCTCTCACTTTCTCACGCACTCACTCTATCTCTCTCATCATCGCGTTATTCTGATTTGATTTTAACCAAATTTCCCATCATGCATTGTTGTATCTGATTTACAATGTGTAGTTACAATTCCGAAATAATGCGATAGCCGATGATATAGATATAAAGGCAATTAAACTTGATATGCCTTATAAGTCCTCTACGCCATTTCCGGCCATTGATATGACCCCCGACCTCGGAATGCGGGCTGTTTTAACGTGTTACTAATTTGTCTATGTTTTAAAACAAAACTTGTAATCCTCGATACTGATCCACAATGTTACGTAATCGAGTATGCAATTCAAATAATATATATATATATATATATATATATATATATATATAATGAGTTTATTATAAGAATATTAAATAATATATATATATATATGTTTATATAATTTTATGTATATTTAAAATAAATACACGACATATATTGGTATTATATAATAAATAAAAGGTATCACATTAACCACTATGTCGTTAGGCAATCTACTGATCACTATTTACATCTAGTTTCAATATTTCCCATTGTTATATATTATATAGTCCAAGAAAACAAATTAAATTTGTTATATTTTTAAAAACTTATAATTTTCAAAATTGCTAAATTTAAACAAAAAAATCACAAATAAATATACACCCTCATGTTATTTTGCATTTTACAATATATTTATAATATAATATATTCTCTGTAGTGTATAAAATATACTGGTTAATAATAATTACAAATGTGAATTGTATCAAATATTAGAAGTGTAATTAAAACATCAATAGTATTTACAACGGTATTACATAATTATGCTGCTATTTTACTCAATAAACTCTAGAATTATGTATTTAGAGAAAATATAAATATCTTTATTCATATCTATCTATTGAATATAAAGTGAAGAAATGTCGGAAACATGGTATTGTCTGAACAATGTAATAATTGCAATTCCTCATGTTGTAGTTTAATATTGTGAGCATTTATTCTTTATTAGAATGATTTAAGTAATACATTTGATCGAGAAAGCGATATTAATTCAAATGTATACGCAGATGATATTTAGATTTCTATATGTGCTAAACTAAATTAGTAATTAAAGTTATTCGACACAGTAAATTACTATTAAATTACTAAAAGTAACTAACAAATGAAATATCAAATATTATAACTCATATATTCTAAATAAATAAATAATAATAAATAATAATAAAACTTCAAGACCATTGAAATAATAAATAATTAATTTTTTATATATATAACTATGGATAAAAAACTAAAATTAGATATAAATATTAACTTACATTAAAATATACAGAATTATATATCTGTTAAGAAAGCTCACATTTTTAAATAATAAATATTGTATTACAAATATATTATAAAATAACATAGCATAACATAATTAAACAAAATATAATATAATATAATATATTAGAGCATAATATATTATAATATGTTATATTATTGTATAATATAATATATTATAATATAATATAATATATTAAAATATAATATAATATAATATATTATAATATATAATATAATATAATATAATATATATATTTTGATCATTTAGTAATAATAAAATAATTACTTCTTTAATAAAATGATATTATCATTAAGAAATAATTATAGTTACGCACATATCTACTTATGAGAATATATATGACAATATGTATGAGAATAAAAATGATAACATCGATGACAATACAAATGACAATTCAGACAATAATAAATATGACTATAAATATAACACTACGTATGACAATACAGATAACAATATGGATGGCAATCACTACTTATCACAATAGAGAGTATAATACAGAAGACAATACAGATGACATTAGAGATGACAATACAGATGACAATACAGATGACAATACAGATGACAATACAGATGACAATACAGATGACAATACAGATGACAATACAGATGACAATACAGATGACAATACAGATGACAATACAGATGACAATACAGATGACAATACAGATGACAATACAGATGACAATACAGATGACAATACAGATGACAATACAGATGACAATACAGATGACAATACAGATGACAATACAGATGACAATACAGATGACAATACAGATGACAATACAGATGACAATACAGATGACAATACAGATGACAATACAGATGACAATACAGATGACAATACAGATGACAATACAGATGACAATACAGATGACAATACAGATGACAATACAGATGACAATACAGATGACAATACAGATGACAATACAGATGACAATACAGATGACAATACAGATGACAATACAGATGACAATACAGATGACAATACAGATGACAATACAGATGACAATACAGATGACAATACAGATGACAATACAGATGACAATACAGATGACAATACAGATGACAATACAGATGACAATACAGATGACAATACAGATGACAATACAGATGACTATACAGATGACAATACAGATGACAATACAGATGACGATACAGATGGCAATACAGAAGACAATACAGATGACAATACAGATGACAATACCGATGACAATACAGATGACAATACATATAACAATACAGATGACAATACAGATGACAATACAGATGACAATACAGATGACGATACAGATGACAATACAGATAACAATAAATATAACACTACTTATGACAATAGAAATTACAATACGTATGACAATAGAAATGATATATTGTATCTTTATATCACTAATCATTAACATAATATATAACCTTAAAACATAATATAATATCTATAGCTTAAGTAAATGCAATGATTTCCTGATTATGTCAGAGAGACTAGAGACTAGAGCCTGATAAATTATTTATGTGTTTTGTATTTATTTATATTCTATTGTTATATGGTGTACGATGAACATTGTATATTTTTAACAATACGGTCATTTATTATCATTTATTATCAATAAGGGCCGCTGACTAAAAAATATATTTAATAATGTATGGGTTTTATGATTCTAACGTATATTCTCTATCACGAAGATAATAAATAATATCGTATATACATTTTAGTAATATTCCGATCCCGTTGGTTAATACCTAGGGGTCAGAGTTCATTGTCGAATAAACCTAGAGTTATAAAACGATTTGATCACAATCAAAATCGTGTGTAAGAACAATTGAATACAATAACACACCTGGTTTCCTATATTTATATAATTCTGCTACATATTGTGTATTGTATAGTATCCTGGATATTGAACACTGGTCTTTAATATAAGCAAATTATCCTTGTGATGATGAACTATGAACGTTCTAGAATCAAAATACACATTACGCTATAGTAATTAAATGCTATATACGCATTATTTTGTCACTACCTCTCACTATACCTCATCCAGGACTACACCTCATCCCCTCACTACATCTCATCCCCTCACTACACCTCATCCCCTCACTACACCTCATCCCCTCACTACACCTCATCCCCTCACTACACCTCATCCCCTCACTACACCTCATCCCCTCACTACACCTCACCCCCTCACTACACCTCATCCCCTCACTACACCTCATCCCCTCACTACACCTCATCCCCTCACTACACCTCATCCCCTCACTACACCTCATCCCCTCACTACACCTCATCCCCTCACTACACCTCATCCCCTCACTACACCTCATCCCCTCACTACACCTCATCCCCTCACTACACCTCATCCCCTCACTACACCTCATCCCCTCACTACACCTTACCTTTCACTCCCTAGTGACGTCTCTATACTACACCTCTCACCCCTCGTGTAATCTCACTACCCCGCTACTTCTCACTCTACCCCATCCCCTCACTGCAATCCTATATAATGGATTATTATTTACACTTCACCACCTCACTACACCCCATCCCTTATCTACACCTCACCACCTCACTACACCCCATCCCTTCTCACCACCTCACTACGCATCACCTCTCACTCCCACGTGACACCTCACCGCTACTTCTCACTGCACCCCATACCCCCATAACCCCATAGACCCCCCCACGACGCAAGGTAATATCTAATCGTAATACCGGTGCGCGAATTCCCGCGCATTTCAGTCGTTTCGTCCGTTGGTAAGCCTGACCAAACGACGCGAATACCGCACGGTCTACGTACGAGAGAAGCATCAGCTAATGAAGAGCCCGGGGAGCTCTACTGTGCCGGTTTTGATCCGTCTAGACTCGGAACGCGGTAATCTGTGCCCGAAATGCACGTCGCCGATTATGCAATAGCGGTGTGCACATTAAGAAACACGTTAATTCGTGCATACAGTGTATACACGCGAGCATGACATATTTAATAAATATCAAACACTATAACATTAAAATTAAGAATTATATAGACATTACTTTGTTGTATAAATATCTATGATTATATATAATTTTTATAATTTAAATGAATATATTTGTAATTTGTATAAATATAAAATATATTTTTATATGAACATTAAAGAGCTTCTTGTAATAAAAGCGCTTTGTGCAAATCGTGGACTGTACATTATGTGTGATGTATATTATACGTATATTATATTATACAGTGTATAATATACAACATTGTGTTATGTAACTAAATTTTAAAAAGATATAAAGTAAAAAATAGATTATAATCCATACAGTGACAATTGAATTAACATTAAAATTAGAAATATAAATAAACTTTTATTTTAGAATCATCTCAGATAATTAAAATAGTTTTCCAAAAATAAATGATTTCAATGAAGGTAAGTTAATATATATATTATTATGTATGCTATTATTCTAGGCCTAATATCAAGATTATTATTTCTGAAATTATTACGGTATTTATATAACATTTGATATTTAGTATGACGCAGTGTTTTAATTATTACATAATTATCTGGTTTAAGCATTCCAGAACACTCTAATTCTATGGCATTACACATAAGTTTCATATTCACAGGTAAAGTTATTATTTAGTTACTAGTGTATATCATGTATCCAGTATTACGTATATATTCTATTTTAAATGGAATGCAAACGTAAACATGTATGAACGTTGTAAATATAAGTAACATTTTAGTTTAATCATTTCACTGTGACTACTTTATTTATAGATTATGCAATATTGAATCCATTTCTATTTTATTCGACAGATTCTATTCTTAATTAATTTTCTTATTTTGACATCATTTGTTTTTCTTGTTAATAATGTTTTATTCACGATTCAATATTGGAATGATCAACAATTTTTTAATTAATATATATTTATGAAAAAATGTGACCACCCCGTTGTATTAATGTTATCAATGCTATAGCATAGAAGATATAATATATACTATATTAGTATGTACTATAGTATTTATAATATGTGTACTATTTAATTTATATTGTTTATATTATATAATTTTATAAAATTAATAAGTAGATTTATTTATATGTGTGTTAACTAAAATGCGTAAACCTTTACTTATTATTTAATATGATATTATATAATAGTATAACTAACTCGAATATATTTAATATAAAAATAGTATAAACTTGTATAATTCTTCTTATATGTATTGATTTAAAAATCATATTTTCAAAATAACAATCCTATTAGAAGAAGATAAAATTAAATTATAAATTAATATATTTAGTTATATTTAAATTATATATTTAACTTAAATTTAAATCATAAATTAATAATGATTAAAATTCATTATATTGCAGTGATACAAAATATCAAATCATAAAATGTCTAACTTATATTTTAATACTAATCATATTTTCATTATAAAATCACGAAAATTAAATTTAAATTAATTTAAAATGAAGTATTTATTTTTTTTAATATAGTACTATCATAGAAAACAATATGTGTTTTTGTTTTATTTAAATACAATTACGCAATACATTGTGGTATACTCATATACAGTATGACCTGATTTATTTGATATACATATGTACTCATTTACTTAAGTATTCTTTATTTTATTAAATACAAATGTATTATTTTATTGTATTAATTTATTAATTAATAAATAAATATACAATATATATCTTCATGATAATCTCCAAATTTATTTTGATACCTTTTCTAATGTATTACTTTGTTAAGTATATATTTAATAATAAATCTAATAAATAACGAAATTACAAATAACTTAAAATGTGTTTACATAATTATTATAAATATTAATAATTAATATATTAGAATGTTAGTGTGTTTGTATGTTATACTATATATGAATTCACCATAATTACACCAACCGGGCTCAATGCTTGAAATGGGATATTCTTATATTAATGAGCTATAATTACAAATTACACCATATTCTTAATCCATATTATCGTTGGTATAATTATATCGTCAATGTTATATAATAATTGATTTTTTAAAACAAGATATTATACATTTAATTTGTATTTCAATTATCTTATTTCTTATTTATTTCATCTCGAATATAATAATATACAGTGCATTTTTTATACTAAAAAATCTCGATAAAAACCCAGGAACCATCTAATAAACGAACATTTAAGTTTTTTGTTAAATAATAAAAGAAAAAATATATTTTATTTTCAGTACAAATATTTTGTGTTTATATTTATTTAAATAATATAATATTGCATACAAATTACATCTTCTGGTAACTTGGATATAATATAATATATTATCATCACAGAAAATATAGCGACGTAAGATTATAATTTGAAAATAATGTTATGATAATAAATATAAAAAATAATATACAAAAATTACGCATTACAAACAATTCAGTATCCTAGATTCATTTTACTCAAATATTACCGATAGCTAATGATATATTGTCTATACATTGTACAAATTGTTGAATATATATATAATTATATATGGGAAGATATATTGAGAGGGTGAGGATTTAATAATATCATATGCGCAATCAATATACTTAATTAATACTCTACACTTCTAGGTAATCCATTGATGACGCCCATTGATAACCACGCCTATCTCTAACCACGCCCACCGTAGGTAGATATTCCCAGTCTCTACATTCGCCTGGAATTCGCTACACGGCAAGTATTTCCAATGAGATAACGGATCTACTACCAGCCAACTACACCGCCTCCACTGAAATAGAACAACACATCTCTTATTATATAGATTATTGCACATGACTGACTTCTATATCCAGATGACCACTACAATACTAGACACTACTTGCTACATATACGTCAGCGGTACGTTATCGAAATACATTGTCTGGGTTTACCGCTACGAACACAGCCACAATAGATATACTACTGACCACAACCAAACTATTCATTCATTACATTAACTTATCATTTTCGCCCTACCAATTTAAATATATATATATATATATATATATATATATATATATATATATAATTTACTGTACAATTTATATAAAGCTCTATCATCACCAACATAAAAACCACTATAATCATCAATAATTGCAACCTACTTCACATCATATCTTCAACAGCTCCACTTGCACTAATCCATCACTACAATAACTACCTATATAACTACCCATATAACTACCTATATAACTACATATATAACTACCTATATAACTACCTATATAACTACCTATATAACTACCTATATAACTACCCATATAACTACATATATAACTACCTATATAACTACCTATATAACTACCTATATAACTACCTATATAACTACCTATATAACTACCTATATAACTACCTATATAACTACCTATATAACTACCTATATAACTACCTATATAACTACCCATATAACTACCTATATAACTACCTATATAACTACCCATATAACTACATATATAACTACCTATATAACTACCTATATAACTACCTATATAACTACCTATATAACTACCTATATAACTACCTATATAACTACCTATATAACTACCTATATAACTACCTATATAACTACCTATATAACTACCTATATAAATACCTATATAACTACCTATATAACTACCTATATAACTACCTATATAACTACCTATATAACTACCCATATAACTACATATATAACTACCTATATAACTACCTATATAACTACCTATATAACTACCTATATAACTACATATATAACTACCTATATAACTACCTATATAACTACCTATATAACTACCTATATAACTACCGATATAATACCTATATAACTACCTCCAAAAACACTATTACTAACATTGCCGTTACTATTAACACATTCATTATAACCAACAGAAACACAATGACCATCACCACCATCACCACCATCACTACCATTAATACACCGCCCCATCTCTACTACTACTACTGCCATTACTATAAACAACCATGCAATCGTCAATATAGCTAACTCCACCACCACCCAAACAGCGAGCACCACAACGAGCCCTACCATCGCCACAATTACCCATTATGACCAATACAACCACCACCACTACTAGTACTACTATCACTACCGACACCGATGTCACTACTTCCAGCATCAATTCAACTACCACCACTTATACCACCACCATCAATATGGCAACTGCCACCATCACCACTCTCCATTACAACCATCACTATCAATGCCATCATTTATATTTATATATATATATAAATATTTATATATACATATATATATATATAAATATATATATATATATATATATAAATATATATATATATATATATATATATATATTTGACTTACTTCATGATGAACAAACATTAATTCCTATTTTCTTATAAAGATTTTAATTCAAACGGTCAGACCTATATATAAAAAAGTCTATATATGTACAATAGATAATGATTACCTTAGCTAACAATCTATATAATTATATAATCTATGTTGTGTAATATATATTATAATGTAATAATAATGTAATATAATATATATAATATAATGTATAATAATATATATATAATGTAATATAATATATAAATTTTACGTTTAACATTGTTTTGTATTTATTTACATTATCACCCCGATAAAATCATCCCGATTACGTCACCATAATATCACCCCCATTACGTCATCGCAATAGCGTTCGTTAACCACAGGTCCCGAGGAATTACTACCCCGTTTAGCGTTTTATCGGCTATTAAGAACGCATGTGTTAACGGGGCCGTTTAATGCACGTTCGTATCCTCTTCGTATACGCCGTACGACGTACGTGGTAGCAGGCGTGAGTTATTGTTACCACGTGACGGAAATGCACCGGCTCCGCACAACGTGACTACGGCCGCGGCAGCGTGCCTCGATCAAATCGCGAACGTAATTTGTGTTCCTTACAATTATTACGTAAGAACCGCTATACGTGATTACGGGCCTCCGCACTATAGCGTACATTTCGTCGTATGCATACAACATCTTATTTTTGTATACGCGTATTCGTATTCAACATGTACTGTTATGAAGCTAACGTGTATCGTCAATATATCGATCATAGATTTATTAATAACATCGAGTACGGCATATACCCTGGAGCATCTTCTTGTAGTCGGCGACGTATACGAGAATAGGAACAATGCCCTCCAGGCATGCAAACCAACCCGGTGCCGTACACGACAACACGAATAATGATTTGTATGAGTAACGGCTAGGAAATGTAATGACTAATCTAAAGATAATGTTTATTAATGTTTATTAATAATAATATATAATATTATTTATTGAAATTGTACTTTTTGAAATGGTAAGTTATGGTTAATATAAATGTTTTTAATATATATTATAAATATAAATTATTTAGGGTAATGATAATTAATAAGTTCCAATATTAGGATTGAATAACTAAATATAATTAATATCTTTTATACAATAAACAAATTGAATATTGCGTAATAAATACATTATTCTAGGTAAGATTTAAATAATTCATTTATATTATATTATTTCAGATATATATATATATATATATATATATATATATATATACATATATATATATATATATATATATACATATATGTATATACATATATATATATATATATATATATATACATATATGTATATACATATATATATATATATATATATATATATATATATATATATATTATCTATAATTATCTATAGATGCAACTCCAAGATAAATTAATAAAAATAATTGACCAATACAAAGATCAATAATAACAATAGCAGACTCTGACTTACCTAAATATAGAAATGCAAGTATTTATAAATAAATGAAAGATTTGCACTGGATTCTAATTACATATCGATTAATCATTATAGAATATCTATATTTCAATGCAAACTGAATCATCTAGACCATATATCTGATAAACTATAAATTGGTTTCTATAAACTTATTATAGTGTATTCTATTCAATTAAACACGTAGTTGTACTGTAATATGGAATTATGATTACAATCAATTACATTCGTAATCAGCAAATAGTTTACAGAATGTTATGTCTACAATTGAAAGTAAACTAACTCATTATTACCGATATCACAAATATTATTATATTTTATTAGTATTATTATTATTTGGTAGTATTATTATTATTTATATTATTTGATTGTACTATTATTATTAATATTATTATTATTATTATTATTATTATTATTATTATTAATATTATTATTATTATTATTAATATTATTATTATTAT
The DNA here is from genome assembly GCA_964035775.1 of Osedax frankpressi. Classification (NCBI taxonomy): domain Eukaryota; kingdom Metazoa; phylum Annelida; class Polychaeta; order Sabellida; family Siboglinidae; genus Osedax; species Osedax frankpressi. The sequence goes on along the minus strand of OZ038317.1, from coordinate 9,456,211 downwards.
TATTTTATTATTATTATTAATATTATTATTATTATTATTATTATTATTATTATTATTATTATTATTATTATTATTATTATTATTATTATTATTATTATTATTATTATTATTATTATTATTATTATTATTATTATTATTATTATTATTATTATTATTATTATTATTATTATTATTATTATTATTATTATTATTATTATTATTATTATTATTATTATTATTATTATTATTATTATTATTATTATTATTATCATTATTATTATAATTATTATTATTAATATTAGTATCTTTGTTTTTATAATTATATCTTATTATAAAAAAAATTAGTTTTGTATTAGTTTAATGAATCCTATATATATATATATATATATATATATATATATATATATATATATAAATTGTACTCAATTATAATGTTAAATAATCAAATTATATTAAGTGCTCATTTATTTAATTAAATCACTAAATTACTAAATATGTATTTTGATGTAGTGCTATAATTATAACTCTAAATATTATTAGTATGACGAAAACACAAACTCACGAGTTTCCTATCTAGATTTGCATAGAGTTTAACTTACCGGAAGTGAGTACACGGAAGCCAGGATACCGAATAATATCAGAGAATTCATGATGCGAGTTTCTAGTAGTTTTCTGTAGGAGGGAGATGGGAATATATAGAGGTGGGGCGTTGGAGAGATGAAGAGGTGAATAGATGGAGACATGAAGATGTGTAGAGATGGAGATGAAGATGTGGATAGATGTGGATGGATTATTATCTCTAAATGTACAAATATCTATATAGCACATATTGTTAGGTTTAGACTGAAATTGCATGTAAATACATGTACTGGTATAATCATGTATATATACATATATATATATATATATATATATATATATATATATATATATATATATATATATATATGAAATAATTTGTATAAGATGAAGTTTGTGGTTGAATTATTCAGTTATAGAGGCTATCTATATAATATAAATAAAAAAATGTATATACACATAAAAGTTTAAACACATAACTTATTACATTACATTACATCGATTTTATGTAAAATATTTTTAAAATTTTCACAAAAATCATTTCAATTTATAATTTATGATAATGAAAAATATTATCTATTATTTTTAATATTAGTAGTTACAGTTTATTTAATATTTATTAAACTATTATTATTTTCTATAATATAGTATATATATGTATAGAATATATATAATTTTCAAAATATTTATTTGATAATGAACAATGAAATATAATATTTAAGCTCAGTACTGATTAAAACGTGAGGCATTGTTGTATTGTACACCGGAAGTACACAAATTGTGCCCAGCACCGCAGTCTGGATATGCGTCTCGACATCGATCCGATGTTGTGATAATTATCGTGATTACGAAGACTATTTTTATAGGATTCACGATATTCGCGCGACGCATTCGCGAACCCGTGTCGTCTTACGTATCGAGTTTAATTGTCGTTCGAAGATGCGTACAGTGGCTTAATTAGTGGTAACGGCGCGCGTCGGACTGTCCGCCCGGCCTGCTGACCGCGCGTAATAAGTACGCGAGGCACTTATCGACGCGGTTCCGGTTGTTATTAATTAGTAACGTCCGGTTTCTCGGCGGTGTCGGAGTCAGTTTCACGCGGCGCGTTACTTCAAAGGGCCATTTTAGCTTCGGGTTTGGCTACGGCGTACGTCGAGTAACGTGCGATCCAATGCAAGTAACGTGCGGGTAACTGCATGCGATAGGAACGCCGCGATCACGTATCGAGAGTAGTATCTCGTATTCAATTAGGTAGTTACTTTAGTACTAGTCACTCCAGGTTAGTTTGTAATGTAAACAGTATAAGGATGACTAAACTCACAAATAGCCAGTTAATAAATTAATAATTTATCTATACTAGTTATTGATAATTGATCTATACTGATTATAAGTAATGTATATATACTAAATATAAATATTGTATCTATACTAAATATGAATAATGTATCTATACTAAATATGAATAATGTATCTATACTAAATATGAATAATGTATCTATACTAAATATGAATAATGTATCTATACTAAATATGAATAATGTATCTATACTAAATATGAATAATGTATCTATACTAAATATGAATAATGTATCTATACCACTATGACAGTAAACTATTCATGTTAGTTTAGATTTTATATTATATAGTAAAAGATAAATTATATTTGATTTATATTTTAATTATATAACACTAATTATTAACGTATAATCTTCTGGTTTACGGGGATATTAAACGCTATAACTTAATGGGTTAATGTTCTAAATAGTATATAGATTGTAGTCTATAGAAATATACAGAAATACATTTCTATAGATTTCAAAATATATAGATTTAATGAATTATTACCAATTAATACTCAAGGAGTAATTGTATCCGAAGCTGGTGCTGATACTCTATATATTACATAAGATACTCTCTTGTACTCAAATACTCACTCGAGTCACCGTTACGTTGTTTCAGTTCATTCATCTCTAAGGAAACCCACGAAACAATTGTGTAAAGTCAACATAAGTGGATAGACAACACTACATGGTGACAGCGTGGAACAATGTATACACTATATGTATACACTATATGTATACACTATATGTATACACTATATGTATACACTATATGTATACACTATATGTATACACTATATGTATACACTATATGTATACACTATATGTATACACTATATGTATACACTATATGTATACACTATATGTATACACTATATGTATACACTATATGTATATATTAATTACATACTCGGTTGCGTACGGAATTACAACCTGCACATTTGTACACTTTGTAATATGTCGAGGAAATCAAATCTATGTTATAATAACTGTTAACAATATATAACAATATATAACAACAACCTAGTTAACTATGTATTAATCGCATATAATGTATATGTTAAGGTTTATATAAAACTTCTAAGGAATTTAGATTCTATTTTTAGTTAAAATTATGTGAACAATTATTTAGAATGTATCCTGAATAAAAGTTACTACGATATTTAATTTCGTGATTAGGAATTTCTTTATGAACAAGTTGCATAATACCGCGTAATTTTTATATACACTTTATAGAGCAATACTGTGAAACATGCATACGAATGGAAAACAAATGAATACTTATATGAGTTATGTTTATATTAAAAATTATTTATTAAAAATTAAAAATAAAATTATTTTATTAAAATTTACACCGATTTTTTATAAATCAAAAATATAATTATACCAAATTTCTAGAATAATATACATTATGGTTGTTTTAATATTCATAATATAATATAATATATAAATATTTATGCATATTTATAAAACACATTAAGATTAATTAAAACTGCTATAAAAGTAGGGATTGCTTTAAATAATAAATTCTACTTTACACAAAAATAATTGTCTATAAATGTCGAATATTAATAATAACTTTCTATGTGGTTTGTATATCGTATACAATACGAAGGATCCGTATATTAATATCGAATAACTTTAGTTATATAAACGTCTAATTTCATAAACAATTCTTGTATAGCGGATGCTAAAAATTATTCTAACCCGAAGTAGTTTCGAGGATTCTTCGCCAACTGAACAGAAATCGCGACCTATATTACATAACATCGAATGCGGGCGTCGGCTCCGAGAACTCGCAGCTTTCCGGTCATTCATTATTGCGGGCGTTCCGCGGAAGTTCGGGATAACGTGTTCGCGGGCGCGTACGCGTACGTAGCGTACGTAGCTGTCATCGTGCGCTCAGCCCCGTTACGTAATAACGTGCGGTGGGCGTGGCGAAGAGTCCTCCGATAGAGGACGGCAACCATTGTGTGCGGGGACTCGAGGAGAGTAATCCATCGTTATTAACGGCCTATCGAGTGCGATACAAATCCTACGATACTTGAGTTGCGGGTTGCGAGTACGGCGTTGCCATGGTTACGGGCTACATACTCTACGCCGTCTTGGTTACGGTTCACGCATTCCGTACTCCCCTGGTTAAGGGTTACGCGTGCTGCACTCCCCTGGTTATGGGTCACGCATTCCACAACGTCGGGTTACTAAATCTACTTGGTTCGGGCTAAAGATTCAAACTCTACTCGTTGGTGGTTAAACATTTCACTGGTTAAGGGTTACGCACGCATCTCAATCCAATAGATAGATACTACAATGCCCTGGCTATTGTTATGAATTAAGTGACGCTCCAGTACACACACTATGGAATGCCTATAGCGACGATCTACATTAATCTTATTATCTCGAATGGTTCTCCGGATTTTTTATTTTAAGTTGCGTTCAGCATTTCCTGAGTGATTCGCGACGGGCGATTGCTTTGTCCCGTTGCTTCCATTGTTATTTCATTCATTCATTCATATTAACCCATTGTTATTATTCTCGGATGTACGGTCTGCGTTTGCAATTTATGTCGTTTAACACGTTTATGGAAATTTCGAATATCGACCATTACATTAAAGTGATATATTAAATTTTGTTAAAGTATTATATAATGTATGTTATTCTTATGTAATAGCCTATCCTCCGATGTAAATGCAATACATCGATTTTGTAACGTTTAGAATTGTAAAAGGTTCCTAATATACAAACGGCAGTGTATAAGACATGCTTTATGCGGATAGTTCCCATAAAACAATTGTTATAATCTATTGTTAATGTTATTATACAGGATCTTAGTATAAAACTTATATTTCCCGAATAATATATTTTAATATAAATAAATGATACATTACATTGTATATACATATATATATATATATATATATATATATATATATATATATATATATACATATATATATATACATATACATATATATATACATATATATATATATATATATATATATACATATATATATATATATATATATATATATATATATATTTGCAAACTTTATATCTCGATACTATTTCAGAAATAAATTCGAGCTAAATCAAGTACTCAAATTTTGTACTACGAATAAGTTCAATTAATAGGTTCTATTTTTAGTTTGGTACTTTCTAGTTAAGGGGAACTTTGCTTTCTAAAGTGATTTCTAATTACGCTCAAATTTGCATTTGCATAAGTAATGATAATCGCGTGATTTAACAACAAGTTTCGATTAATTGTAATATTAACTAGTATTATTACTAATTTAGTGTAAATGCTTTGATATTAATAAAGAAATAGCTGGAGATGATTATTTCTATAATTTTAAATATTTAATTTAAATTACTTTTAATTAATCTGACAACATACCTTCATCTAGAATGTGTAGATTAGTTTTTAATTTAGACCGACTTGATTGATTGCTACTATTACAATGGAATGTTACTATTGATGTGGTATTATGTAAGGTTCTTTCTATCTTATAGGAT
>OZ038317.1:9425794-9450597 GCA_964035775.1 Osedax frankpressi | reverse complement strand
TGTTCTAAATAGTATATAGATTGTAGTCTATAGAAATATACAGAAATACATTTCTATAGATTTCAAAATATATAGATTTAATGAATTATTACCAATTAATACTCAAGGAGTAATTGTATACGAGGCTGGTGCTGATACTCTATATATTACATAAGACACACTTTTGTACTCAAATACTCACTCGAGTCACCGTTACGTTGTTTCAGTTCATTCATCTCTAAGGAAACCCACGAAACAATTGTGTAAAGTCAACATAAGTGGATAGACAATACTACATGGTGACAGCGTGGAACAATGTATATATTAATTACATACTCGGTTGCGTACGGAATTACAACATGCACATTTGTACACTTTGTAATATATCGAGGAAATCAAATCTATGTTATAATAACTGCTAACAATATATAACAATATATAACAACAACCTAGTTAACTATGAATTAATCGCATATAATGTATACGTTAAGGTTTATATAAAACTTCTAATGAATTTAGATTCCATTTTTAGTTAAAATTATGTGTACAATTATTTAGAATGTATCCTGAATAAAAGTTACTACGATATTTAATTTCGTGATTAGGAATTTCTTTATGAAAATGTTGCATAATACCGCGTAATTTTTATATACACTTTATAGATCAATACTGTGAAACATGCATGCGAATGGAAAACAAATGAATACTTATATGAGTTATGTTTATATATATATATATATATATATATCTAATCACAACAATATTTTACTTTAAATTTCGCATTATTTCATTTATTATTTATTAAAAATTAAAAATAAAATTATTTTATTAAAATTTACACCGATTTTTTATAAATCAAAAATATAATTATACCAAATTTCTAGAATAATATACATTATGGTTGTTTTAATATTCATAATATAATATAATATTTAATATTTATGCATATTTATAAAACACATTAAGATTAAGATTAATTAAAACTGCTATAAAAGTGGGGATTGCTTTAAATAATAAATTCTACTTTACACAAAAATACTTGTCTATAAATGTCGAATATTAATAATAACTTTCTATGTGGTTTGTATATCGTATACAATACGAAGGATCCGTATAGTAATATCGAATAACTTTAGTTATATAAACGTCTAATTTCATAAACAATTCTTGTATCGCGGATGCTAAAAATTATTCTAACCCGAAGTAGTTTCGAGGATTCTTCGCCAACTGAACAGAAATCTCGACCTATATTACATAACATCGAATGCGGGCGTCGGCTCCGAGAACTCGCAGCTTTCCGGTCATTCATTATTGCGGGCGTTCCGCGGAAGTTCGGGATAACGTGTTCGCGGGCGCGTACGCGTACGTAGCGTACGTAGCTGTCATCGTGCGCTCAGCCCCGTTACGTAATAACGTGCGGTGGGCGTGGCGAAGAGTCCTCCGATAGCGGACGGCAACCATTGTACGCGGGGACTCGAGGAGAGCAATCCATCGTTATTAACGGCCTATCGAGTGCGATACAAATCCTACGATACTTGAGTTGCGGGTTACGAATACGGCGTTGCCTTGGTTACGGGCTACATACTCTACGCCGTCTTGGTTACGGTTCACGCATTCTGTACTCCCCTGGTTAAGGGCTACGCGTGCTGCACTCCCCTGGTTATGGGTCACGCATTCCACAACGTCGGGTTACTAAATCAACTTGGTTCGGGCTAAAGATTCAAACTATACGCGTTGGTGGTTACACATTTCACTGGTTAAGGGTTACGCACGCATCTCAATCCAATAGATAGATACTACAATGCCCTGGCTATTGTTATGAATTAAGTGACGCTCCAGTACACACACTATGGAATGCCTATAGCGACGATCTACATTAATCTTATTATCTCGAATGGTTCTCCGGATTTTTTATTTTAAGTTGCGTTCAGCATTTCCGGAGTGATTCGCGACGGGCGATTGCTTTGTCCCGTTGCTTCCATTGTTATTTCATTCATTCATTCATATTAACCCATTGTTATTATTCTCGGATGTACGGTCTGCGTTTGCAATTTATGTCGTTTAACACGTTTATGGAAATTTCGAATATCGACCATTACATTAAAGTGATATATTAATTTTGTTAAAGTATTATATAATGTATGTTATTCTTATGTAATAGCCTGTCCTCCGATGTAAATGCAATACATTGATTTTGTAACGTTTAGAATTGTAAAAGGTTCCTAATATACAAACGGTAATGTATAAGACATGCTTTATGCGGATAGTTCCCATAAAACAATTGTTATAATCTATTGTTAATGTTATTATACAGGATCTTAGTATAAAACTTATATTTCCCGAATAATATATTTTAATATAACTAAATGATACATTACATTGTATATACATAAATATATATATATATATATATATATACATATATATACATATATATATATATATATATATATATATATATATACATATACATATATATGCATATATATATATATATATATATATATATATATATATATATATATACATATACATATATATATATATATATATATTTGTAAACTTTATATCTCGATACTATTTCAGAAATAAATTCGAGCTAAATCAAGTCCTCAAATTTTGTACTACAAATAATTTCAATTAATAAGTTCTATTTTTAGTTTGGTACTTTCTAGTTAAGGGAAACTTTGCTTTCTAAAGTGATTTCTAATTACGCTCAAATTTGCATTTGCATAAGTAATGATAATCGCGTGATTTAACAAGAAGCTTCGATTAATTGTAATATTAACTTGTATTATTACTAATTTAGTGTAAATGCTTTGATATTAATAAAGAAATAGCTGGAGATGATTATTTATATAATTTTAAATATTTAATTTAAATTACTTTTAATTAATCTGACAACATATCTTCATCTAGAATATGTAGATTAGTTTTTAATTTAGACCGACTTGATTGATTGGTACTATTACAATGGCATTTTACTATTGGTGTGGCATTATGTAAGGTTCTTACTACATTAGCAATGTAGACATTTAATATTGCCTTACGTAATTATGCATGTGTGATTGTTTTTCATTTCGTAACGAATAAACGAGAATTAAATTGATGTATAAATACAAAATTCAATCGATAACTTTATTAATTGCGTACCTGTCTGAATATTTATTGCCAGTTTATAACAATACAGTTTAATTAAGATTTACAATCATATCACTTTATAAAAATGTCTACTATTCCTCGGTAATCATTTCTCCTTTACGTATGATGTCATATATGACTGAATACGGAATTTACGGCTTTACAATATACAAATATAATAATTAATTCTTCAGAAAACATATCGATAATAATCTATAATTACCCGGACAATATTTTATAGAATGTATGCATTCAAATATGCACGCGACAAAAATAAAGTAGATACAGATAATAAAACATTACAGCTAAAGGTTAAATATATTTAACATAATGAAATGACCCGGTGAGTAATATATTAAATAACATTCTCAAATATATATATATATATATATATATATATATATATATATATATATTTATATATGTATATATATATATATGTATATATATATATATATATATATATATATATATATATATATATATTTAAGTATGTATATAGTTATTTAATGATGAAATAGTCCAAGAATGAGATTTCATTAAAAGGCACATCAGCTGTTATTACTAATAAGGCTTCCATTAGAGAAAGTATATTTGGGACAGCTTCGGAATAACTAATCAACGCTTCCGAGTTAACCTCGCAGAGTTGGTACCAGGATATCGCGTGATCAGTGGTCAGTAGAGGTCAGCAAAGTAGAAGGACTGTATCTTGTCTTTATCGAGCTCTACAAAATGCTCAGATATTATCGAAAGATTTCTTAAAACCGACTACGTCTATAATTTATTCTAGTATGAATGGGGTTCGTCATTATAAATCTCTGTTTAACTACATATATATATATATATATATATATATATACATATATATATATATATGTATATGTGTGTGTGTATGTATGTGTGTGTATGTGTATGTGTGTGTATGTGTGTGTGTATGTGTGTGTGTGTGTATGTCTGTATGTGTATGTATGTGTGTGTCAGTGAATATATTCTTCTATAAAATAACATATGTGATCAAATTTAACTGTATTAATATAAATTCATGTATTCATTTTCATTGTCTGCGGTAATTTCAGAATTTTAGACCGGAATTTACTATAAAGTTATATAATATTACAACTAACACCGACTATTTAAAATCATGAAACTTAAACATAATTATACATTCAATTATTATACAGTTACTTAACGAATACTATAAGATATGAACTACATTACATATAATTGTTATTAACCCATTGTTCTGGTGTATTCTAATAGAGTCCCTGATAACATAAAAGTGTTGTTTTATTACGGAAGTAGAGATCAATTAACGTACAACTACAACTGACAACTGATGACATCTTTACTCAGCTTCTCTTTGGAAGAATTTCTTACACATCAACTATATAAATATTAATTAACCAGGAAATCGCACTCAGTACAATGTACCCAGTACACTGTACCCAGTACACTGTACTCAGTACACTGTACCCAGTACACTGTACCCAGTACCCAGTACACTGTACCCAGTACACTGTACCCAGTACCCAGTACACTGTACCCAGTACACTGTACCCAGTATACTGTACCCAGTACACTGTACCCAGTACACTATACCCAGTACACAGTACCCAGTACACTGTACCCAGTACACTCTATCCAGTACACTCTACCCAGTACACTGTACCCAGTACACAGTACCCAGTACACAGTACCCAATACACAGTACCCAGTACACCCTACCCAGTACACTCTACCCAGTACACTCTACCCAGTACACAGTACCCAGTACACAGTACCCAGTACACAGTACCCAGTACACAGTACCCAGTACATAGTACCCAGTACACAGTACCCAGTACGCAGTACTCAGTACACAGTACCCAATACACAGTACCCAGTACACCCTACCCAGTACACTCTACCCAGTACACTCTACCCAGTACACTGTACCCAGTACACCGTACCCAGTACACAGTACCCAGTACACTATACCCAGTACACTGTACCCAGTACACCGTACCCAGTACACCGTACCCAGTACACAGTACCCAGTACACTGTACCCAGTACACTGTACCCAGTACACCGTACCCAGTACACTGTACCCAGTACACTGTACCCAGTACACTGTACCCAGTACACAGTACCCAGTACACTGTGCCCAGTACACTGTACACTGTACCCAGTACCCAGTACACTGTACCCAGTACACTGTACCCAGTACACTGTACCCAGTACACTGTAGATAGTACACTGTACACAGTCCACTGTACACTGTACCCAGTACCCAGTACACTGTACCCAGTACACTGTACCCAGTACACTGTACCCAGTACACTGTACCCAGTACACTGTACCCAGTACACTGTACACAGTACCCAGTACACTATACCCAGTACACTGTACCCAGTACACCGTATCCAGTACACTGTACCCAGTACCCAGTACCCAGTACACCGTACCCAGTACCCAGTACCCAGTACACTGTACCCAGTACACTGTACCCAGTACACTGTACCCAGTACACTGTACTCAGTACACTCTTACCCAGTACACTGTACCCAGTACACTGTACCCAGTACCCAGTACACTGTACCCAGTACCCAGTACACCGTACTTAGTACACTGTACCCAGTACACTGTACCCAGTACACTGTACCCAGTACACTGTACCCAGTACACTGTACCCAGTACACTGTACCCAGTATACTGTACCCATTACACTGTACCCAGTACACAGTACCCAGTACACCGTACCCAGTACACTGTACCCAGTACACTGTACCCAGTACACTGTACCCAGTACACTGTACCCAGTACACTGTACCCAGTACCCAGTACACTGTACCCAGTACCCAGTACACCGTACCTAGTACACCGTACCCAGTACACTGTGCCCAGTACACCGTACCCAGTACACTGTACCCAGTACACTGTACCCAGTACACTGTACCCATTACACTGTACCCAGTACACAGTACCCAGTACACCGTACCCAGTACACTGTACCCAGTACACTGTACCCAGTACACTGTACCCAGTACACTGTACCCAGTACACTCTACCCAGTACACTGTACCCATTACACTGTACCCAGTACACAGTACCCAGTACACTGTACCCAGTACACTGTACCCAGTAAACTGTACCCAGTACACTGTACCCAGTACCCAGTACACTGTACCCAGTACACTGTACCCACTACCCAGTACACTGTACCCAGTACCAAGTATACTGTACCCAGTACACTGTACCCAGTACACTGTACCCAGTACACTGTACCCAGTACACAGTACCCAGTACACTGTACCCAGTACACTGTACCCAGTACACTCTACCCAGTACACTGTACCCATTACACTGTACCCAGTACACAGTACCCAGTACACCGTACCCAGTACACTGTACCCAGTACACTGTACCCAGTACACTGTACCCAGTACACTGTACCCAGTACACTCTACCCAGTACACTGTACCCATTACACTGTACCCAGTACACAGTACCCAGTACACTGTACCCAGTACACAGTACCCAGTACACTGTACCCAGTACACTGTACCCAGTACCCAGTACCCAGTACACTGTACCCAGTACACTGTACCCAGTACCCAGTACACTGTATCCAGTACATTGTACCCAGTACACTGTACCCAGTACACTGTACCCAGTACACTGTACCCAGTAAACTGTACCCAGTACACTGTACCCAGTACCCAGTACACTGTACCCAGTACACTGTACCCACTACCCAGTACACTGTACCCAGTACCAAGTATACTGTACCCAGTACACTGTACCCAGTACACTGTACCCAGTACACTGTACCCAGTACACTGTACCCAGTACACTGTACCCAGTACACTGTACCCAGTACACTGTACCCAGTACACTGTACCCAGTGCACTGTACCCAGTACACTGTACCCAGTACACTGTACCCAGTACACTGTACCCAGTACCCAGTACTCAGTACACTGTACCCAGTACCCAGTACACTGTACCCAGTACACTGTACCCACTATCCAGTACTCAGTACACTGTACCCAGTACACTGTACCCAGTACCCAGTACACGGTACCCAGTACACCATACCCAGTACACTGTACCCAGTACACTGTACCCAGTACACTGTACCCAGTACACTGTACCCACTATCCAGTACCCAGTACACTGTACCCAGTACACTGTACCCAGTACACTGTACCCAGTACACTGTACCCACTATCCAGTACCCAGTACACTGTACCCAGTACACTGTACCCAGTACCCAGTACACTGTACCCAGTACCCAGTACACGGTACCCAGTACACCATACCCAGTACACTGTACCCAGTACACTGTACCCAGTACACTGTACCCAGTACACTGTACCCAGTACACTGTACCCAGTACACTGTACCCACTATCCAGTACCCAGTACACTGTACCCAGTACACTGTATCCAGTACTCAGTACACTGTACCCAGTACACTCTACCCAGTACCCAGTACACTGTACCCAGTACACTGTACCCAGTACACTGTACCCACTATCCAGTACCCAGTACACTGTACCCAGTACCCAGTACACTGTACCCAGTACCCAGTACACGGTACCCAGTACACCATACCCAGTACACTGTACCCAGTACACTGTACCCAGTACACTGTACCCACTATCCAGTACCCAGTACACTGTACCCAGTACACTGTATCCAGTACTCAGTACACTGTACCCAGTACACTATACCCAGTACCCACTATCCAGTACCCAGTACACTGTACCCAGTACACTGTATCCAGTACTCAGTACACTGTACCCAGTACACTGTACCCAGTACACTGTACCCAGTACACCATACCCAGTACACTGTACCCAGTACACTGTACCCAGTACACTGTACCCAGTACACTGTACCCAGTACACTGTACCCAGTACACTGTACCCAGTACACTGTACCCAGTACCCAGTACACTGTACCCAGTACACTGTACCCAGTACACTGTACCCAGTACACTGTACCCAGTACACTGTACCCAGTACACTGTACCCAGTACCCAGTACTCAGTACACTGTACCCAGTACCCAGTACACTGTACCCAGTACACTGTACCCAGTACACTGTACCCACTATCCAGTACTCAGTACACTGTACCCAGTACACTGTACCCAGTACCCAGTACACGGTACCCAGTACACCATACCCAGTACACTGTACCCAGTACACTGTACCCAGTACACTGTACCCAGTACACTGTACCCAGTACACTGTACCCACTATCCAGTACCCAGTACACTGTACCCAGTACACTGTACCCAGTACACTGTACCCAGTACCCAGTACACTGTACCCAGTACCCAGTACACGGTACCCAGTACACCATACCCAGTACACTGTACCCAGTACACTGTACCCACTATCCAGTACCCAGTACACTGTACACAGTACACTGTATCCAGTACTCAGTACACTGTACCCAGTACACTCTACCCAGTACCCAGTACACTGTACCCAGTACACTGTACCCAGTACACTGTACCCAGTACACTGTACCCACTATCCAGTACCCAGTACACTGTACCCAGTACACTGTACCCAGTACCCAGTACACGGTACCCAGTACACCATACCCAGTACAATGTACCCAGTACACTGTACCCAGTACACTGTACCCACTATCCAGTACCCAGTACACTGTATCCAGTACTCAGTACACTGTACCCAGTACACTATACCCAGTACCCACTATCCAGTACCCAGTACACTGTACCCAGTACACTGTATCCAGTACTCAGTACACTGTACCCAGTACACTGTACCCAGTACACTGTACCCAGTACACTGTACCCAGTACACTGTACCCAGTACACCATACCCAGTACACTGTACCCAGTACACTGTACCCAGTACACTGTACCCAGTACACTGTACCCAGTACCCAGTACACTGTACCCAGTACACTGTACCCAGTACACTGTACCCAGTATACTGTACCCAGTACACTGTACCCAGTACACCATACCCAGTACACCGTACCCAGTACAGTGTACCCAGTACACTGTACCCAGTACACCGTACCCAGTACAGTGTACCCAGTACACTCTACCCAGTACACCGTACCCAGTACAGTGTACCCAGTACACTCTACCCAGTACAGTGTACCCAGTACCCAGTACACCGTACCCAGTACACAGTACCCAGTACACAGTACCCAGTACCCAGTACCCATACACTCTACCCAGTACACCGTACCCAGTACACTGTACCCAGTACACAGTACCCAGTACACCGTACCCAGTACAGTGTACCCAGTACACTGTACCCAGTACCCAGTACACTGTACCCAGTACCCAGTACCCAGTACACCGTACCCAGTACACCGTACCCAGTACACTGTACCCAGTACCCAGTACACAGTACCCAGTACACTGTACCCAGTACCCAGTACACCGTATACTCTACCCAGTACACCGTACCCAGTACACTGTACCCAGTACACAGTACCCAGTACCCAGTACCCAGTACACTGTACCCAGTACACCGTACCCAGTACACCGTACCCAGTACACTGTACCCAGTACCCAGTACACCGTATACTCTACCCAGTACACCGTACCCAGTACACTGTACCCAGTACACAGTACCCAGTACACAGTACCCAGTACACCATACCCAGTACACTGTACCCAGTACACTGTACCCAGTACACTGTACCCAGTACACTGTACACTGTACGCAGTACACTGTACCCAGTACCCAGTACACTGTACCCAGTACACCGTACCCAGTACACTGTACCCAGTACACTGTACCCAGTACACTGTACCCAGTACACTGTACCCAGTACACTGTACCCAGTACACTGTACCCAGTACACTGTACACTGTACGCAGTACACTGTACCCAGTACCCAGTACACTGTACCCAGTACACTGTACCCAGTACACTGTACCCAGTACCCAGTACACAGTACCCAGTACACTGTACCCAGTACCCAGTACACTGTACCCAGTACACTGTACCCAGTACACTGTACCCAGTACACTGTACCCAGTACACTGTACCCAGTACACTGTACCCAGTACACTGTACCCAGTACACTGTACCCAGTACACTGTACCCAGTACACTGTACCCAGTACACTGTACCCAGTACACTGTACCCAGTACCCAGTACACCATACCCAGTACACCGTACCCAGTACAGTGTACCCAGTACACTGTACCCAGTACACCGTACCCAGTACAGTGTACCCAGTACACTCTACCCAGTACACCGTACCCAGTACAGTGTACCCAGTACACTCTACCCAGTACAGTGTACCCAGTACCCAGTACACCGTACCCAGTACACTGTACCCAGTACACAGTACACAGTACCCAGTACACTGTACCCAGTACCCAGTACACCGTATACTCTACCCAGTACACCGTACCCAGTACACTGTACCCAGTACACAGTACCCAGTACACCGTACCCAGTACACTGTACCCAGTACACAGTACCCAGTACACTGTACCCAGTACACCGTACCCAGTACACCGTACCCAGTACAGTGTACCCAGTACACTGTACCCAGTACCCAGTACACTGTACCCAGTACCCAGTACCCAGTACACCGTACCCAGTACACCGTACCCAGTACACTGTACCCAGTACACTGTACCCAGTACACAGTACACAGTACCCAGTACACTGTACCCAGTACCCAGTACACCGTATACTCTACCCAGTACACCGTACCCAGTACACCGTACCAAGTACACTGTACCCAGTACACAGTACCCAGTACCCAGTACCCAGTACACAGTACCCAGTACACTGTACCCAGTACACTGTACCCAGTACACAGTACCCAGTACACTGTACCCAGTACACCGTACCCAGTACACCGTACCCAGTACACCGTACCCAGTACACTGTACCCAGTACCCAGTACACTGTACCCAGTACCCAGTACCCAGTACACCGTACCCAGTACACCGTACCCAGTACAGTGTACCCAGTACACTGTACCCAGTACACAGTACACAGTACCCAGTACACTGTACCCAGTACCCAGTACACCGTATACTCTACCCAGTACACCGTACCCAGTACACTGTACCCAGTACACAGTACCCAGTACACAGTACCCAGTACACTGTACCCAGTACCCAGTACACCGTACCCAGTACACCGTACCCAGTACACAGTACCCAGTACCCAGTACACTGTACCCAGTACACAGTACCCAGTACACTGTACCCAGTACACTGTACCCAGTACCCAGTACACCGTATACTCTACCCAGTACACCGTACCCAGTACACTGTACCCAGTACCCAGTACACTGTACCCAGTACACCGTACCCAGTACCCAGTACACTGTACCCAGTACACTGTACCCAGTACACTGTACCCAGTACACTGTACCCAGTACACTGTACCCAGTACACTGTACACTGTACGCAGTACACTGTATCCAGTACCCAGTACACTGTACCCAGTACACTGTACCCAGTACACTGTACCCAGTACACTGTACCCAGTACACTGTACCCAGTACACTGTACACTGTACGCAGTACACTGTACCCAGTACCCAGTACACTGTACCCAGTACACTGTACCCAGTACACTGTACCCAGTACCCAGTACACAGTACCCAGTACACTGTACCCAGTACCCAGTACACTGTACCCAGTACACTGTACCCAGTACACTGTACCCAGTACACTGTACACTGTACGCAGTACACTGTACCCAGTACCCAGTACACTGTACCCAGTACACCGTACCCAGTACACAGTACCTAGTACACAGTACCCAGTACCCAGTACCCAGTACACTGTACCCAGTACACCGTACCCAGTACACTGTACCCAGTACACTGTACCCAGTACACTGTACCCAGTACACTGTACACTGTACCCAGTACACAGTACCCAGTACCCAGTACCCAGTACCCAGTACCCAGTACACCGTACCCAGTACACCGTACCCAGTACACTGTACCCAGTACACTGTACCCAGTACATTGTACCCAGTACACTGTACCCAGTACACTGTACCCAGTACACCGTACACTGTACACTGTACCCAGTACACTGTACCCAGTACACCGTACCCAGTACACTGTATCCAGTACCCAGTACCCAGTACACCGTACCCAGTACCCAGTACCCAGTACACCGTACCCAGTACACTGTACACAGTACCCAGTACCCAGTACCCAGTACACTGTACCCAGTACACCGTACCCAGTACACTGTACCCAGTACACTGTAACCAGTACACCGTACCCAGTACACAGTACCCAGTACACTGTACCCAGTACACTGTACCCAGTACACCGTACCCAGTACACCGTACCCAGTACACTGTACCCAGTACACCGTACCCAGTACACTGTACCCAGTACCCAGTACCCAGTACCCAGTACACCGTACCCAGTACACCGTACCCAGTACACTGTACCCAGTACACAGTACCCAGTACACTGTACCCAGTACACTGTACCCAGTACACCGTACACTGTACACCGTATCCAGTACATTATACCCAGTACACCGCACTCAGTACACAGTACCCAGTACCCAGTACACTGTACCCAGTACACTGTACCCAGTACACTGTACCCAGTACACTGTACCCAGTACACTGTACCCAGTACACTGTACCCAGTACACTGTACCCAGTACACTGTACCCAGTACACTGTACCCAGTACACTGTACCCAGTACACCGTACCCAGTACACCGTACCCAGTACACTGTACCCAGTACACTGTACCCAGTACACTGTACCCAGTACACTGTACCCAGTACACTGTATCCAGTACACTGTACCCAGTACACTGTACCCAGTACACTGTATCCAGTACACTGTACCCAGTACACTGTATCCAGTACACTGTACCCAGTACACCGTACCCAGTACACTGTACCCAGTACCCAGTACACAGTACCCAATACACAGTACCCAGTACACTGTACCCAGTACACTGTACCCAGTACACAGTACCCAGTACACCGTACCCAGTACACTGTACCCAGTACACTGTACCCAGTACACTGTACCCAGTACACCGTACCCAGTACACTGTACCCAGTACACTGTACCCAGTACACTGTACCCAGTACACTGTACCCAGTACACTGTACCCAGTACACTGTACCCACTAGCCAGTACCCAGTACACTGTACCCAGTACACTGTACCCAGTACACTGTACCCAGTACACCGTACCCAGTACACTGTACCCAGTACACTGTATCCAGTACACTGTACCCAGTACACCGTACCCAGTACAGTGTACCCAGTACACCGTACCCAGTACACTGTACCCAGTACACCGTATCCAGTACACTGTACCCAGTACCCAGTACCCAATACACAGTACCCAGTACACTGTACCCACTAGCCAGTACCCAGTACACTGTACCCAGTACACTGTACCCAGTACACCGTACCCAGTACACTGTACCCAGTACACTGTACCCAGTACACTGTACCCAATACACAGTACCCAGTACACTGTACCCACTAGCCAGTACCCAGTACACAGTACCCAGTACCC
Organism: Osedax frankpressi; assembly: GCA_964035775.1. Taxonomy (NCBI): domain Eukaryota; kingdom Metazoa; phylum Annelida; class Polychaeta; order Sabellida; family Siboglinidae; genus Osedax; species Osedax frankpressi. The sequence continues at coordinate 9,436,951 of OZ038317.1, read as the reverse complement.
AGTACCCAGTACACTGTACCCAGTACACCGTAACCAGTACACTGTACCCAGTACACTGTACCCAGTACACTGTACCCAGTACACTGTACCCACTAGCCAGTACCCAGTACACAGTACCCAGTACACTGTACCCACTAGCCAGTACCCAGTACACAGTACCCAGTACACTGTACCCAGTACCCTGTACCCAGTACACAATACCCAGTACACTGTACCCACTAGCCAGTACCCAGTACACAGTACCCAGTACACAGTACCCAGTACACTGTACCCACTAGCCAGTACCCAGTACACAGTACCCAGTACACTGTACCCACTAGCCAGTACCCAGTACACAGTACCCAGTACACAGTACCCAGTACACTGTACCCAGTACACCGTACCCAGTACACTGTACCCAGTACACAGTACCCAGTACACTGTACCCACTAGCCAGTACCCAGTACACAGTACCCAGTACACAGTACCCAGTACACAGTACCCAGTACACTGTACCCACTAGCCAGTACCCAGTACACAGTACCCAGTACACTGTACCCAGTACACTGTACCCAGTACACAGTACCCAATACACAGTACCCAGTACACTGTACCCACTAGCCAGTACCCAGTACACAGTACCCAGTACACTGTACACAGTACACTGTACACTGTACCCAGTACCCAGTATACTCTACCCAGTACACCGTACCCAGTACCCAGTACCCAGTACCCAGTACACTCTACCCAGTACCCAGTACCCAGTACACCGTATACTCTATCCAGCATTAAGAAAGCTTATTAGATATAATGATTTGCATAAGTGAGTGTTTGTAACCCTTTATTGTGTCCATTCTGCTAACGGTGTAAGAGAAATGTAATTCATTACTGATACAGTGCAATCCCAGAGACAATGCTATTATTTAGTTGAAAAATAGTTATCTATGCAGTTGTATGTATTTTAACAATGATAATTCGATAACATATATTAACGATGATAATTCTATCGATGGCGATGTAATGTGATATATTTGTTTATAATATAAAAAGATGTTTTAAAAAGACAAAATGCCTATCTTAGCTTAATTATCATTACATCCGGTCATCTTACAGGAAATTCGCATCCGGATATGAAATACGGGCTTATTTTCTCTGTAGAGATATATGACAAATATATGTATATATAAATATATATATATATATATATATATATATATGTCATCAGACATGTCAACTGTGTTGTATGTGTATTAGTCTGGTATAATCATCCAGGTGATATTAGAAACATCAATATATAAACATACATTTATAAATACTATATATATATATATAAATATATACATATATATATATATATATATATATATATATATATATATATTATGTGAATTAGTCCAACGTACACTTTACTTCGTAACATTTAAATCTTGTATCCTCATACAAGATCAATATAATAAAGATTAATATCCACAATGTAGTATTTACAAATTACACTACTCTAGTGTGTATTACATATGTATATATTATCAATCTTATCTCAGTGTGCAATGTATTTATAATACATGTATATCTATAGTATACACTTAGAATAATTTCATTACAAAATATTATTTTTGTACGTAAACCCAAAAACGTGTACCAAACCCTAAAATAATAAATAAAACATATATAAATAACTATATTTGGATGAATCTAGTTTATTGGTCAATCAATAAGGCCAAATAATAACTAAATAACTAAAAAGAAAATTTATTATATAACTTTATTTTTAAATAACATATATATATATATATATTTATATATATATATATATATATATATATATATATATTGATGATATTGTCGTAATTACAGAATATTTATTATTATAAATATTTATGAAAAAGTAAATGATAAAAAATGCAATTTTTATATTATAATCAGTAACTGCATCAATATTAATACTAAATAATGTAATAATCATCCTACAATTAAATGAAAGGGGTCAGATTTTCCTGACCGGAAGTCTAGATATGTTTCTCGGTGCTGTTCGCCTCATGCATTGCAACGAGTTACTGGAAATGCCGGCAAAACTCTTCGACATCAAAGGTGGAGTTACGCCGGTGAAAGGAGTGTTGCCTACGGAGATATAACGCGGGATGTTAGAGTTTTCCGATATCGGTACGATATCATTCGCGCCGAAAACCGGAGTTACGGAGTCTTTGCGAGTCGCGTCGCGGGGAAACTCGGGAGTCGCGTTACGACTTCCGTGTTTCGGTAGCAGATTCTCCTTGCGCGACTGCCAAGTCGTCGTCTGACTTCTATCCGAGCCGGATGTCAACGAGAACATCATGGGAGGTCTCGCGGCGTTGTACGGCAGTGACATGCGAAAGTCGTTGTGTTCCGACTTAAATTTCTCCTTGGAAAATAGCGGAAGTTCGCTTTTCGTCGAAGTATTGGTATTCCAGATCGGAACCTTGTTGAAGTTCACCTTCTTTGAGATTTTCGGCGGCTCGACTTTACGCTGCGATTCGATTTTTTCATCTTTATGCTTCAATTTGTTGGCGATGTTTATTTTACTTATCTTACGCTGAACATTACTAGCGCTATTGGATCTATCTTCTTTTAGTGGAATCTTACACTCGCTTTTAAACGTGTAGTCTTTACGATGGACATTACTGGCTTTATCATCTTTTTTCTCTTTGCGTACCGGATTTCCCGAAGTCTCCGTTTTCGCCTGAGTAATTGATCTGTCAGAGTAGAGCATTTTCTTATGTTTCGCTTGTCTCCCTTTTCCTGTACGGTTGCCGCGAACTTGGCGCAGTATATCGTCGCCCAACGCCTCTTTCAGCCAATGGAATCGGGAATCGTCCAACAACGATTTACTCGGACGACACCATGACTCCGAACCCTCGAGGATTGCGTGAAATTCCGCTTTCGTTTCTTTTATATTCGACACCATCGTGTCTATTTTCACGGCCATCTGCAATCGACTTTAAAGGTCAAGTTTACTCAAATTGAAACCGTGGATACGAATGTAAATTTAACATGCTATGTATCATGCTATCACTGTGATTATTTTTATAGGTCATGTAATTATGGTAAATTTTAATTATACTTTTATGGAGCGATTTTAATGGGCGATCTATTGATGACATTTACCAACTGAAGTTAATTTAAATGAATTCCTACAATGGTATTGAGAATATTAATATTTTATTTGTAACTATTATTTTTAAACAAATATACAATTAAATCAATCTCAACACATATAGTATCATATTACTAATTTTAAGATCATATTATAAATATAGTTGGCGTCAATGACAGGGAATTTAATTAGAATATTAAATATTCATTAAATTAGAATAATTACATAACATTCATAAATGCAATTACATGATTGTTCTCCACTAGGCAAACAATCAAATAATTTCATTTTTGTACTGCATAATTTCCTCTATGTTTACTAACTAAATGTTGTAATATGATAGGATATTACAAATTATTACATGACTTTATTGACAATCGGTTAAGACGACCTATATTTTTGAATATATTTACAATCTCCGACCTATAGGTCGGATAACTTCGATAATATATTTTTGATAACTTTGACAATATATTATCAAAGTTCTATACACCAGACATCCAGACTATTGAATAAATACGGTTATTGTGTGTGTATACATGGACACTTGCTACATCTACTCTAACGTTATCGATATCGTATTTCATGTATTTGAGTTGTTGTTTTCTCCTTTCATCGAGTTGCGGTTGAACCCCTCTGATCCCAACTGGTGCCTCTTTAATAGACAACTATTATGTAAGCGATATTTTACTATTAATAATTATTATTTTAAAATACCATAATAGCTATTTAAATACTATTTAGATAGTACACATTTCGTGTATATAAAAGTATGAACATTAAAGTAAGGAGTATATCAACACATTCTATGAATCAATATATTATGATATCATTTTATATGTAAACAAATGTATTCTTTTATAAATCTTCAACTAAAATTAAATGTAACCTCGCTAATTTTCTCCAAAACAATTCCATGAGTTGTTCTTTAGAATGGAAATATTATTATTAATTTTTTGAAATGTTTAACTATAATTATTATACATTCTATGCGATCTATTTATGACTTTGTACTTATGAAATATTATTGTATATAGTATACTTTTATTATACATATTGAGAATAAATTAACAAATATTTGTATAATTTTGTTTAAGTAATTTTAATGAATTAACAATATCTATAAAATATATTTATAATAGAATTATTATTTAAAATTTACCAACTCGCAATGATTATCGAATTCCGAAAGAACTCCTTTCCAAGAGCAAGATCTAGACGAGTTGTTCTTGTCCTTGCAGATCTCGAGGCACGTCACACGTTGTCTAGACAAATTGTGCCGAAAAGCAAATGCTGGAGAATAGCCCTCGATGCTTGGAGGTTTCTTAATCTGACGATATTAAACACATTGAAATGATTCTTGTATCGAACCCGTTATTTTGACTTAACTCGTCCTCGACTGTTCATAACTATTATTTTAATATTCGTAGTGGTATTTTAATATTGATTGATTACATTTCTAATAATAAAATACAATGTTGCAAAACAAATTATATTAAACATATATATATATATATATATATATATATATATATATATATATATATATATATATATATGTGTGTGTGTGTGTGTGTGTGTGTGTGTGTGTGTGTGTGTGTGTGTGTGTGTGTGTGTGTGTGTGCATGTTTATAGTTACTATAATAACTCTAGGTATTAATCCTCAAGATAATTTTGCTATGCAGGCGTTTTCATATATAACAAAGGTCAAAAGTCATACTCTACTTACACCGGGTTCAAGGTCGATAACGGTATTCCTAGAGTGCGTACGACACGTAGGGCAGTTCTCGGAAGCCTCGTTACCGCTGTACGTCCAGCGAGTTACGCAATCCCGACAGAACATGTGTCCATTGATGCAGCGCATTGGTTGTTTCAAGATCAAGTGGCTGCGAAGGTGAACATCAATTGTTAAGGAAACCAACGGCCGGAATTTTTATATAAAATAGAACCCGGTTCTTCTAAAATATACAAATACATTCGATGTTTCATACCATCAAAGTCATTTTTGTTTATTGATATATAGTAAATGTTAAATTATTTGTAATAATTATATCATTGTATAATAGTTATTTCATCTGCTTACTTTATATAGTTATAGTATTCATTTCTTATAGTCTAGCACTTATTTTATAATATAAAGAAATGATTCTATGAAAAAATAAAATTAACAGAAAATACAGTGATGTAATTGTTTTATTAAAATTATTTGATATTATTGTGTTTTGCATATTATACTCTATTAATATTTTATTATACAATAGTGTATCTTGAAACAATTTACAATATATGATTTTATGAGTAGAAAATCAATATTTTTTAAAGATTTAATTTTTTATATATAATAATTTTTTATATATTCTGAAATAAAGGTAACGTTATATATATTCCTTGTATTGTAAATATATAGTATTAATTTATGTTTAATAATAATTACTTAAACCTGTTTACTCGGATAGTATGCATAGTTATAATAAGTATAAATATATAGGTATATATATATATATATATATATATATATATATATATATATACATACATATATATATATATATATGTATACACTTATTAGAATACAATCACATTTATAAATATATATGCAATAGTAGTTTCTAATATTGAATTATTATAAAGTTAATGTATACATTTGCATGATTGCCATATACAATATAAAGGGCTTATAAAGATTAAACAACCGAATCTTGTAATTCAAAAAAGGATGATTTAAAGAGAAATTCCGAGTATTAGAGACTGTTTGTAATTATATAGAACAAATCACATGAGAGTTATATAATAGCGATAAGATTTTATGAATATGGAAATTTAAAAAAACACAAAATATCAATATTAAATTATTTGTTATTGTTCTGATTGATTAATTAGATCAAAATATATGCTTAATATGAGTATTATATGTATATAATAATTTAATATCCTATATATACACATATTGAATATAAAAAATAAAAATAAGTTATAAATAAATCATGTATATTTATTTATAAATCTAAATAAAATAAATATAATTTGTTTACAAATACTTTCCTATTTATATCACTATACATTTTTTTTTATATTAGACAACCCATTTTAATGCATATTATATTATAGTTTTATCGAATAATACCTTCTAAAATTTATAATAGTATTACGAAAGAAATCATCACATCACTTTTAATTTTTGTTTATTTTGTATTTAAAATAATTATATGACATTGTCTAATAGTTACATCATTAGATTTCGCTATCAGTATATTTTTTCTTTAGTATTGGTTCAGATAAAATATATTTAATATAATAATATTAGAAAAACCGTAATATTATTAAAATTATACAATTATTTGATGTTTTAATGTACACATAAGTGACGTTACCCTTAGTAAAGTATAGATAACAGCTATAGATATTAACATGGTTTATTAAACTAAACAATAATAATTATTGTTATAAGGCAATATCAATCCTGATCACATTTATGTTTATAATTTAATCAAGAATTTGAAAAATCTATAAATCAGTAAATAATAACTATCTACATATTATAACACAAATAATATTGTTTATAAAAATATAATTATTATTCGAATACTTATTTTAAAATCACATCTGAGCTAAATGGATATTTCTGCAAAAGATTTTCAATTAAACCATTATGTGTATAATATATTTCCAATATATATATATATATATGTAATATATGTTATATGTATGTTATGTTTATTCTTATTTTCTATTGATGGTATCATATAAAGTTAACTGTAAATTATAAAAATAGGTATTATTGTACGAATATAATATATTTTATAATATGTATACATAAGTATAAATATTTTTTCCATAATCATAATATAAATCTATTTTTTTTATCACTTACCAAATACAACATTTCAATTGTTCCTTATCTTCATCTTTCAAATCTATAAATATTTCTTCCTGGTATCCTCCCATTTTAACAACACTCTGAATATTTGATTATAATGTATATAACTATATAAAATATATATTGTTTAGTCGTATAGTATAATTACAATTTATAATATATATATATATATATATATATATATATATATATATAGACTAACGAATACAAAATGAAAGGTACAAAATATATATTACTGATTAAAACTACGCTAAATATATATAATATGTATAATATGTATAATACAATTTATTTACAAATGTAAATAAATGGTATCTATGGTAATTTAATAAGGGTGTCACTTTTTATGAAATAATAATTATAATTAAATAATAAATTATTTAATTATAGATAAACAAAAGTGACCAATATTTAATATATATATATATATATATATATATATATATATATTTAGATAAAATATATATATTGCTACTATTATTAACACATCAAAACAATATATTTAAATAATTAAAGTTTACATTATATTATATACATTATATACGATATATTGTATATATTATACATAATATACAATGCATATATTTCTTAATAAATTACCATGTTTATTATAATTGGATATCCCAAAGAATACATGCATCTATATATATTCATCAACATTTAGGTATTTAGGTTCTAAACATAGATACCATGCTATATTATATAATATTTTATTACGATTTGTATATGATAATATAATCACAATATTAAAATGTTACTTATTACGATAAAGTTACATTATTATTATATAACGTTATTATATATTAATATAATAATTGAATATTACAATTTTTATTTTAAAAAATATATGTTGTTTAATCCAATTTTTTAACCAGAACTATAATTAATTATTTGTTATTTTTATATATTATATTATATAAACACGATATATAATTTTAATATCAAGTTTTCACCTACTTACTCGTAAATTATGTTATGGAAAATTAATAATAAGGTAACTTATATAAATATGTTTACATTCGTTTTAGTGGTAATAATATATAGATTAATTTTATAAAAACGATAAAAAAATTATATTATAAATAAATATTTCAATAATTATATTTGCCAATGATTATAACATTCAGTCAAAACATATATGTGGAAATCTCCTTTTTAAACATTAAAGGCATATATTTTTTAATACAATTTTGAATTTCTATATACTATAAAGGCATATATGTATAAAATAAAATAAATATATATTATATATATATTGACTTAAATTAATTTATTAATATATATTTGGTTATAGTTTATTATTAATAATAATTAATGTAATAATAATAATAAATTTTATTAATATTAATTAATATAGTATTATTATATAATGTGAATACATATCGGTCATAATTATGCAACTAAAGTTTCAAAATCATTGGAAATTAAGGAATGCTTGTAATATTGTTATTATAAAAGGATAATTATTATTAGAATACGTGAGTTAAAATACACATATAAGATGAATAGATATTTCTACAGTAGATTAATAACTATACCTTCTCGTGAATTCGTGTATTCTATGTGATATTTTGTTACACTATTTTTCTTCGAGCAATACGATATTTATATTAACCAGGAAATTGAACAATCCTATAAATGATCATTAAAGCTTGGCTAAGAAACGCCCTCGATTAAACCACACCCTGTTCATACACGATACTTTATTCGTTGAACATTAATTACTCTGTTCACTGAACCGTGAATAATTCATTTCTACTTTATTGAAATCTAATTATAGGAATATAATATATATATTCGATACAAGATCATGATTAAATCAATAATACATTATACCTATAAAACTGCGTATGAATACAATTCAACGAGTATTATTATATATCTTAAATGCTAAATTCGTATACATATATTACAATATAAATATACTCATATTATATAATTTGCTCATTATAACTCAAGAGTATATCAAACATGGGGTAATTAATTGGTATAGCTATTATTTATAGATGATTTAAATTTAAAAAATATCTTGATTAAACTTTAAAAATAGAATATTTGTAAGCAATGTAATATTTAATAGAAAATTATAATCATTATAATATATATATATATATATATATCAACTAACTAATGCTATACATAAACATATGTAGTAATTACACTGTATTCAATACGTATGCAATAGCATGTTGATGGTGGTGGTGTTATGTTACACGATGGTGTTATGTTAGAGATATCATTTACTAACATTCATAATTTGAGCTTAACTAAACAGGTTGATATACATATGAATTTCTTATACCCAGATGTTCATATTGAGCTATATACATTTATATAAAGTTAATATACTATCTAATGTATATGAAGTTTATATATATATATATATATATATATATATATAAATAAAAACGTATATAATCTAATTGATATATGAATAATAAAAATATAATTTCATCGAATATCAGTTTTTGATCAAGATTTGAAATTAATCATATTTATGTATGACATATAGTAATGCCGCCTAAAGTACATTTGATTGTAACTCTGGTATATTTATTTACTATTGTCGGGGTTGATTGTTCTGAAAATCTACTGCAAGAGATTGTAATTAAAAATGCTCATTCCGACGATTACAATGATTTCAAATACGACAATTTACCGAGTATTAATCATCAATTTAAATTCGAGGTTATATTTGTAAAGTTAACTTTAGTAAGGTTTAGTAAGTATTTAGTAAGATTTAATATCATTTCAAATATGTTCCCTATGTAATTAGTTTTTTATTATATAAGATATAATTTAAAGAATATTTAAGAGTAAAATGGTTTGAAGAGAGTTTTAACTAAATTATTTAATCATATTAATATATTTATATTCATGCCACTTCATAGGCATATGTTTATATTATTAATAATATGATGTTCACTGATTATATGAAATCATAATTCCCTTTTCTTTCACATTGTTATAATTGAATTAAACATTAAAATATGTAATTCAATTGTTTAAATTTAATTCATAATGATTTTGAAAATGTTATAAATTATCCTTTGTATATGATAATTATACTGCATTTACATATATGTTGAAGTATTTTTAATATTATTTTAATTAGAAAATAATGTAGGTTAACAATAGAATACGAGAGTGTTTTTATCAATATATAAGAAGAAACTCTTTTCTTCAATTAACGTTCAGTGTTAGTTAAATGCAATTTATATATATTTAATATATATATATATATAATATTCTCTTAAATTTTATTAAAATATATATTAAATGATTATATAAATGATAATATATTTGATCTGAAATAGTTTTTGAAAATATAATGAATTTTTAAAAATATAATATATAAAATTAAAAATTGATGGTATGAAATTAAAATTAATTTGATTACCCTGCATTCTAATTATATATCGTATCATATTAATGGGAAATACTAATCGCTTACCAGGTGCTACGTGGAGGAGATAAAAAAGTATACGTATCAGTGGTTGGTCCTAATAATAACTTATTCGCGGATGTGGCATGGAAAACCGATGGCAGTATACACCAGAGAGCCTTAGAGGAAGGTTTAGCAATGTATTCAACTTTAACCTTTAGTATAACCTTTAGTATAACCTCAATATGTTTTAATATAAATGTGTATCTTTAAATATCTGTGTTTGTTAAACTCAACTATCTCAACCAGATAAGATCACATTTTATTCATATTTATTTAGTTCTAGGGTTTTCTGATACATTAATAGAATACTTCAAATTATTTATATAAACTACGAATAATGTATATATGTTTATTATATATATATATATATATATATATATATATATATATATATATGTATGTGTGTGTGTGTGTGTGTGTGTGTGTGTGTGTGTGTGTGTGTGTGTGTGCGTGTGTGAGTGTGTGTGTTTCTATGTATATGTCTGGTTGTATTTAACAAAAAAGATGAATAAAAACGAATGCATTACAAATATAAATTAAAAATACTAATTTATAATTTATAATTGATTTAATATGTCTATATAATCATTAATTAAAATCAAATATAACTAGCTTACCTAATGTATATATAATTATTGTACATAATAACACAATTAAAGATGTATTAGTAATAATAGCTAATATTATTATAAAATAATTGAACCAATAATAATGATTATGACA
>OZ038317.1:9269347-9420594 GCA_964035775.1 Osedax frankpressi | reverse complement strand
ATACCCAGATGTCCATATTGAGCTATATACATTTATATAAAGTTAATATACTACCTAATGTATATGAAGTTTATATATATATATATATATATAAGAACGTATATAATCTAATTGATATATGAATAATAAAAATATAATTTCATCGGATATCAGTTTTTGATCAAGATTTGAAATTAATCATATTTATGTATGACATATAGTAATGCCGCCTAAAGTACATTTGATCGTAACTCTGGTATATTTATTTACTATTGTCGGGGTTGATTGTTCTGAAGATCCACTGCAAGAGATTGTAATTAAAAATGCTCATTCCGACGATTACAATGATTTCAAATACGACAATTTACCGAGTATAAATCATCAATTTAAATTCGAGGTTATATTTGTAAAGTTACCTTTAGTAAGGTTTAGTAAGTATTTAGTAAGATGTAATATCATTTCAAATATGTTCCCTATATAATTAGTTTTTTATTATATAAAATATAATTTAAAGAATATTTATTAAGAGTAAAATGGTTTGAAGAGAGTTTTAACTAAATTATTTAATCATATTAATATATTTATATTCATGCCTCTTCATAGGCATATGTTTATATTATTAATAATATAATGTTCACTGTTTATATGAAATCATAATTCCTTTTTCTTTCACATTGTTATAATTGAATTAAACATTAAAATATGTAATTCAATTGTTTAAATTTAATTCATAATGATTTTGAAAATGTTATAAATTATCCTTTGTATATGATAATTATACTGCATTTACATATATTTTGAAGTATTTTTAATATTATTTTAATTATAAAATAATGTAGGTTAACAATAGAATACGAGAGTGTTTTTATCAATATATAAGAAGAAACTCTTTTCTTCAATTAACGTTCAGTGTTAGTTAAATGCAATTTATATATATTTAATATATATATATATATATAATATTCTATTAAACGTTCATTTAAATATATATTAAATGATTATGTAAATGATAATATATTTAATCTGAAAGAGTTTTTGAAAATATAATGAATTTTTAAAAATATAATATATAAAATTAAAAATTGATGGTATGAATTTCAAATATTTACATTTTATGAAATTAAAATTAATTTGATTACCCTGCATTCTAATTCTATATTGTATATTTTATTGTATCATGTTAATGGGAAATACAAATCGCTTACCAGGTGCTACGTGGAGGAGATAAAAAAGTATACGTATCAGTGGTTGGTCCTAATAATAACTTATTCGCGGACGTGGCATGGAAAACCGATGGCAGTATACACCAGAGAGCCTTAGAGGAAGGTTTAACAATTTATTCAACTTTAACCTTTAGTATAACCTTTAGTATAACCTCAATATGTTTAATATAAATGTGTATCTTTAAATATCTGTGTTTGTTAAAACTCAACTATCTCAACCAGATAAGATCACATTTTATTCATATTTATATAATTCTAGGGTTTTCTGATACATTCATAGAATACTTCAAATTATTTATATAAACTACGAATAATGTATATATGTTTATTATATATATATATATATATATATATATATATATATATGTGTGTGTGTGTGTGTGTGTGTGTGCGTATGTGTGTGTGGGTGGGTGTGTGTGTTTCTATGTATATGTGTGGTTGTATTTAACAAAAAAGATGAATAAAAACGAATGCATTACAAATATAAATTAAAAATACTAATTTATAATTGATTTAATATGTCTATATAATCATTAATTAAAATCAAATATAACTAGCGTACTTAATGTATATATAATTATTGTACATAATAACAAAATTAAAGATGTATTAGTAATAATAGCTAATATTATTATAAAATAATTTAACCAATAATAATGATTATGACAGGAATTTACGAGATATGTTTTGACAACAGAATTGGCGGAACCATAAAATTAATAGATGTGTTTATTAATATTTATAAAACAGAAGAATGGCAAGGTAGTATATATAGATTATATTTATTTAAAAGTTAATAATATAATAATATAAATATCTATAATTAATAAGACTTATTTACGCGCGAATAATTTATTAATTAACTCGACATGAAGAATGGGGAAAAGAAGCCGCGGATTTTAATGAAATTACATCAGTAGTTACTGTTAGTTTAAAGTACAATAATAAAAAATGACCGTAAGTACATTATTAGACTTTTTATCAGTTCGTAAAACTCCTTCGTTTCTGTATATTTAGTAAACTCATAAGTAAACTCATTATCCACTACAAATGGCCATATATAGTAATAGAATCATATCCTATTATAGTAGATTTTATAAAATATAAACATTCTATATTTTTTAGAAGATATGTAATTCATTAAAATATAAAGATTATAAATAAATACCTTATTTATACATTTTATTATCTTATATTAGGTATCTTTTAATTAAATATATATACTAAATATATCTTCAAGTTACTTAATATATCCAAATTAGGATTTATAAAATAATATTTTTATTTAAACAATTACAGATAAGTCTAGATAAGTTGACGTCTCATTTAGCTCAGAGCGTAGCCTTACAACATCTAGGAAAACAGTTCCTAGGCACGGATTGGTATGCGCTCAGGGCAAGTAACGCCAGAGTGGCGTATTGGTAAGTACGTGTATCATATCATATTACCCAATAACTTTCCATGTATATATCCTAAATTATATATATAGCATCTATATAGTATACCTATATGCATATATGATAATTCTATAATTTGGGTGTCAAATTACTAGTGTAAATTCATTATTACTAACATACAATTTATAAAATAATGCTATTGAATATATATATATATATATATATATATACACACTACTATAATATGATATACTACTACTACTACTACTACTACTAATACTACTACTACTACTACTACTACTACTACTACTACTACTACTACTACTACTACTACTACTACTACTACTACTACTACTACTACTACTACTACTACTACTACTACTACTACTACTACTACTACTACTACTACTACTACTACTACTACTACTACTACTACTACTACTACTACTACTACTACTACTACTACTACTACTACTACTACTACTACTACTACTACTACTACTACTACTACTACTACTACTACTACTACTACTACTACTACTACTACTACTACTACTACTACTACTACTACTACTACTACTACTACTACTACTACTACTACTACTACTACTACTACTACTACTACTACTACTACTACTACTACTACTACTACTACTACTACTACTACTACTACTACTACTACTACTACTACTACTACTACTACTACTACTACTACTACTACTACTACTACTACTACTACTACTACTACTACTACTACTACTACTACTACTACTACTACTACTACTACTACTACTACTACTACTACTACTACTACTACTACTACTACTACTACTACTACTACTACTACTACTACTACTACTACTACTACTACTACTACTACTACTACTACTACTACTACTACTACTACTACTACTACTACTACTACTACTACTACTACTACTACTACTACTACTACTACTACTACTACTACTACTACTACTACTACTACTACTACTACTACTACTACTACTACTACTACTACTACTACTACTACTACTACTACTACTACTACTACTACTACTACTACTACTACTACTACTACTACTACTACTACTACTACTACTACTACTACTACTACTACTACTACTACTACTACTACTACTACTACTACTACTACTACTACTACTACTACTACTACTACTACTACTACTACTACTACTACTACTACTACTACTACTACTACTACTACTACTACTACTACTACTACTACTACTACTACTACTACTACTACTACTACTACTACTACCTCACGCACAGGTCATTCTACATGTGTTGTTTCATCGTCTTGAGCGCGGTCAGTCAGATTTATCTTATTCGTCACATGTTTTTGGTGGTCGTGAATCCTTCAAAACCAAGAGCTTAATCATGTTTATTAACTGCCGAGTTTTAATAAATAATATGGATCATCAAAATATATATATATATATATGTATTCTATTTATTTATATATATACTCACGTTTTTTCAATAGAATAGTCATCCAATGTATCTTAATTATTTAATTTTACTATACGAATTATGAGTTTATTTTACAAATATAGATTTTATATAAATATATATATACACAATATAATTAATTCGTATACTCATCATATAATATATTTATATCAATAGATATTTAAATAATAAAGTTTACAATCAATATTTAGCAGGATATCTAATATAAATGTAGTTAAATTATTTAAATTACAAATATATTTGTGTAGCAAATCTCTGTTCCCAGTTCAAGCTCGAAATATATTATTTAAATGGATACATTTGTTGAAATATTGAAAATATTTATAATAAAAGTAAATAATTAATAATTTGTTATATTTTATTATGAATTTATGAATTTAAGAATCCACTAGAGAGAGTTTTCTAATGTGTTGCGTATTTCTTTGATTGTGTAATAACTTTGGCAAAGATTCATGTCTGCTGACTGCATATAGACTGATATTAATTATATACAATATACTATAATATATACCTATATGCAAACATCTAATAAGTATATTATTATATTGGTATATATTTTATATATTAAACGTTACGAAACATTAATAATTTAGATATTAGTCAAACATATTTTTTTACTCTTCAGATTTTCATACTCGTTTTTTATAATCGCCAATTCTCTTTTTACCTCAATAAATTCTCTGTTCAAAGCGGAGACGTATATAATTATGTATTATAGATTATAGGGATTAATTGTTTAATAATTATATATACATGAAGGATAATAAAAAAATTATAAATAACAATTCTAAATATGATTTTATATCAATAATTATATTATTTTAAAAATTATACTCAATTATTCTCATGGAGTCAAGTTTTTTGACTTTCACAATTTAGTAATATACAATTATTTTATAATATAGATTAATTTCTTTAATATTGTTATGCAATGCATGCCTTGTATTATTTCACCAATATAATAAAACATATTTTCATAATATATATATATATATATATATATATATATATATATATAGTGTGTATGTGAATATTATATCTTATTTGTATTGTATAATAGTGTAATATATCATAGTATTATCATTTTTATATTATCTTATATAAGTATATATTTTGTTTATATGCGATAATATATAAAGAAGGAGTTTACGTGAAAATAAAGTGTCATATTACAATACATTTACTCTATTAGCATACCATTCTATATAGTTTATATACGATGTTAAAATATGCTAAAAACGCAATTTAAATATATTATTTATATAAAATATATATAAATTGAAAATTTACAAATAACAATCAATCCATAACTATCTTGTTTACATATATTGAATTATTTCATAATGGAATAAATAATTGAAAGAAATATATAGAATTTAGGATGTTAATAATTTTAGCTTAATTACTTAATGTATTTATTATTATTTGAAAATATATTTGACTATTTATGAAATTAAATTAAACCTAAAATTTCCCTGGTCATTTGATTTCATACTTTTCAGTGACTTTATTTCCCCATTCAACATTACTATAATTCTATCGGATTCCATTATTCTAAGTCTTAAAGCATTATTTTCATCTATTTGTTCATCCTATAAAATATATATTAAAATTTAATAATATATAAAAATAAATAATATTATTTCATAACCCATTAAAATTGTATATATTTTTTATTCCGACCTTTTGGGCAAGTTCCAATTTCATTATAGAAACATGTCCATTTAGTTCTTTCCTATCTATTACCATGTCTGCAATTTTCTCTTTAAGGTCGTTTATAAGTTTCTCGTACTCCTTATAAAGGTTTAAGCTAGCCGTACAAACTTTATTATAATACGTTAGAGTGGTATTCTCCCCTATATCAATTATTAACTAATATAAGATAATAGTAATTTGTTTATGTATCTACTTACCACTTGTTTCTGAATAAAATCCTGATGTTCGTGATTCTTTAAAAGTTTTATTTCTGTTTTTAAAGCAATTCTCTCAGATTTAATATTCGCATTCTCTTCGACAAGATTTTTTTCCTATAAATATTTATTTGATATTTTAAAGGAATCATTTATATAATGCAATTATTAAAATAGTGTGATACTAACTTGGGTAGTAAGTCTATTTAATTCACTACCTTGATTTTCTGATATTAATTTCATTTTTTGTAGATCATTCATATATTCTTCTTTTCTTTTGTTCATTTCTAATTTCATTTTCTTTATAAATATAATACAAACAATAAATAATATGATTCTAATTAAATTTTATAGTATTTAATTATTTGATTAAATAATCTATATCCAAAAACCTGGAGCGAATTGCTTTTAATTACATATTTAGTATATATATACATAATATATATATAATATAATCATATAATATATATATATATATATAATATATATATATATATAAATATATATATATATATATATATTTATTTATGTGTGTGATTGTATATATATGCGTTTGTGTGTATGGGTATTTGTGTGGGCATGTATATTATGCATATGTATGTATGGATGTGGGTATTCGTGTATGTATGTATTTGTTGATGTATGCATGTATGTATGATGTATGTGTCTATCGTACCTGGATTATATATTTTGTTTGATCTAATTCCTCATTTTCTTTTTGGAATTTAGCAAGAATGGCCTTTAAATTTTCTAGTTCTTGTTCTTGCTGTCAGTTTAATATAATATTAATATACCATATATGATTGATAATTACTACATATTTAAATAATAAACAATGTTCCAAATAATATATTGTATTTAACCTTTCTATGTATTGTTTTCCATTCCTCTTCCATTGTTAAATAATCTTCTACTTTCTTTAAAATCTGAATAAATTGTCTAATATAAATATTAATAGAGATTTATTTGAATATTTAATTTAAAAAGCAACATAAAAGAAATTGTATTCACTATTTAAAAAATAGTAATCGTACCCACCTCGCTACGGTGCCTTTGTAGTATTAATGCATGAATCTCGTCCGCTCTCTTTAGACAGTCCTCTTGTACCTATTAACGCATTCCATCAATATAGCCAATCATAATAGCAAGGGGCTACTGTATTATTATTTACAATATCATATTAATATATATAAAATTATATTATTAATATGTATTTCCATAATTTTAGTAAATTTAATTATTAATTACTAATTTTTAATTATTCTATCGATTATAATTTTTAAATCTGTTCTTAATATAAGAACATATATTATTCAGGGATAAAAATGACAATGAAACTAGATAGAACAAATAAAACATTACCGAATAATAAATATAAGTATAAGAGTTTTTAAAACGCGAAAATAATCTGATGTGAAACGTACCGATATTCCTGAAACGAAAATACACAGAAAAGGTTATATCACTTATCAACTATCTTTAATGGAATGCCTGTGCTTTTTATTTACTTATACTATTATTAACCTTTAGAATTCTTTCCTTGGATTCTTCTTTTGGTATATGTGTTTCAGTACATTTTGAAATTACAGACTATATATGATATATTATATTGAGTTAAAAAATCTTGATTTTGGGCAAAAAAATTACAAAATATTTATATAGAAGATGTATAGTATATTAAATATAAAATTTAAATATAATATATTGTAAATTACGTTTTATTAATTTAAGCTAAAATACTATTAATCGCATTTAATAGTTCGTAATAGACGATGTAACTGTAAATACTTCTTAAAGAGATTGCATATTTATATGGATTGTTCATCGCAAATATCTGCATACATTTTGATTAATACTCAAATGCATCTATGATATATAATATAAACATAAACAAATGTAATGAAAATATCGTATAATGAAAATTTAATAAAACAAATTACAAATAAATAATTTTTTGAAAGAGAAGTATTCAATTTGATTAATGTTCTTATGTTTGTATTAAATAAATGTTATTATAATTAATATATTATATATAAAATAATTTTTTATAACTTATATAATTCCACACATAAAAACATATAATAGACCAGGATAATCTTGATTGACAAATATAATGCATTGAACACATAATGTATAATATATATATTCCTATTACGAATATTTTTAAATAATTTAATTTTTATCATATAATAGTATAATATGATATATATCATATAATTAATATAAATTATAAGACTAACTTCTAAATTTAAAATAATCTCTTTTAATGATTTATTTTCATTGACAATGTCTTGCAAAAACTTCAATGTATGAATATGTTTCTTTGTTAGTCTTTCATCTACCTCCGGATCATCTTCTGTAATAGTTTCATTTGTATTAGTTTATTATTTTCTAGATTTTTTATATCATAGCATCGTAATCATCAAAATTAAGACAAAACATTAAAAATGATAATGCATATTATTTGTCAATTCTCTTACTAAAATAATTAATAGAATAATAATTATAAATTATAAATTAATAAAATAACAACTAATAAAATTTCAACTATAAATCAATCCTCCATTATTAATAGAACCTCCATTATTAATAGAACCTCAATTATTAATAAAACCTCCATTATTAATAGAACCTCAATTATTAATTGAACCTCAATTATTAATAGAATCTCAATTATAAATAGAATCTCAATTATTAATATACAATCATTATATTAAATTGTATTCGATACATTTTAAACTAGTTTATAATGCCTATTATATTATACAAATTAAGAAAATACAGAAACAGTAATTTATTTATTAATTTAAGACATACATAAATTGTATATCTCTAAATAAAAATATATTTAGATTATTCAGATAATATTTATATTTATTTATAGTCATAAAATCTGAATATAAATATAACGTTAATTTAATATAACGAAATATTGTTTAAAAATAATTTATTGATAATCGATAATAATAATATTATATATTGGAATACCATATATGGTAATCCATATATATAATGCAAACTCTGCATTGTAGATATATGTTGTAATAATAAATATATATGTATATAAATAAATATATACTTATTAATGTCACTTAAAATTAGTAGTAATTGAATATTGAACATATATGTTAGGTCAATGATATTATAAAGTAATATTCTGTTGATAATTAATTATATTATTATATCATATTATATTACTTAGTTGATAATTAATATATATAGTATATGAAAAGTTGAACTAAAATAATTGTTCTGTTGTTCATTTGTGCTAAATTATTGGAATGTAATTACAGTATATATATATATATATATATATATATATATATATATATTATTAATATACATATATAATATATATATTGTATTATCTTTATTAAAATTAATATTAATAACCAACCCTTTAATTCTTCGATTTTTTCATTTGTGGTTTTCTTACCATAACAGTTTTGCATTTTAAACTTAAAGTTCTAAAATATACAATTTTACCAATTTGAATATGATTTTACACTAAGTTAGCATAACGGTGAAAATAGAGACAAGTACATTTCTAAATAAAGTAACATATCATGAGTATTCACTAGCGTTAGAAATTTACTCGGCTCAACGTTGAATGGTGTAATGATTAACCGTTATGATATAGGCGAAATGAATACGAAGGCGATCTCGGCTACCTTAATACCTTGTTAGTAAACATTGCGTAGCCATGTGTCCTAACACGTCACCTTATTGACTTCCGGTCGTCAATACGCTGTAAAAGGTAAATTTAGATTATCCAGTGTATATAGGGTATAACCAATGCTCCGCGTGAAGAAAAATATCCTATATAACGAATAATATCGATCGTTATTAATTATTGATTGCGATCTATTAATGAAACATCAGTAATTTTCTATTGCTACCAATATATAGCAACATTATATAATATTTGCTATAAACAGCATGTGGTATATTAACAACATTATGCTTTTCTATAACTGAAATTAATTATTATATATTCTATAAGGAATTATACTTATCAATTTATACTTTTAGTAGTTAAATACTATTTACAGTATTTATAAACTGTAATATATTAGCTATAGCTTTACTGTTTGTATATTTATATTTACCAAAAAATAGACCTTATTATGTATAGTTCATAGATTATAATAGTTCATAGATTATATTATTAATATAATTATCATAATTTATTGTGCTAAATTACAAAATGTTACTTTTATTTGAAAAAGATTTTATGTCTAATTAATATATTATATATAAGTTCTACCATCTTCCTGTTTACTTTAGTTATATTATATATTTTTTATAGTGAATCCATATATTTCACTCTAATATTTACTCAAATAATAAATATTATTTGAAATTTATTTATACTAAATATTTATCATAAACAATTATTTATATAATATGTTGTTTTCCTACATACTTTTAAAAAATTATGTTTAACTTTTCTACCAAAGCTTAACATATGTGTTACTTTTCAAACTAGTATTATATTAAGATACTTCTATATGTATATATGTATATATTTATAGATATATTTAATATTTAATTATAACATATTAATTATATAGTAACACGTAAAAGTATACATAAAAAAGGATTTACTATTTAAATCCTCAATTAATATATTTAACATATTATTTGAAATAATAGTACAACATTTTTTATCATTAACTTATATTAATCCTATTTTATTATTATAATACCCTTCCTTAGTTACTGTATATATGAATTACAACCTTACATATATAAGAAAACCATTCGGTATTTATAGTATGAATTATGACAATTATTTTGTAAACTACCAATGAAGCAATACTTTATATTATGCGGCAATATGCACGAAGCCAACACTCTAGAGTAATTCAATAACTACTAAATATGGGATAAATATGTTAACTAATTACATTTTATTCGTTACAATTTATACACAACTATACACTGTTAGAAAAGGGTTTACAATGTGTCGATTTTAAATAGAAAACCCTTTTAATTTTCAAAAGGATTTTCCAGGTTTTAATCAACTTTAAAATCCTTTAACATTTGTAAAGGGTGTGTTACTTTAAAATAAAAAAGTAAAATATTAAAATATTAAACATTATAAAAAAAGTTTTTCCAACTCAATAATTATTGAAATGCTATTTTACATTAAATATATATATATATATATATATATATGAATTATTTTTCATACATCATCAACTGTATATATAAAATATGTTATCAAAAAATGAAATATTGTTTTTATACCAATACAATGTATACCTATATCAGTATTAGTTGTATTAACAACACGGTAGTTAAATAGGATACAGAGGAACCACTTTTACGGTACGGAAGACACAAAAACGCCTGATATTTGTATTATACCCTAATTAGGGTACATAAGTAAATAATCAATTAGGGTACGAAATGATTCATTTCTAGGGTATACAATTATTATATTTTATGGTACAAGATGATCGAAAATGCACAATTGTGTTGTGTACCCTAATATTATATGCATTGTGTATATGTTGAGAATACGCAAATGAATATAATAAATAAATTTAAATAATTATAACTATAATTTGAATAAACTAAAAATATACCATTTTTTTATTTTTATTGCGTACGTTGTATAAAAAAAGTACGTGTGCTGTTTATTGTAAATGTTTTAACTTATTTGATAATATTCATTAATTTAGCATGTAACTAATGTGTTAGTATTACATATGTGATGATAAATAACAATTACTTATTATATTAAACAATACTTGTATTAGATAATTAATTTATATATAAAGTATATATATACGTATACTTAATAAATAGATAACATATCACATACATTATAGTATATAATATAGTATATGATATTATTATAATAATTTTAATAATATTAATAATAATTAATAATAACAACCTGTAGTTCTCCTGTTCTCATATAGTGGATAATATACAATGGAGTACTTCTCCCTCTCCCTCTCCCTCTCCCTCTCCCTCTCCCTCTCCCTCTCCCTCTCCCTCTCCCTCTCCCTCTCCCTCTCCCTCTCCCTCTCCCTCTCCCTCTCCCTCTCCCTCTCCCTCTCCCTCTCCCTCTCCCTCTCCCTCTCCCTCTCCCTCTCCCTCTCCCTCTCCCTCTCCCTCTCCCTCTCCCTCTCCCTCTCCCTCTCCCTCTCCCTCTCCCTCTCCCTCTCCATCTTCCTTTTCCTATTCCTCTTTCTATTCTCTCTCCCACTCCACCCCCACTCCATCCCCACTCCCATTCCCTCCCCTCTCCCTCTATATAGTATTCTACTATTCTAGCCATCTTTCTAAATTTGATTACTTATAATAAAGTTCAAGAGTACTGTAGTTAATATTGGGTATAGGTTATATTCCTATACTTGATGTTATGTTTATATCATTGTTAATTTTTTTATATAATTTATCATCATTAATTTATGTTCAATTTTATGGATTATTACTTTATATGTAGGATATTTTAATCTATCTATGTACAATATGTACTTACTCATTGGTAAAGTTGAATAATGAATCATCATTCATTTACGAAAATGCAAAGGTTTATTTTAATATTTAGATTATTATAAATATTTCGTAATTCAAATGTATTTAAAATTATTTCAGAATATAGAATCGTCATATCCTACAATAGTAAGAATGGATGGAAATGAATATACAATCATATTGAAGGAACATTACCATTTAAATACCAAATACAATTTTAAACAAATTATTTTATGTTTATGATTTTAATTTATGTATATTTCCGAAATATTTTAAGATTTATCATCAGTATAATATAATATATAAAACCAAACCCAAACCCAAACCGTATACCACTTGTACAGTTAATCAAATGTACAATTGCTGTAATTAAAAAACTTTAATTTTAAATATGCCATTTATAATGTTATATATATGTATATATATATCAAAATTATTTAGTATCTACATTTATTATAATATTTATAATTATATATTTGTATTATTATCTTAATGTTAATTATTATTTTGTATTAAAATCATGTTTTTAGTTTTCTTCTTAATACATATATAGATATTATATTTGTTATAATTATATGAAAATTAGTATAAAAACCTTTTAAAATTATTTAAAATTAAAATGTTTTAAACTTAGAAAATACTTTTATAAATAACTATAAATCTTTTTTTACAGATATCTAGAAACCCCTTTATTTAGAAATCCAAAAAAACTCAAAAGGGTGTTCTAGTATCAAGCATATAAGAAACCCTCAAAAGGGTTCTAATACAGACCACTCTAGCAACATCCAATTCATATACACTAGCAAATCATTTTTTCTAACAATGAAATGATATTCTATAATATATATATATATATATATATATATATATATATATTATATAGGCCTAAAATAATTTCAAAATATTAAAATAATAATATTAAAAATGATTCAACTAAATTAACAATATAAAGTATTTAGTAGTAAAAACATTATTCAACATCTATATTTTATTTGGCGTATATGACATTACTCTACGTTAGTTAGTATATAGATATTGAATACATATATGCATATAAGAGATGTATATATATACGTCACTTATAACATCTTCAGTAATAATTCTAACATTTATTTAGATATCTATTGATATTCCTCTATTAGACTGTATTTTATTGATACCGGCAAACCATTGTTTATTAATATAATTATGTAATTATCATTATATTCATATTATCATTAATATTTTTTTATTTTTTTTTAAGAATTTGAATTTAATTTGAATTTAACCAACATATAATAATTATTATTGTCTTCTAATAAATTAATTGGAACTTTTACATTCTATCAATAATTTTAAAAAATTATGAAAGAGCCTCTATGAATTCTAATTAATAGCATATACTACATATACAATTAGAAATCTTGGAGTTCTGATGGATAATAATTAACCATGAGTTCAATGACAAATTTGACACTTAAACTGCTAATTATAATTTATCTAAAATACGGAAAATATGAGGAAACACGAATAACTTTACAACTAAAATATTAATAAATTCGCATATAATATCACGACTTACTGTTGTAGTCTTTATTATGGAATACAGAAATACCAGATTACTCGACTAAATCAAATAATTAAGAAATCCGATGGACCAATTCATAGTCTAAAATATAAAGACAGTAGTAAAAATAAACTACGGCAAATCTTTGACCAACCGATAAAATAATGGACCAAAAATTTGACTAGACATTAATATATACTGTATAATACATACATGGCATACGTCCATATATTTATAAAATTATCGAATGCCATATATATATATTTGAAATGTATTATAAAATTATAAATTATGTATACAAATTATAACGATCATATATGCCATTTTATATAAATATTCTAATTATAAATTTCTACTTTAATTAGACTTGATGCACTTATCGATGACAGTTTCGCTGGCATTATTTATTATGATTATATGAAGGTATTCGATAGGGTTAGTAAATTAAATATAATCTTTTATAAAACAGTTATACATTAACATCGAATTTAAAGAGATCAATATGTCTATTGTTGAGTATGGCAGCAGATAGTATTTATGAAACTGAAGATGGTCTTCGATCCGATTCAACAAAAAAGCTATAAATTATAGTTTTAAAACTACTTTCATCTATAGACCTATATAAAGGTAAACGTACTACATTTAGATATACGCATTAAAAACTTAATATTAGTAATATTGACATGTTGCGAACTTATAAATTCATACTTATATTTCAAAATGATTATATTTTACTGAGTACATAAACACCATATGTAATAAAGCATATTATATTGTAAATCAAATATTAAGTAAATTATCTAGTTTTGATTATTCTATTGTAATTGTATATAATACATATCAGATGTATATATTTATATACGATTGGTTTAAAATATTCTACATTCTAAAGTTCTACATCCTAGAGTTCCTTGTTCTCCTTTTTTAAATAATCTCCTAAAATCGATGAAAATTTTCAATATCATATTAAATTAATAATTTTTTGAATGATTATTGTTATTTTCCATATAATTATAATTCAAAAATATAAAATATCAGTGGATTTTTATTACTCATCTTATATAAAGTATTTATTATTAATTATGCAGAATTGCACTGAAATTGAGTGGAATAAGAAGTTTAAAGATCTATATTTCATTGTCTAGTACCTTTACTTATACTACCTTTAATACTTATCTTATCATGACGTATCCTAACATGACATGATATTCATAGATCATCTATACTTTAAATTCTAGTATTCTGTTTCTTTCTCACTAACAATTGATGTATGACGTAAAGTTCGTGTGTTTTGCACGTATATTTATTGAGAGTAGTTAATATGTAATACTATATATGCAATATAGATATTATATATTTTAAAATGAAAATAAATATTTATATCAATTTATTACGAGTTTACTCATATCAATTATGTTCCGCTAAGTATACGACATGTATAATATAACTATATTGCAATCAACTAGGCTAATATATTTTCTATTTAGTGTGTAACAAGTATTATGGAATAAGTCAAGAGTGATATTGTTAAAGAAAATCTGTATGGGACGTACTAAAAATGATATGGCAGGATATTATAAACAAATATCAAACTCATATATAGCAATGCCATAAGACTAAATAATCACAATTAAGATCGAGATATATTTATATATGTAGTTTTATATATCTATAATTTAATCAGCATAAAGTATACCGTGGTATAAGTGTTTATAAAAATCAAATCTTTTAAAAATATGTTAGTTGTATACACATTTGTTTTAACAAAATTGTATTATATTATACTATATACTTATAGATAATATTAACAAAGAAATACAAGATTACCGGTATATCAACCGATAAGTCTAGTATAGCTATATCTAAATGAAACATTATTAAAATTTGAATTAATTTTAAATATTTGCAACTATAAAGTAATGATTGTAAAGTTTTAAATGTGGGGTTATTTGTTAATGGGAATTAATATTATTTAAAATACATCTACAATTGCTCATTTATATATAAAATTATTCTTTTTATGCTTATTTATTAAAAATAAGAATTCACTATTTGAAAAAATAGATAAAATTAAATATTAATATTAATAATAATATGTTTATTATATAGTATATTGAATCATTACATTATACATTATAATATAAAGTAGATTTAACTTTTGAAAATCTGCTGATTAGTTAAATCAACTGATTATTTAAATATTTATTAACAGTTTGTGGTGGAGATACTGATTGCTAATTAAATTAAATAACTTCTATTGTAACATTTGTATATTTCTAATTTTCTCGATTGAAATTATAAATTTAATATATCAACTAATAAGGTTAATATATTAACTAATAAGGTTAACATATTAACTAATAAGGTTAATATATTAACTAATAAGGTTAACATATTAACTAATAAGGTTAACATATTAACTAATAAGGTTAATATATTAACTAATATGGTTAATATATTAACTAATAAGGTTAATATATTAACTAATAAGGTTAATATATTAACTAATAAGGTTAACATATTTACTAATAAGGTTAATATATTAACTAATAAGGTTAACATATTAACTAATAATGTTAACATATTAACTAATAAGGTTAACATATTAACTAATAAGGTTAATATATTAACTAATAAGGTTAATATATTAACTAATAAGGTTAATATATTAACTAATAAGGTTAATATATTAACTAATAAGGTTAACATATTAACTAATAAGGTTAACATATTAACTAATAAGGTTAATATATTAACTAATAAGATTAACATATTAACTAATAAGGTTAACATATTAACTAATAAGGTTAATATATTAACTAATAAGGTTAATATATTAACTAATAAGATTAACATATTAACTAATAAGGTTAACATATTAACTAATAAGGTTAATATATTAACTAATAAGGTTAATATATTAACTAATAAGGTTAATATATTAACTAATAAGATTAACATATTAACTAATAAGGTTAACATATTAACTAATAAGGTTAATATATTAACTAATAAGGTTAATATATTAACTAATAAGGTTAACATATTAACTAATAAGGTTAATATATTAACTAATAAGGTTAATATATTAACTAATAAGGTTAATATATTAACTAATAAGGTTAACATATTAACTAATAAGGTTAATATATTAACTAATAAGGTTAATATATTAACTAATAAGGTTAACATATTAACTAATAAGGTTAACATATTAACTAATAAGGTTAATATATTAACTAATAAGGTTAACATATTAACTAATAAGGTTAACATATTTACTAATAAGGTTAATATATTAACTAATAAGGTTAACATATTAACTAATAATGTTAACATATTAACTAATAAGGTTAACATATTAACTAATAAGGTTAATATATTAACTAATAAGGTTAATATATTAACTAATAAGGTTAATATATTAACTAATAAGGTTAATATGTTAACTAATAAGGTTAACATATTAACTAATAAGGTTAACATATTAACTAATAAGGTTAATATATTAACTAATAAGATTAACATATTAACTAATAAGGTTAACATATTAACTAATAAGGTTAATATATTAACTAATAAGGTTAATATATTAACTAATAAGATTAACATATTAACTAATAAGGTTAACATATTAACTAATAAGGTTAATATATTAACTAATAAGGTTAATATATTAACTAATAAGGTTAATATATTAACTAATAAGATTAACATATTAACTAATAAGGTTAACATATTAACTAATAAGGTTAATATATTAACTAATAAGGTTAATATATTAACTAATAAGGTTAACATATTAACTAATAAGGTTAATATATTAACTAATAAGGTTAATATATTAACTAATAAGGTTAATATATTAACTAATAAGGTTAACATATTAACTAATAAGGTTAATATATTAACTAATAAGGTTAATATATTAACTAATAAGGTTAATATATTAAGTAATTAGATTTAGATCAAGTTAAACATATAACAGCAATTTATAAAGTAGTATTTGGCAAGTAAAATAATTTGTACAGATTTGTTACCTAACAATATTGAAGTAACATTTGTTAAATAATATTTACTATATCAAATTTACTAAGTGTCATTTAAATCATATTAATAGTAACATTACATTAACATATAATTAGTTACAATACATTTTCTAAATAATATTAACTACATATAATTTATAATTTATAATTTATATAACTATATAATATTTGTAATATATCAATAGCTATATATCCAATAGCTATATATCCTTATCTACATATCACTAGCTACATTATTTACATGTCATGTTATTTATTAAATAGAATTTGTTCATAGATGTTTATTATATATTAACTTAATGAATAAAAATAGCAATTAATAAAAATATAAGTGAAATTTAACTATACAAATATTGCAATGTAAATATAAATTTTAAATATAAATAAGAAACTGTGATTTTATATTCTAGTTGGTGCTTTGAATCCCTTTTTTGTAATTTTTCTCTTCTTCTCTTCATTATTTATAATATTGGATTTCCTTTTTCTCGGAGATGGCTTTTTAACAACATCCTAAAACATAAATAACATATAAACTATACAAATTAAATATTGAAACAATCAAGGCATAATATAGTTAAAAATCACTCCCGTGTTGTGTTATTAAACATATTGAGATATGGTTATTAAAAGTAATTATGGGAACAAAGGAATGCTTATTTTAGTAAATTATATTTAGGTATAATTAAAAATGTATGTACTAATATTTTTATTATGATGATAAAATTAAACCTGAGATCCTTGAGATATTTTATTATTTGTGTTGTCATTAATGCTGACATTCAAAGTATTTGAATTCTCGTTGCAATTTCTACTCCTATTTGCGATATCTTTTTTAGGTGTTTTTGCTTTCTTTTTAGATTTAGGTTGAGAATTATTATTTATGGTAACATTTTTTTTCTGACTTGGGGATTTCTTATTCAGAAGAGCTTTCTTTTGATTTTTACTTTTGGTGGAATCTTTTTCTGTGACATCACTAGAATCGTCATCGGAAATTCTGTAAATCATAATAAACTAAAGAATAAATATAATAGAAGATACTAACAAAAGACTAAAGGAGTTTATTGAATGAAAACTATAAAAAGTGACTCTACAAAATACCTAAATAATGTTATATTTCACAATTAAATATTATTCAATGAATAGCAATTCTGTATTCGATAATAATTACGAGAAATCAACTTGGCTACTATTAGTACATTAGTACTTTAAGTATCGACTACTCGATACTCTCTGATTAAACTCGCAATATGACTATCATAGGTGCAACACAAACGGGTAATACAATTACAGCTAAGGTGACCAACTGAGTAACTTCATTATCATCATCTGCAAGTCGATTAATCGCATGTTTTAACACCGACGCATTGATCCGGAAATCTCTAGACGTCGTCAATTTCATACTTTCCATGAGATTTATCTTAAAATTGAGTAGATTAATTTGATAAATAAAGATTTTCTTAACCCTTTACAACCTGAAGTCATTTACTAAAATGCTCTTGAAAACCGGCAATATAATTTTTACACAAAGTGCATAAAAAATTTTCAATGCATTATTTATTATCGTAAAATACTCTATGATTCATTAATATTTTCTACAGACAAGTTGACTTATTATTATGTATAATTTAAAAGTGTTCAATATAAAATACTAATAAATTAATAAAATATAATATTGAAATAGCTATAATAATAAATATAATTATAAATTTTGATAAATCCTATTATAAATTACATATATTCGTAATACGATTAAATAATATTAATTATTCCTAAAAAAGATTAAAATCAATATAGATTGTGTAAATAAATAATGTATAATATATAAAAAATATATTACAAGTTAAATTATCATCAATATAATTAATTATAAATAGTTATATAATGAACATTAAAATATTATTATTTTTTTTATTTTCAACTATATACTATACATAAGTATACTTTCCTTATGTAGATATTAATAATTATATATTACAAGTTAACTTATTATTGAAGACATTGAAATTATATTTAATAATTTTAAAAAAATTTAATAAAATAAATAATAATTAATTAGATAATGATTAATTAACCAAAATTTAAATAAAAAAAGTAACAAATATAATTTTAAAATAATTAATAATATTAGATACTTACAATTTTCTTAAATAAATAATGATAATGTTATATTAGTGGTTAAGTTATTATTAAAGGTATTGAAAATATCTATAAAGTATAAAAAACAGAAAGCAAAATACTTGGATTTTGAGCATATGTGCATATTTATTAAATATAATAAAAAATAATATTTACAATAAATATATAAAAAATCAAATATATACAAAAGTAAATATATATAAAGTCGACACATAACATACAATAATATAAAGTAGTCAAATATAATTATATATATACAGAAGTACTTATGGAAGTGATGAGTGATATTTAGTATAACAATTTTTTCTCTTGCACAGATGATACATTACATAATTTACAATGAAAAATAGTTTTAATTTAATAATCTGACATAAATTACATATATTATAAGTAAATCCTTCTCCTGACACTTCGTTCTTCGTAACCGGAATAAATATGAAGTTTCAAGCAGTATCCCGTGATGCTATCACATAAAGCATAGAATATGATGCCATGTTTCACAGGTTTAGCAGGCATATATTGTTTGAAAGATAGCCGCCGATTGAAACTCATCATTCCTTCATCGATAGATGATTGATAGGTTTTGAAATCAGATCCTATTGGAATAAGTATTGATTTTATAAAAAGTAATTAAAATTTAAATATAATTCAAATGTGTGTATAATTTTTGTATGTATAATATGTGTATATAATTAAAAATTTAATAACCTTTACTGCTAGCATATTCATTTGTGCCCATCACTAAATCTGTAATGAAAGTAGATCCTAGTAAATGTAATAGTATCATCATCGGTTCAAGTCCAATCATATTTGCACTTGGTCCAGTCGCTTGTGTAAATTCATTTTCTTTTCGACCAGGAATAGCATAACTCTAACCATTTGGTGGAAACGAATCATTTACCTGAAATATTTAATATTTTTTTACAATAAATATAATATATTATAAACTACTAGAACATATAAATAATATAAATATGATAATATATAATAAAAAACATGTTTCTAAAATACAATATTATAATTTGATATCAAACCAAGTGTATACTAACTCTTTCCATTACATTGCATTGCATTCCAAACCTTCTCCTACCTAGTAACATGGTTGCTATAAATTTATTAAAATTATATATACATAATATAAATGAATTCAATGCATATGATATTATATAAATTAATTTATTCACTGTTATTTATGGAATATGTTTGCATAATATATAATAAAATAGAAACCGAGATATCAGCACTA
The DNA here is from genome assembly GCA_964035775.1 of Osedax frankpressi. NCBI lineage: Eukaryota > Metazoa > Annelida > Polychaeta > Sabellida > Siboglinidae > Osedax > Osedax frankpressi. Next base: position 9,399,116 of record OZ038317.1, on the reverse strand, counting down.
TCATTTTCATCGGATATATTAGGATCAAATATCTCCTAAATTTAATTTATGAAATTGACATTAGCAACCAAAAATAACAAAATGATCTCATAATTTGAAATATAATATGATAAAAAGATATGTATTTGAAGTATTTATATTCTTATAAATGAAATCAATATATATGTAGTACATATTTATTTAGAATTAGGTAATAATAAATAATCTATATACTTATTTTAGTCAAAATAATAAACTATATCGATAATAAAATATAAACTTTAAAAAAAAATATACATTTTATAAAAGTGTTTTATTAATTATATTAGATAGAATTATATGTCGAAATTGTAAATTATTATAAATAATATAATATACTAACAGGTATACTAGTATCAGATCCTGTAGAATCATCGGAACTTTCCAAATTCATAAACATATCTAAAGCTTGCAATGCAGTATAGTGTCTTTCAGCCATTTTAAAAATAATTGAGTAGACGCTTTGACGCTCATTATCTCAAAAAGTAGAACGGCAAATGCTTAATACCAAATTTGAAATTTATTTAGTATATAATTGTGTTTAATATACTGTAAAAATTATTAATTTTGATCCAATATGTTTTGAAATATAACCAATTAAATATTCTAATTTATTATTTATTTTTTAATTGTTTTTGAAAAATTTGTATGTTATAAAAACTAATTTTTTTACATTACTATTTATCATGGTGTATTAAAAATTTTAGATTCTAATTGAGTTTTTATATTTGTAAACAATGCATTCAAAATTTTAGAATTTAAAATATTATAAATTGTAAGAAAACATTATTATTATTATAACACTAATTTATTTATTCATTTAATATTTAACATTATTTCTAAAATTTATTTTCTATATAATGTCTTATAACTTTTAATTACGAATATAAATATTATCAGATTAAGGTAGTTTTATTAAAGTTAAATATCAATCTTATAAAGTCATATAATTTTATTAAATAATACTTTATTATAATAGCTCAATTTTACATTTATTTACACATCGAAATTTAATTGACGCTAATGTCTATCGGGTTTTCAGCAAGATGACGTTAATGTATATAGGGTTTAAAGGGTTAATAGAAATAATCATAGATAATGCTCTAATCTGCCAATAACTAGAGATGTACAAAATAAATTTGTTTCGAGTAGTTTAAAATGGAATTTACATCTAAAATTGATTTGTTGTTTCACTTTTTATGAAATGATGAATGATTCATACACATTATATTGATTAACAGCAGTTACTATTATATAATATATGTTATATTACATGTTATATATAAATTAATATTAAAGAATATCTATAGGATATAAAATATCTTATAGATATTCTATATATCTTATATTGAACGGTTTCGAGTATAAATTAGTTTATTAAGAAAAAAATCTGGATTTAAGCAATATTTATATTTATAAAGAATGTACAGGGAAAAGGTATGATCAGGTATTCGTGAAAATTTTGCTATTCCTTTAATTTATATTTAAATTCTATATATTTAAATATATATTTATAAATATGAAAGTATTAATATTAATATATTATTAATGCAATTGCTGGAAGTAAACTTTGTAATTCTCAACTTGACTTCAAAAATAAAATTCCAGTTTGAATATAGAAAATAGCAATTCTTTATATTAATTTATTAACTAATCTTTATTATTAATACTAATTACCCACCTAATTAATATTCTCGAATGACATATATAACATTTAATATATTATAAATTACATAATATATATATTGTATATATATGCATATATATATATATATATATATTTATGTATATATATATATATATATATATATATATAAATATATATATATATATATATATATATATAAATATATATATATTATATATTTAAATGTAAAGATCATGATCATAAAAATGATTCTAAATCATAATAGTTATTAATTGTTATTAGTTTAATCATTATAAAACTATTCTTATATTAGTAATTAAATATATCAATTAGAGTGCAATACTTTGAAGGTAATTAATATTGATGATGTGGAGAATTTGTCGTATGAACAATTATTTACAGGATTATGTTCTAAAGACCAAATTTGTAAAGTAGGTCTGATAACTTCAGTATTGGGACAAATCTTTAGTTTATATAAATTTATAGTTTTAATAAATCTTATTAACTTATTGAAACATGGATATAAATACCCTCATTATCTTGTCCATTATTTATTATATATAAGTATATATATATATATATATAAATAGATATATATATATATAAATAGATATATATAAATATATATATATATATAAATAGATATATATAAATATATATATATAAATATATTCACTTTTACACATTTTTACATTGATTATATTAATAAAATTAAAATTCAATTTATTTGATTCAACAATGATATTATGCAACTCTTTGAAACTAAAATAGTTTTGAAAAAACCCAGTTTTGGTTTCATTTACATCAATAGCCATGCAAGTGTAATATTAAATCAAAAAGTATCCTATTACATATTATTATATATGTATGTGATTATATATTTATTTGTTCTAAAATGTTCGAATATTTGGTAAATATATATTCTATAACATTATAACAATAATATAAATATTTATTATTTATATCCATATTCAATAATATATTTATATGTATTACTGATATTATTGTTATTATACTATGCTGTAATGTTTAAATATTAAGTACTTCATAAAGATTAAGTCAGTAAACAATGGCATCGATGTTAATAAATAAGTATTATTCAGTATATTATATACACAATCTATTACGATATGTTGTAAAACATATTAAATGGGGGAACCTTTGATTTCTTGGAAAGTTGAATGAGAAATTTCTCAAATTGTTCAATGGCAAAAATTAAATTTGGAATAGTTTTCATTTCTTTGAGAATTTTCGACTTTGAATAAAATAAATTTACAAATGAATTCATTTTAAACATTGTTCAAATATATGTTATTAATTAATTAATTAAAATGTATATTAATATTAATATAAATTAATAAAACCTTCCCCAAAGATGTCACCTTCTTGTTATTTGGTGCTTTATCTTTAGCTGAGAGAAGTGCTTCGGATTGCGATGTCTGACAAAAGAGAATTGAGTAATGTCGACTATATTTCAAATACTTGAGAAGAATGTATTATTTAAGGCAGCAATATCATACACAATCTTATACATGTTGAAAGTATACAAATTTAAATATATACGAAAAAAGAATAATATAAACCAGCTTACACTATATGTTACATAATTACGCTACATAATTACACTATATAATTACACTAAATGAGTACACTACATAATTACACTACATAAGTACACTACATAATACAATAATTACACTAAATAAGTACACTACATGACTACACTACATAATTACACTTCATGAGTACACTACATGAGTACACTTCATGAGTACACTACATGAGTACACTATATAATTACACTATATAATTACACTACATGAGTACACTACATGAGTACACTACATAATTACACTATATAATTACACTATATAATTACACTATATAATTAAACTATATAATTACACTACATGAGTACACTACATGAGTACACTACATGAGTACACTACATGAGTACACTACATGAGTACACTATATAATTACACTATATAATTACACTACATGAGTACACTACATGAATACACTACATGAGTACACTACATGAATACACTACATGAGTACACTACATAACTACACTACATAATTACACTACATAATTACACTAAATAAGTACACTACATGAGTACACTACATGAGTACACTATATAATTACACTATATAATTACACTACATGAGTACACTACATGAATACACTACATGAGTACACTACATGAATACACTACATGAGTACACTACATAACTACACTACATAATTACACTACATAATTACACTAAATAAGTACACTACATGAGTACACTATATGAATATACTACATGAGTACATTAGATAATTACACTACATGAGTACACTACATAACTACAATACACAATTACACTACATAATTACACTACATAATTACACTAAATAAGTACACTACATGAGTACACTATATGAATATACTACATGAGTACACTACATAACTACACTACATAATTACACTACATAATTACACTAAATAAGTACACTACATGAGTACACTACATGAGTACACTACATGAGTACACTACATGAGTACACTACATGAGTACATTACATAATTACACTATATAATTACACTATATAATTATACTATATAATTACACTATATAATTACACTACATGAGTACACTACATGAGTACACTACATGAGTACACTACATTAATACACTACATGAATACATTACATAATTACACTATATAATTACACTATATAATTACACTACATGAGTACACTACATGAATATACTACATGAGTACGCTACATGAGTACACTACATTAGTACACTACATGAGCACACTACATGAGTACACTACATGAGTACACTACATGAGTACACTACATGAGTACACTACATGAGCACACTACATGAGTACACTACATGAGTACACTACATGAGTACACTACATGAGTACACTACACTAGTACACTACATGAGCACACTACATGAGTACACTACATGAGTACACTACATGAGTACACTTCATGAGTACACTTCATGAGTACACTTCATGAGTACACTACATGAATATACTACATGAGTACACTACATGAGTATACTTCATGAGTACACTACATGAGTACACTACATGAGTACACTACATAATTACACTACATGAGTACACTACATGAGTACACTACATAATTACACTACATGAGTACACTACATGAGTACACTACATAATTACACTACATGAGTACACTACATGAGTACACTACATGAGTACACTACATAATTACACTACTTGAGTACACTACATGAGTACGCTACATAATTACACTACATGAGTACACTACATGAGTACACTACATAATTACACTACATGAGTACACTACATGAGTACACTACATAATTACACTACATGAGTACACTACATGAGTACACTACATAATTACACTACATAATTACACTACATGAGTACACTACATGAGTACACTATATAATTACACTACATGAGTACACTACATGAGTACACTACATAATTACACTACATAATTACACTACATAATTACACTACATGAGTACACTACATTAGTACACTAGGTAATTACACTACAAGATTACCATACATAGTAAAACTCTTATTTTATAGACCATAACCATAGACTATCAAATACTAAATATAGTAAAATATTTATTCACGACTTTTCTGCTGAAACACAGAAATTAAAATATATTTGAAAATGTTATTAATCTGATTTTATAAAAAATTATAAATATGAACTAAGACTTAAACTTGTAAATAATAAAACAAACTGGAAATTAAAGCCACCGACAGCTACTGATAAATTACTAACTGAATGGAAAGACTGATTTACCAACCATATTAAAAAACTAGAGACAACTAATCCAAATGAACTGATTATCTTTCAGTAAAACAGACACTCTTACATTGATGCTTATAAATACACACTCGCTCTCTGCCAATCTCCCTCTAATATCACAATATATTACAGACTATAAATTCTCTATAGATGCTATCACTGAGATATGGCTAAATATTCAATATACAGTTACTACTGCATCTCTAGAAGCTTTAGGATACAAACTATGCTGTAAATCTAGAAATGAAGCTAATGAAACTGGTGTTCTGTTACTCATAAAATATAATGTAAACATTATATCAGAAACTTCTTTTCCATGAACTATATGCAATATTCTACTAACAAAACTTCAATTTAATAACAACATAATTCATAATTATTTATTTACAGACTCCTAATTAACATTAACCTAATTAATCCAAACCCTTGTCTAATTTCTATTGAATTTTCTAATATTATTTACACCTGCTCTCATATTCAATGAACTTAACTTGAAACAACATATTGACTACCCCACACGTACTCACGGACGTAAGCTCAACTTAATGCTAACTCTTCATCTTTCCAAACTTCTAAAAAATAAACCAGAAAGAAACATACCATTTACTGCTCCATCAACTTACAACTTCCGAAGCAAATACAGAAAATCTACCGAAATATAAATAAAGTAAACATAGACTCATTTATAACTGACATCCTTACTGCTTATTAGCCATAACTACCAAATAACACAAACTCTTACTGAATTACTTAAAGACTTATTTGATAAACATGCCCCTCTAAAACTAAATTCAATTACAGAACATAATCGATCGCCGTGGTTCAATTCGGACTTACAACAAAAATGCGAGTTCAAAGAAACTAACCAAACATACATAAAATACCCAACGCCTCTGTACTTATCAACACGGAGACACATATGTACATCTTACTGTAGCTCATTACAAAAGCAGACTGAGTATATATCATATGAATTAAAACAAAACAGTAATGACCAACACAAAAGACTCTACAAAACGACGAATAAACTTTTAGGAAAAACTAAAAAAAGAATACTCCCAAAATTACCGAAAGCAATATTTACTACAACATTTTAAAACCACATCATCGACAAAATAGAAAATATTCATAATAAACCTACAAAACTAATAAACCCCACTATCACCACATATAATTTTATCTAGTTTTACGCTTCCAACTAATGATGATATACTAAACCTCATTTGTGCAGCTAAGTTTTCATCCCCCAATGACCCTTCCCACCTTTGTATCCCTTACTAACAAAATATCAACAACACTTTTCAAAAATATTATTGAAATTTCTCTACTAAGCGGAAATATTTCCAAACAAATCCTTTTGCATCTGAAATAATCAATTATTATTCACTTTATAAAAAAACTCTAAACAATCACCTGACGACATCAAGTTACAACTTATTTCCCAACTATCACTTTAACTAAATTACTAGAAAAGACTGTATACGTCTAACTGCTATAATACTTAACCTAACGTAACCTACTTTATAATAGACCGAACGGATTTAGAAAATTACATAATACTGAATCTACTTTACTTTACTTATTTGACTACAAGTACTCCTTCCTTGACGATAATAATCCAATACAAATTACTTTACTTTACTTACATTCTGAATTTGACACACTCGATCACACTTCCTTAGTGACAAGACTCTATCAAATAGGAATTAAATTACAGTGTTAAAATGGTTTAAAGTTATATACACGAGAGAACTTTCTCCATCAAAATAAATACAACCCATATAAACGTAAGCATGGTGTTTCACAGGGTTCAATTTTAGATCCAATTCTGTTTGCCATATATCTACTTCCCAACAAATGATGATATTGAAATTCATATAGCATCAAAATACTCAACATAATTACACAAATGTTTAACTAAAATAAATAATTGGCTGACAAACAATTATATCCTCCTCAACATTAAAAAAACTGAACTAATTAACATTGATATGACTAACTCCACTGAATCTTTCCCAGAACTTCACAATAACAACACTATAATATTACCAACTAATTCGGCAAAATACCTAGGCTTACATTTCATACAAAGAATTTAATTTCTACAAACATTTTAGCTTCATAAGGCAAACCATAACAGCCCAATTATTTAATCTTAGATGACTACGACTATATATGTATATCATCACTATTACTTAACTCCCTTTATAACTTCCCGACTCCAATACTGTAACTCACTATTAGCTACAGTAAATAAAGATAAAATAAAACATTTTGGCAGAACTATTAATAGATCCATACGACTAATTTACCGACTCAACCAACATTACCGAACTACGACAACGACTGAATTGGATGACGTTGACTACTGTTGACTACAAATAAACTACTAAACCAAATAAAACTCTGACATACGAACAAACACATGAATTACGACAATCACATTAAATCTTATTAACATTAAATTCAACAACAGACAATTACGAACATCTGAACTCACCATAATTACGCTACCAACCACTAACTCTAAATATTGCAAAAAAGATTGACCTCAATGGCTTCTCATTGAATCGACTTCCTAAACAATTATTGTCTCGCCCCATATCACCAACAGCTCAAGCTAAAAAGCTTCCTACTTACGTGAAACTAATCAATACATATTGTTCCTTTTTTTACCTTCATGCAATATTCGAAAATGTATTATTTTTTTAACGCGATGCGTTTCTATATAAATACTTGCACACTACATGATTACACTACGTGATTACGCTACATAATTACGCTACATGATTACACTACATGATTACACTGCATATTAACACTACTTACGCCCCATAGCGCTAAACCGCATTCCGAGAATGACGTCCGCACGCAATTAATTACGCGGCTGACCGCTGCTGACCGCTGCTCACCTGGATATAGGTGATGAAAGCGTAGACGTTCTGAGTGAGACACACTCCGGACAACCTTATCAGCTTCTGGTATTGTTGTGATACTATGCCGCTGTTATTCTGGTAGAGCGTTGCATACTGTGAAGTGGGCCGTGGTACAGTGCGGTTAGTCCGAAACGGCAATTTCGGGGGAGAGCAATAGGAGAAGAGCTTATCCAACTGGGATTAGTGCATAGAAGTAATATAGGGTGGATTGGAAAATTGAATTTTTAAAATTTTTTCCCCACATTTTAATATTAAGAAATAGCCTACAAAAATTGACCGGTAATATCTGACATGAGATAGATAGAAAATTTTAATATTTAGTATATAGTAAGAATGTTTAACAAGTTTTATTACATATAAATAATTTTCTTACATATACCATTATTTAATATGTTATTAAATAATCTAAATAATATATAATAAAAGAATATAATAATTTAACATTTCTATCCCCTAGAAGTATATTTCTAGGAATAGATTTTTAAAATTAATAAAAAATTATAAACCCAAATTAATAGTTTCTATAATTTTGTTTTGTATGTATCATATGTCTAGTTTGGTTATTATATATATATTTATCATATCAATTTTTAGATATCTAAAAAACACATTATTAACAAATATATTGTACCTTTTATCAATTTTTTTGTGAAATTTTTGCAATCAATGAAAATAACAAATTTTAAAATTTTATTTCAATAACTTTCATTAACATCGGCTTAAAACATATATTTCATACCTTCGTATGACTCAGATATGGAATAAATATTAATGGCTACACTTCATAATTTATCAACTTCAATGTGTGAAGTGAGTACAGACAATTGTCATCGTAGCAGTTCATTTCAGAGAAATGATTGGCCGTGAAATTCATCATGGGTTGAGTGAATTCTCTAACCAATGAATTATCAAGTCTCCCTGATAAATGTTGCTTGAATGGATTTCTTCTTATATTGAATATTCTATTAGCCGCTAATTTACACATTACATCATCTTAACATTCATAGCATAGAAATGTCATCATCTTGACATTCATAGCATAGAAATAAGATATTTTCGCTATGTGCAAAATAAGAATTATTTATTATTTTATCATATACAATTATTCACATTTCTTCAGACAATAAAAAATCACATTATACAAATTACATGAACCATGTACAAATGATGGTTAATCTCGAACTGGTATCTCGCATTGATTCAATAATTTACCGAAGTTAAAAATTGAGAAGTTGACACGTAGTTGACATGTATAGGATTTAGGATTTATGTTATTATCAGCAGTTCGTCGACGTGTTTATAATAAAATCTACTGTATCGGCGACGGCTCATGATTTATCTTTCATAAAAAGTGATAAAAAGTACTTATATACAGTTATAAATCAGGCGACTTATTCCCAATTTTAGTTGTCAATCTACATAATGCTACAAATCGCTAAATCTCGTTGCTTCCTTCTGATCCGGTAAAGCGAACAGTAAAATGAAGTATTTCTAAAATTAAATTAAAGTTTAAATATTTAAATGTAAACTAACTCCTGCTTTATGGAAATGAAATTTTAAATAATTTCTCGATAAACTTTATTATTGAAATAATCTTGCATCATTATTAAAACATTTTAAAAAAATCCATTACCAATATTGTGTTTTATTACATAATATCTTTATATTCTTTTATGTGGACAATTATTATGACTAACGATACTTCCTAATGTACACTGTACAATGTACACTGTACACAGTATACACTGTACATAATATACAGTATGTAATGTACAATTTACAATATATAATGTACAGTATACAGTATATAATGTACAGTGTACAGATTATTATTACACACGTCCGTCGATAAGAATATGAGGAAAATTATAAAATTTGTAATTAAATTATAGGTAAATATTAAAATGTTAAATAGACAAATCAATTATATAAAAAATATACATTCCAATATAAATAAAGTAGTAGAATCATTGTATAATTGAAATATTGCATTACACCATTTATTTAATAAGCAGTAATTTATAGATCTGTGTATATCTCAATAATAAAAATCACACTGCGAAAATAGTTACATTTAAAATATTTCTAATTTTTAACTTAAAATGCGAAATTAAATTCGAAAATTGTATATTTTAAAATTTCATGACAAAAGAATTGTTGCATTGTTTGCATTATAGAATATAGTATAAGAAACAACCTAATTAATTTATAATTCCACCTTATATTATTATTGGCTAGTTGTAGAAGATTTTAGCAGGGAATATGGGTTGCATTAAACTAGAGTTTGTCTTAAATTACAAATATAATAGTAAATAGAACACTATCAAAAAGTATAAAAATACTCATTTTATAAATAATAAGCATAAGTTAATTGCAGGGTGTAGAACTAACGTATTTCGTAATGGCTTCAAGCAGACTGTACATATTAGTCAAGACTTTGACGACAAATTCTATACTCGATGAATATGGAATCGCGGACCTAACTATATCCTTTTGTAAAATAACAACGTAATATAATATAATGGGTTGTAAATATATCTTAAATCTCCTCCACTTACAACGACATTTATTTTTCATGGTAAAGAGTTGTGTAGATGTCAAATTGTCTCCTTTACCAACCTGAGTGCATCGCAGCAGCAGTCCAGTCCTCGTGACAATTTTCTTGTTCCGGTGGATTCTCTCGGTTTCGATTGCGTTCCACGAATCGTCGTCTGGATTTGGGGCGAAAGGTTCAACGCGGGTCTCGACGCGGGTCTCGACGCTCCCCCAACCCCGCGCGAATAGGCGGCTTCGACTCACCGTCGTCGACGCCCCGAGGAGAATGCACCGACTCCCTCTTCAGAGCCCAAATGAGGTCGTCGATTTCGTAGTCGATGGTGGACAGGCACAACGGCAGAATCGCCGCGGACACTTTATTGTTGTTGAAGCAGGAAAAGCATTGCAGTTCGGCTTCGTTTCGAGTTTCCTGCACGACGATGCATGAGCAATGAGCAAATGAACCTTTAGCGAAAGGAGGTCGCAATATTTTGAACGAGAACTATTTAACAATAATCACCAGAAATTGTAAACTAAGAAAATTATAAAACCTACAAATGTGTGCTTTAAGTTTAGATCAATATTTTCTAAGCGAAACTTAGGAGAGATATATTCGTGAGACGCTCGAGAGGGACTCGAGTCGTAAAATGATTTCGGAACTCAGTAATTTCATTAAGCTCGCGTTAATAATCCGACAAATGCGTAATTTAGCATTCGATAACTACGAACTTACTTTATCCAAATTGCCGAGTATGAAATGTACGTCGTTGCAGAGATCCGAGAGAATTGGAATCACAGATCTTTGAGGTCGCGACCAAGTCAATAGGAAGTTCAACGTTTGTTTACATTGGATTGAATTACCTGTGATGTGTGTAAATGATATAGATTACTTGTGAAATTTGATGACATCAAAACCACCGGATCAATAGATTGTTATGACTCGATAATGAAATGATATCATATCACATCACTGTATTATCATTAGGGAAGCATATAATTGGCAAGTTATGAATTTAAGAGATATTTTATTATGTCATTAAGAAATCATATATGAAAGATAACTAAATTTACGTAATTTAAAAGACTGAATTTATATTATATAAAATTATTCAGTTTTATATTAAAGAGTTCATCTATAGTTCCAAACTTTAGTTTACACTCTGATCGAAATGATATATTTCTGACCTAAATCGCAAGTCTGGCAGATGTTAAGAAGCCATTGTAATACTTTTAAAATGAATTCGTCGTGTATAGAATCCGTTCGCAGAAAATTCAAACAATTCTCAATTGAAATCAAATGAAACCAAGACAATTTATTGAATTTCTTCTCCAGACATTCTTCTACTAACTTCTAATAAAAAAGATTTCCTTGATAGACTAAATATTAAACATACTTGACCACCATGTCCTTCTATACAGAATTACTTTCCAATTCCAAGTTTAATCTATTACTTTAATACATAAGGCAATTAAAGTGTACCTTTTTCTTTGAATTATTAATATACGTTCAGTTTTATAATATATATGAAGTAAATTATTAATTATGAATTAATAATTAATGATCATTTAAATTATTTTATACGATGTTCTCCCAAATTATAAATAGTAATCAGGATTACAAACTTGAAATTGGAGAATTACATTGTAAATGTACAAATGTAAATCTTCGTTTTCGTTTTCAATATTTTCACCTGAAAATGGCATCGAGCCTAGACATTAATAGACTAGCCTAGCGGAATACACTCAATCTTGTACTACTCGATGACAATATAGTATATTAAACATATGCAACGTCTGTTACAACGGTAAAGCGTAGTTAACGTTTACGTACTTACCGATTGCCTTGAACATCTGCGACGTTTGCTCTGGAAAGTTACACGCCACCAAAGATAATGAGGTTGCCGTAATCTCGGCGTAGATTTCTAAATCCGTTTCGGTTTCCTTTGTAGTTGACGGTAGGAGCTCCTTGTATTTGCAAAATACAGCTCTACGAATGAGGTACAAATCTTGAAATATTAATCACCCGATTAGATACTATTACTATTAACTTTGAAGTAAATAACACAAATATTCAACTTAAAATAAATGAAAATTGTAAAGTTGGAAATTATTGCTTCTTAAATTCTTATAAAAAAATGTACTAAATTTTAAATTATTTTTTCTGAAATTTATATTTATTCTAAACTTAATATAATCATTTAAATTAAAAGTTGGTTAAATTACAGTGATTACTAACTTCTTTTAACTTACAGTTAAAGGTGAAAATAATAAGCTTACATATTAATTTTATATAAATTCAAGATAATTTATTTTATTTTCCAGAGATTTTTTAAAGAAAGTATCCAATAGAAATAACGAAGGAAAGAATACAAACTGATAACTAGATATCTAGTCTTACACATACAATATTAAGTGTAAGCAATAAGTGCATCTAGAAATAGATTTTATCATATATTTAATATGTAAAATATCACTCTATAAATAAATTGAATCTATATATTTAATTTAAAACATCAAAAGAATTATAATCTAAAAAAATATAATATTTATAAATAATATATTTATAATACCTGTAAATTTAATTGTATTATATTTTAATGCATTATTAAATAAATTATGGATATTTAATTTATGAAATTTTTATAAAAATTAATTTTATATTGGAAATTTAATTTGAAGTTACATAAAATATTTGGAGGTAATTATTAAATATTTAATTGTGTCTCATAGTATTACATCATTTATTAAATATACAATTAATAAACTGTATTCGTATATATATACATATTTATAATATAAATAACATTTATTATACTAGTAAAATAATATTGAAATATTATAAAAAAATTATATAATTATTCTGAAAAATAATTATACAATATATATTTATAAATAATTCTTATGTCCTGCATTATTTTACTCCTTTTAGAAGAAATAGCCATAATTGATATATATATATATTAAATATAAAATTGCGTCAATGGAAAAATAAGTAAAAAATACAATTGACAATATAGTTTAATGCAAGATTATATTATAAACAAAGAAAACCTTATCAAGAAAAACGATTATAAATAAATAAACAAACTTTATATTAATATTGAAATTTAAAAAAATGAATATTCATAAATTATTTAAAATAAAGTAATACATCTTATTTAATTTTCTATTAAATATAGCATATTTTATAAAGCATATTTTTCATAGAAATATTTGAAGCAAAAACAAGTTTCTTATATCAATTTAATGATAACAAATTATATTTTTATAATTTAAACAAAACTATTTAGGCATATTTTTTTTGTTATTTTGCACAGTTTTGCCTACCCTTAAATATGGTGTAAGAGAATGAAATATTGAATGTGATGGATGAATCGAGGTCAAATTCTAAATCATACTTCAAAATAACCAAATTATAAACCAAAATATAAACCTTACTATAAACCCACTATAAACCACAATATAAACTCTACTATAAACCACAATATGAAACTCACTCTAAACTCCACTCTAAACTCCACTCTAAACTCCCCTATAAACTCCACTCCAAACTCCACTCTAAACTCCACTCTAAACTCCCCTATAAACTCCATTATAAACTTCAACATAAAGCTTACATATACATTTATGTTTTATCCAGCTACCAACCGGAGTAGGCTAATTGTCTGTTGGGAGTCAATATCAACATCTATACATTGCGATGTCATCAACACTTTCAGCAATTGTAGACCAGCCTTTGTTATGCAATTAAGTGGTTATAATCGAATGGATTGAGTACAATGAGATGCTATCGAGAAATTACATATTCAAACAAATAGTGAATTATGACATTGTTTAGATTTTCAATATATTAGTTATATAATATAATAACTATTTTATAAATAATACTTTCGCTCTAAATTAGTTATGAAATAATAAAATTGATTATATATTAAAAATTACTTTTGACCTTCAACGGATTTGATTTCACAACGAATTGAAAGCGCCATTAATTAATTATAAAATAACTAAATAATAAAATATTAACATGTAATAGATAAGAGATGAATTCCTGATCTTCTGCAATAATATTGTACTGAGCGAATTTGCTGTGGAATTACAATGGTCAAGTATAAAGTGAAAATGATTCATTTAGAAGGCAGCGAGCTTCTATCAAATGAAACAATGAAATAACTTCTATGTGTTTACGTACATAAACTCCATTACAAGTAACATTCGGTAACATTAAAATTAAGTTAGATAGTACTCGAAAAGAAGTACTTAAACGCCGCGCGGTACTGACCCAAATACGGCCACGACGACAGTCGAAATGGTGGCGAGATGAAGAATCGGCGGATGTTGATATTTATTTAATTTACTGATCGAAGGTTTGACGAAAGCGGAACTGATGACTCGCAGAATTTTCAGTTGTCGGAAATACGATAACGCCGCTGATAAATTATCTTCGCTGGCGAATCCGTAAATAGTGAAGGGAAGGTGTTATTAATAGATATTAATAACATATATTAATAGATATAGATATATATCTATTAATAGATATTAATAGATATATTAATAACTAGTAATTAATAGTTATTAATAGATATATAGATATTGCTAATTTACTAGTTAATAGATGTCAAGTAACATATAAATAATCTATAATACCAAATCAACATTATGTATTTACTATCGAGTGTAAATAGAGATATTCAATTGATGTGATATTTAACCGTTTAATAAGATTTGTACTAATGAAAAGGCAACGGTTTATTTGAAATTCATATTTTGAAGTGGAGAGTATAATAAAAAAGAGAAAAGCAAATATAATAAAAATCTATGTATTGGCAAAGAGTGGCAGAAAGTGAACCAAACAGTTTTGAGAGAGTTGTAGAGAAAGTTGAATGCGTAAGAGAGACTTCTGATGAAAGAAAGAAAGCACGAGGATGCAATATTATTAGAATAAACTATTTAATAAGCACTATTATGTAAGGAGTTCTGTGCGTAATTTGCGAATATCCATGAAGTAATTTCAATAAGTTAAATAGGAAATTTCATCATACATTATAAACCTTGCGTCTTTGGTCATTAAGTTGTACTCCAGAAGGGCCTCGGAAACTTCGGATAATATTTGTATTTTAATCCGGTTGGTGTTCGCCTCCAAGTCATCACTTTTGTAATCGCACGATTTATCCTGTAAAATGAAGGTAAACAAAGTGAAATTGTAGAATGAACTCAGATTAATATAAATTAAATCAGCGATTAATCAATAAAAGATAAATCAAGAAATAAATGCTCGGTAAATTATTAGATATTTTTCTTCAAATAAAATAAAAGAGTTTTTTTAAAAGAAATTTTGAGTAGCTATTACTTTTTAATAGGAGTAAGACAGAGCTATGAGTACTACTCTTGAATATGAGTAACATAGAGTTATGGGTACTACTTTTGAATACGAGTAACATAGAGCTATGGGTACTACTCTTGAATACTAGTAACATAGAGCTATGGGTACTACTCTTGAATACTAGTAACATAGAGTTAATGGTACTACTTTTGAATATGAGTAACATAGAGTTATGAGTACTACTTTTGAATACGAGTAACATAGAGTTAATGGTACTACTTTTGAATACGAATAAAACAGAGTTATGGGTATTATAAGAAAACCAGATTAAAATCTTCTAGGTTGCATGAGATCATTTCATTTGAAAAAGAATCGATGATGGTTCTAAATCTTTCACTTTCAACGGAATCGCTCGAAGATATTTTGTATAATTTTACAAAACATGATATCAATAGTGCCTGGATAAGAAGATTATTATTAAATGATTGATTAATCAATTGTTCGAATAGTTTTTATTTAAACAACTTCTTCATATTAATTACACATGTTTAAGAAAAGAAGTAGTTTGAGTAGGTTATTCAATAATTGTATGGCAAGGATTAGAAGCTGTCATCTCTTGAACCATCTGTACAGAAACTTCGATGGTTTGATTGTTGGAATGTTAGCAAACTAAAAACTAGGATCAGTGATGTTTTTAATAAAAAAGTAGTCCGAATTTTAAACATTAGTTTTACGGTCAATCGCCTGAGAAATGGAGATCCAGTTTAGTTGTAGTCATAACGTAAATTTGTTTTTTAATCAAATATTTCAATATCTAATGACAAAATTCATCTCGCTGAGAATCCAAAGAATCCATGCTTAAATCGCAAAATAATAAATATTGGTTCATTAACCAAACTTTCAACTAACAAGTGGTTCCTCTTGGAGAATAGCTTTCGATTTTACAATATAACAACCCTTCAAGTTCAGGGGAGGCATCTCACCGATTTTTACAAAGCACTTCAACTATAAAAATGAGAAATTAAGAGATTGGTCATCATTATAAAAAGGTCAAACTATTTATTTGAAATTGATAAACTATTTATACTCAAAAATCATATCGCTTGTTGTTCAAATAATTTAAACAAACCTGATGAATCAACAGTAGAATTATCGGGATAATTAATTTGGGATTTTTCTCGATTACAACTGGAATTCCCTGTAAAGAAATCAATTTAAATATTTATATAAATACTTATGATGAATATTGAGGAGCTCGACTGACCTTGTAGAGTATGGTTCTGACAGACATCTGCTGAGATAATGCTCTTTGCAATTGACTCAGAATTTCTAAGCAAAGAGATTCATTGCTGTGAGGATTCTTTTGAATTTCCTTTGTCTTTGAGGTTACAATGTAGTAGAGAGATGGTTAGAGAGTATAGAAGGTAGATAGTAGAAGGTATAAATTGGTCGTAGAGTTTAAAGTGTAGAGGATAGAGAATAGATTAGAATGAAGAGGATATTGTGTAAAGTATAGAGAGTAGAGTATAGAAGGTAGAGAGTAGATGGTATAGGGTAGGGTATAGATGGTATAGGGTAAAGTATAGATGGTATAGATGGTATAGGGTAGGGTATAGATGGTATAGGGAAAAGTATAGATGGTATAGGGTAGAGTATAGATGGTATAGATGGTATAGGGTAGGGTATAGATGGTATAGGGTAGAGTATAGATGGTATAGGGTAAATTATAGATGGTATAGGGTAGGGTATAGATGGTATAGGGTAAAGTATAGATGGTATAGGGTAAAGTATAGATGGTATAGGGTAGGGTAATATGGTATAGGGTAGGGTATAGATGGTATAGGGTAGGATATAAGTTTAGTATGTAGAATGTTAAGGTTAGAGTGAATATTTCTGTGTACTTGTAGTTTTCATAATAGATTAAAGTTTGTGTAATTAAATTAACAATTGTAAACATTAGTTAAATTGATGAGTCATAGATCTTACTGAGATTATTGTCTGAAGTTACATGTTTGCCATAAATAGATCATACCACCTACAGGAAATTGTATCAGAAAATGTAATATCAAATTAAAACTTGATTGTCAACTCAAGTTTAATACAGTGTGACCTCTATAATGCTCGTATTGTGAACTCTGACCTGGCTTAATGTGAAATTTAAGCTAGACGACCCGCTTTGGCTCAAATCAGAAGATTTCACCTTGAAATTCTGCAACATCAGTAAATACCCATGCACTGCAATCTCTCGACTCTGTATCTCTCTATGATGGGAATGCAACTTAATATTACATCATAGTCATGCATGCACCATTGTATAATGTCTATGCTATGTTTAAACACATATAAGGGTTATTCATTAATGAGATATATATATTGTCATATCAAGTTATTTAAGTGAATATATAAATTAAGTGATAATAATACATGATGTCAGATCAGTATTTATCATAATTGTAGAGTATCAGTTTTTTTAGACTAAATTAAGGTTAATTCTTTACATTTGGAGTGCATTTGTTTTATTTAGATTGCATCCAAATCATTTCCTAGAACATAAATCAATAAATTCATTTTGAAACGAACGTAAAGTATTTTAGTTAAAAAATGGTATAATTTTCCATAATTACACATCATTATATAATCAATCGAGGATTGTCTGGATTTAGAAAAATTAACTTAGTGTTAGCTGTTATAGCTATAGCTATATAGAGCTAGTCGTCATGGTTATAATAAATTATAACCTGGAAAATAAAGATTTCCTCAGTGCGAGGCAAAGTGAATTGCGGAGTGAGATACTGACAGTTACCTGTAGAGTGTGGGCAGATAAAGTGGACCAAATTTCTAAATATGCTCGCAGGCCAATATTTGTAACTTGCGTTTAAATTATTTTATTACATAAATTACTTTATTACTTAAATTACCTTATTATCTAAATTACTTAATTACTCAATTACCTTATTACTTATATTATCTTATTACTTAAATTACATTATTACTTAAATTACTTAATTACTTAATTTAACTTATTACTTATATTACCTTATTACTTAAATTGCATTATTATTGTAATTATCTAATTACTTAAATTGTGCTTATTAATTTAATTGTACACATTTCATAAAGTGAGCGCTGCGTACCAATGGTAGCAGAGATTCTAAGAGATGTTGAGCCCTCATGGACGACGAAGACATGGCGGCGAGATTGTCGAAGCACTGGTCTTGAAGTCTCGGAGAATCGGCGAGGAAGTGTTGTGGAGCCATTCGTATGCACGCGTGTAGCAGGTCTATAGGGTAGGGGTGGGGTAGGGGTGGGGTAGGGGTGGGGTAGGGGTGGGGTAGGGGTGGAGTAGGGGTGGGTTTGGGGTGGGGTAGGGGTGGGTTAGGGGTGGGGTAGGGGTGGGTTAGGGGTGGGGTAGGGGTGGGTTTGGGGTGGGGTAGGGGTGGGGTAGGGGTGGGGTAGGGGTGGGGTAGGGGTGGGGTAGGGGTGGGGTAGGGTGGGTTAGGGGTGGGGTAGGGGTGGGGTAGGGGTGGGGTAGGGGTGGGGTAGGGGTGCGGGAGGGGTGCGGGAGGGGTGCGGTAGGGGTGGGGTGGGGTAGGGGTGGGTTTGGGGTGGGTTTGGGGTGGGGTAGGGGTGGGGTAGGGGTGGGGTAGGGGTGGGGTAGGGGTGGGGTAGGGTGGGTTAGGGGTGGGGTAGGGGTGGGGTAGGGGTGGGGTAGGGGTGGGGTAGGGGTGCGGGAGGGGTGCGGGAGGGGTGCGGTAGGGGTGGGGTAGGGGTGGGGTGGGGTAGGGGTGGGGTAGGGCGGAGTAGGGGTGGGGTAGGGGTGGGGTAGGGGTGGGTTTGTGGTAGGGTAGGGGTGGGTTTGGGGTGGGGTAGGGGTGGGGTAGGGGTGCGGTAGGGGTGCGGGAGTGAGGAGTGAGGAGTCATTCGCGTAGGTCTGAGAGACCGAAGGTGTTGGAATCGCAGAGAGAGGAAATGCTTAAGTTAAACAATAGAAACTATACAAACAACTGTACAAATATGTGCAGATTTTGTAAGAAACTGGTTGATAGGCGTTAAGGAGTGAAAGAAGGAGATTATGCATTATAAATAAGGTTAGAAGGAACGGGGTCAGAGTGCGGAGTGAAGTTGGAGCGATAAATATTTACATAACCTATATAAAGAACAAAATTTGTATAAGTTTATGTCATTACGGAGATAAGAATATATAATATATTATATAACTTAAATCTTCTCTTCTATTGCAAATGATGAATGTGAATATATTATATATTATACTGATGGAATCATTATTGAAATGCTGACTTCATATAAATAATCAGGTTATATTCATACATATATATATATACATTAATATACAAAATATTTGTATATATGAAAAGATTTAAACCTGTAAATTGACCTACAGGGTTTTGATTGGTTGAAACTATTCTATCCAATAGGTTTTGAATAATATCACTTCTCACTATATTATGAGACTAGATAGAGAGATGAAGATTGATTAGTAAAAGTACCAATAGATAAGTAAACGGAGAAATAGTTATTGATAAATATGTTTTACAATAAGTATTTATTATATGTGTTTAAATAAAAAATAATAGATTACTTTATATTTATATATATATATATATATATATATATATATATATATGTAAATATATATATTAATATATATATATATATATATATATATATATATATTATGTATTGACAATAATCTAAATAGATATCACCTCAAAGATTTGTTTTAAAAGGTCACTGCCTAATTTACAGCAGTTCTGATTGGCCGATTCAAATCCTTTCATGGCCGGTTGCTGATCTGGAGGGTGAATGATTAAATTGGTCGCCGATGGTGTTTTTTGTAAATGTAATCAACTAAATATATATTAATATCTGAACAATACTATTGTTATATATTAATAACGTAAATGCGATGCTGTATAAAGTATTTCGGATAGATTGTAAACGAGAATTGAATTCGGTTTAAACGATATAGAAGAATGATTTAACGTTCCGATTTATAAGTTCGGAAGCGGTTAAGAGAATACGAACGCACGATGCGACCAAATACGGCCTTCTGACCATAGGCGTCCATCAGTTTGAAACCAAGTTCAACCAAACCTCCGATTACGCTGTCCTGTCCCATTGAGCTAGGAACAACATTGGTTAGAGGTTCAAGTTGAATTATAAAGTGTTAAAAGTGAGGTGCGGGGTGTCGAAAGTGAAGTGTGAGGTGTTAAAAATGAAGTACGAAGTATAAAAAGTGAAGTGTGATGTTTTAAAAGTGAAGTGTGAGGTAATAAAAGTGACGTGTTAGATATTAAAAGTGAAGTGTGAGCTGTTAAAAACGAAGTTTGAAGTGTAAAGAGAGTGCTGTGATTAGAGATATAGATATTTATTATTTTGAGATAATTACATTAAAACTAAATGTAATTTAAATAGTTAATTTATGTTTCCATTGTTTTGTATTAATACATTAGTCAATATATTAATCAGTTAGTGTATTATCTTATCAATATATTTATGAATCATTATACAATAGTTACTTCCGAAGCCCTTTTTTTATCGTCGTTTTTCTAATCGGAATTAGGTCAAATATAGAGAATAATTTGCGTGCTAATATTAAAAAAGCTAAAATGTTGGCATATTGACTTTTTACAAGGAAAGTAAAATTAAAATATTTTATAAATAATCATATTATCTATACAGGATGTTATTTAACAATTGCAGTTTGGTTTTACGTTTATGTTATATCATTTGTGTCATTTAAGGTGATTTTGTATGTAGTATGTAGTATTAGTGTCAGTGAATTACAATATATTACAATATAGAATACATAAAATGCTTCATTGTCATTATACTAGTCTCTTCACTCAATATTATAATATCTAAATAATAATAAATAAAATTACCAGTCTTCAGCCATTTCCATGAGTCTTTGGTAAATAGTATCGGCCATTTTGAGACCATTATCAGTTTCGATCTTTCTTATCCATGATGTAGCTCTAAATTGACTATGATCTTTGTAAAGTGTATGAATTGAATTCCTTAGAATGCCAAAAATCTGTAGATTAAACATATTATCACTGTATGCCATTAATACAATATTACTATCATTCGATATGAAATTCTATTTACTTCAAGTTGCATATTTTCATCTCTAACATGAATATAATGAATGTTAATTTATAACTATCTATATATAAATGAAATCCATTCATTCTGCCTTTGTTTGAATAGCGTAAAATCTCTAATGATTCTCTTACATTATTATAAATTATATTTTATTTAGATGGGGTTGAGAATTAAAACAAATGATTGGTAATAAATAGCCCGGTCAATAATAGTGACTCGATATAGCATTGAATCAATAATTAATTACACATTATGAGTATTTTTAAATATATATTATCTTGCCAATGTAATAAATTACGATTATTTCTACAACAATAAACAAAACAAAGATCATCCTCGTACAATGTAACGTATTCAGTTTATATGGATTGCAATAATTCAAGAAACTTTATTAGTCAACTACATAAAATATTATTAATTAAATGACTAGAGCAAACGAATACTTCCAGTTCTTGTTTCAACAACTTTACATATGAATGCAGTCTAATTTCAATGGAATGCAGTCTAATTTCAGTGGAATGCAGTCTAATTTCAGTGAAATGCAGTCTAATTTCAGTGGAATGCAGTCTAATTTCAATGGAATGCAGTCTAATTTCAGTGGAATGCAGTCTAATTTCAGTGGAATTCAGTCTAATTTCAGTGAAATGCAGTCTAATTTCAGTGGAATGCAGTTTAATTTCAGTGGAATGCAGTCTAATTTCAGTGGAATGCAGTCTAATTTCAGTGGAATGCAGTCTAATTTCAGTGGAATTCAGTCTAATTTCAGTGGAATTGACGTAATCGACAACTAGAAATCGAGTAGAAAAACCTGCTCGTGATATCTACTGAACTGGGCGATGGATAGGGAAAGTGCAAACGTAAACGGATCAAACTTCTGACTTCGGTTGACCTGCGAAAGAAAATGAAAAGTTCACGAGAATCTGAGAGAAATCGTGTAACCGGAGAAATCGATAAAATTGAAGTAAAGAATAACAATTTAAAGAATAACAAGTAATTAATTGATTAACTCTTGGAGAAACTAATCCGGTAAATAATTCAACTACTAATAGAGTAACCATACAGTAACTAACCATACAGTAACTAATAATTGCTAATAAATAAATTAATAGAGTAACTAATTTACTTTGCGATAACTAACTTTTATATATTTGATGAATTCGGAAATGTGGGCCGCATTCATTTTAATGGCAAATGCAATATGTGTAATACAAGTACATTCGACCTAAGCAAGTGAAATGTATCATTACAGCGCGATGATATAAGATTTTGTTATTTAATAGTTTAGTAAAATTGTAATAGGATTTTTTGAAATGAAATGAAATGAAATTTTAATCGAAAAATTTGCCCCGAAAAAAAGTAAATATAAATACCTGCTTAAGTGTATTGTTCTTATCTATTGTATTGTCCTTATCATTGTTAGAATCGCTGTCAAATAAAACATGCAAATAAATAAACCGTGCAATTAATTTGACACAAAAGACTAACATGACATAAAAGTATATTACATCACTGCAAAGACTTTTATTTGTACTATTAGATGTATCAGAAACATGTTGTCTTATGTAACACACTTACAAACGAAGGCTAACGTGAAAACAAACCTTATCTTCAGCCTCTGATTTTGGAAGTATTCAGTCAACTCATCGAAAATGATTCTCAGCTGTTTCTTTAAGGTTAGAGGGGACAACGATAGTTCTTTATGAGTACAATCATTGGTTACAAAGAATTGACTAGAACAAGAAGTACTCAGTGGATAGAAGGACACGACTACGCTATAGGACAAGTAGTATAATGGCTTAAAGAATCTTAACGCAATACTCGAGAAGAACTCATTCCGTACTCAACGTGTCCGTGTAACATTTACTAAACAAGTATATTATTTACTTTATATTCTCTTTTAAGGGGACAATATTATATGTTTTATGCAATAATAATAACAACAACACTAATACTAATATCATACTCACTAACTAGAACACATATTGATGTTTTTGATTCTGAAACATATAATTAAATAAACTAAAAAAAAACACACGTTCTTATGCATATTGTATAAAGGAGGTGATTTTAAATGCGAGCATAATATCACAAACCCTATCCGACAGTAGGAACAACTGGTACACGAGAGATGGTAGTGCTTGCTGCTGCGGCAGGTCTGAAATATGGGGTTCTACGAGATAAAGCTAATAGAACTGTAGTAGGGGTAATGTTTGCTATATTCCAGTGTTAAGCGTTGATTCGCACAGCGGCTATTTACAGATTTATTACGTTATTGAATCGAGGTTGAAAAGGTGTATATCAAAAGTAAATCAATTTAAGTCTAAAGATGAATATTAATAAATAGAATAGAAATTTAAATGATCGAAATCATTGCGTCGAAGTTAAATTTAATTTTTTGAAAGTGCTTAGTTCAACTAATGGGTCATTATAGAAAAGTAGGGGTCACAGGTCTCAATAATAATTTAGTATACGGTAAATGTAATCTCAAGTAATTATATTAACTAATATTAAATACAAATTCATTTAAATAATAAGTGAATCAAACTTAAGAATACGATTAGTTATAAATAAATATTACAATAATTGCATTATTTAACTTGAAACTTTGAAGGTAACTTGCTGGCATTGATGATGCTGATTATTAACAATAACAATTGTTAATCACGAACTGAATAAACAATAAATACATATTTTTCTCTAGTAAATATTGAAGTAACTATTTACAATATTTAGTTACGATCTACACACATTAAGGTGTCGCTATAAATGCACGCCATCGAAATGAACGGAAAACAACCTACGCTTAGTTCTATACTGACCGTTCATGAAAGACAATAACTTCTCAACAATAAGGGACCTGTGTTCAGGAGACAGGCGTACTTCCTGTAGCATCGACGCCATCGCCACAACAACACCAGCCGGCCACCTGGTGACAGAGATATTCGCCATTAATTCAAATATTCAAATATATTCCTATGGATACTAAAATTTAGAATATTTTCAATATCAAAAAAAGGGTTAATATTTATTTAATATATAAAATATATTCTGATGTCTCGATAATTTAAAAGAAAATAATTAACTTAATTTTTAAATATTAATATAACCGAACTTTTAAATATTAATGCTTAACTAGTGTAACAAACTTGCATTCGAGTATTTCTTGAATTTGTTCATTTTTATCAGAATTATCTAGTCTATTCAAAATTCTTGTAAATATATCAAATATCCTAGAAATTGTGAATACTATATACTAATTATAATTGTAAAATAAGTAATAATTAGAAAATAATTATCAAACTACAAACTTGACTTCAATGACGTTTCCTTTACTCAGGATACTCAGAAAATCCTCACATAGATCTTGAAGATTAGAATATTCTAAATCTTCTACCTGTCAATAAAACAGTAACAAGTTAATAAGTTAAATATATAATTGTCCTAATTCTATATATCTTATCTAATATTGGTAAAGTACTATATCCAATTATAGTAAAATATATCACGATTAAATAAATAACTAATCAAATATAAATTAACAAAATGTAATAATAGTATATACACAATCTAACATATGATTTAATAATAATATAATAGAATATTTTCCTTACATGACTAATCAGCTGCGATATGACATTTTGAATGAGATTGGCTTGATAAATATCATTACACAAAAACTTTAGGCAAGTGATATAGACATCAAATATCCTATTCGAAGAGAGGCCTGTTCAAAATTGGTATAATTAATTAATAAGCTTATGAATTGAAATAAACTCAAATTAATTTCTGATTATGTTATTAAAATATTCGTAAATAAATGAATAAATTTGTAAATTTATCGATTGAAACAGAGGCATCATAGTAAATCCTGAAAGTAAATATATAGGATGAGTGCAATTCCAACCTGATAGAAAAGCCTGTAGCAATGAAATGTTTTTCATACGTTTCAGTTCTATATTGATCTATTTATACGAGAATAATTTATTAATATCGTAATCTAAATATATTATTAATAGTTAATTATTAAAATGTATCGTATAAAATTATTTGATAGCTACTCATATCCTTATCATATAGAAACTTTATTGGATATGTAAAACATTTATTGGATTAGAATAACATTAGAATCAATTTGAGAATGTAACTAGAAAAAGGAGAAGCAGAATATATGTATGTGAATATATAAATATACTCGTTTTAAAACGTGATTTAATTGGTAACGCCTTCAGCACTGGATAGTTATTTGCAAGCAATATAAACCTGATCATCGGTGATCTCCTCCAATACCAGCGATAATTTCTCAATTTCATTGTCTTCGTAGAGCTTACTCACTGTATCCATAACTACGGAGGTGGTAACGAATTTGAAGTTTTGTTAAATTCTCGAACTAGAGTTATTCATCTTGTTAGATAACATTATTGTAGTTAACGATTGAAAGTAAATATTAAATTAAAAACATTTGTATTACAAATATGTTTTATTATATATAGGTTGTCTCTAGAATTCAAAACAACGATTAAACGGAGATATGCTTGCTGTGAATGAACAAACATAAATTGTAACATATATTAACTATATCAAATTAAATATAATCTCAAGAATCTATATTCTCAACAAAATTCTCAATATATACTTGGGATATTAATCGACGGCATTTATATATATAGAGTGAAATCAAATCACTTTATTATGTATTAAATATATGTGATTATGTAATAAATAACAATTGTAAAGGAATTTAATTGTTAGCTGATATAAATTAATACTATTGAATATATTTCCATGATTTGTTAAATTTACCTAAACCAACTTAACCTTAGTATAATTACTATAATAAACCTACACTAATACTTTCATAATACATAAACTTATAACTTACAGAACACAATATTATATTCATGAGATAATTCAATCTGTTTCATTCTAGTAGATATTTATACATTTCGTAGACTGGTAATAATTGCAAATCATGTTCTGAGAGTTCATCTTCATCCTTTGGTTTAAACCAATAACCATAATACTAGCTACTATTATAATATATTACTACCATAATATATTACTACCATAATATATTACTACCATAATATATTACTACCATACTAATAATATAATATACTACTACAATAATACACTAATACCATAATGCACTACTACTATAATACACTACTACTATAATACATTACTACTATAATACAATACTACTATAATATACTACTACTATACTACATTACTACTATAATACAATACTACTATAATATACTACTACTATAATACAATACTACTATAATATACTACTACTATAATGCACTACTACTATAATACACTACTACTATAATATACTACTACTATAATACAATACTACTATAATACAATACTAATATAATACACTACTACTATAATACACTACTACAATAATACATTACTACTATAATACATGGTTATAGTAGTAATACATTGTTTTTTTGTATTATTGGTTTTTTTGATAAATTCAATTTTGTATCATAAAAAATATGTTTGAAAATTAATTTGTTACCATATTAGTTATAAATTATATATGTTTTGTATAAATGTAAATATTTATATATATATATATAATGTTTATAGAATAATATAAATCAATAAAGAATATTTCATCAAAGGTAACATGAAATAATTTTAAAATTTTAAATTGCATTTATTATAACATATTTATATTAAACATTAGTAATATTAACACATAAGTATACATATAATAACATTTTACAATATTAAATAAAAAATAGTAATTTAATATAATTAACATATAATTTTTTTAGTTTATATAATATTATATATATATATATATAATATATATCAATATATAATATAATATACATTATATATTATACCACACATTATGTTATATATATAATATATTATATCTATTTATTAAATAATTTACATGATCAATAATTTTAGTCATTTGCTTAAAAATTTCAAAATTTGTTTAAATATATTCAAATATGTTATATTATATATAATTTTGAATATATAACTTATATATATATATAATATATTAAAATTGAATAGACCTATAGTATAACCTATAAAGCTATTATAAATAACTTATTATATGTATTATATATTAATAATACATTTTAAATGAAATATAACTTATTTTTATATAAAAAAACCAAAAAACTTTAAAAAAACTAAACCAAAAACCGACCAACCCTATTATATATATATATATAATATTATCAAGGTTATTATGTGGTAAAGCAATATGCAGCAATCTTAAATAATGCATAAATATCAAATATAATAAACATGTCGTTCGTATGATTACAAATATTACATAACATCAATACATAATATTAAAGAATCACTTAAATAATATGTACTAAGGGTAGATATATTGTATTTATAACATCAATTCAGAATATATATATAATATTATATATATATATCAATTTGAATCTACATTATATATACAATATATATATATATATATATATATATATATATATATATATATATATATATATAATAATGTGTTGATATACATCATTGCATTCTTTATTGTTTACTGATTCATAATGATATTAATAGATATAAGCTAATATAGATATAGATCAGTAATATCATTTTGAATATGCTCAATTTATAAATTAATTTATAAAAAGTAAATAATGTATAACGTAAATAAATAAAAGTGATGAATAAGCAACAACAAAAAGTATTATATATCTAAAAATTATTATACATATATTAATAAAATCACTGATAGATTTTAAAGGTGTTATGGCAATTAGATATTGAGTATGAATAGGCAATTAATAAAAAGATAACCAAATAAGCTTCAATTATTATAATCAATTATAATAATAAAATTTAAATAAAATATATTTGAAGAAATAATTTAAATTACCTTTATTTCATTGGTCGGTATCAGTTATAGATAAAAGAAATATTTATTTAATTTGTAAAAGGACAAATTAAATCTTATAATATATTTAAGTACTTTTTAAAATATATGTGGATATAATAATTAATTATATAGTAAAATAAGTATACTTTATTTATAATATATTAATAAATTATATTCAAATACTCGATTATTAAATGTCACATGATCATAAAAAAAATATAAATAATATTAATTTTTTGAATTTGTATATAATTATATTCTGTACCTTTGTTTCATTTAAATCATTATGTATTTTACAAAAATTGAAAGTATACTCTATCTTATTTTGTCTATTTATATCGATACTTGTCTTTCCGTTAAAAGATCTCCTGTTATTTTAGGTTAGTAATATACATATTATATATACTATATTACATAATTATACTATACTACATAATTATAAAAATAAAATTTAATTGCGCATATATCATTATATATATACAGTACAATAATACTAAGTGAAAATTACACCTGGTCATACTGTTAGCAAATAACGTATATAACTTTATATTTTATGACAATATAACAAACAATATTTATTCTATATTTTGTTATAATATATTTTTACATTTATTATATAATAATAGTGTGAAAGTTGTAAAAAATTCATAATTATACGTATTTACGATTGTAACATGGAAACTCTATTTTCATGTTGTATATCCATATTTATAAAAATCTACTTTCATTAATAATGTTCCATAATTATTTTCTAATAAATATGATCTAATTGG
Organism: Osedax frankpressi; assembly: GCA_964035775.1. NCBI lineage: Eukaryota > Metazoa > Annelida > Polychaeta > Sabellida > Siboglinidae > Osedax > Osedax frankpressi. The sequence goes on along the minus strand of OZ038317.1, from coordinate 9,369,023 downwards.
TGAGATTTATTGGTTTTGCTTAGCTTTATCTTTAATACGATATTTATAAATAAAATAAGTAAAATGTATAAGTGTGATTTATTAATTCTAGGAATGATTAGGTTTTTAGATTGTTATTGTTATTTAGATTGTTTTAGTATTTCAGACTTTCAACAAAGATGAAATTATACTTGTCATGGTTAACTCTTTTTCAATACAATTCATTTATTATTTTATTTATAAGAATAATTTGTATCGAATTATATTGAAATATTAATTACATATTAAATATGCATATAACAATAGAAATATTATATTATCAAAATAGCACAAATAATAAGAATAATTAGAAATAGTAAAATTATTAATACTATCTAATTTACCAATATATGATTCAGTATGACTCTCTTTTAGAGTCATGAGAACATATTAACTAAGTAATATATACTGTATATGTTTATTAACTCATCGTCATGTAACATTTATTCTATAGTTACATATAAATTATATATCACCCGTAATGTTTAAACAATATCAGCTCACTTCTTAATTAGTAAGTATTTAATACCGTTTATTTTTATATATGTAATGTTTCGAATCTATAGTTTATACTTTTAATAATTTGCAGATTCTGAATTTGTATTGATATTTATATTGATTAAAAAAATACTCTTTATATTATTAGCGAAAACATTACAAATTACAAATACTATTACAAATACAAATAATGAAAAATACAAATAATGAAAAATTACAAATACTATTAGCGAAAAAAAATGTGTAGAATACACACAAAAATATTGAAATATAAACAGAAAATATAAATGCAATATTTTAATATATCTCTTAAAATTAATTGGATAATTATACATTTAAAATTTTTTTCTTTTATTATATAATTAGTAAATAATTGAGATATCATGAAATAATACCGGCAAGTTTTATTTATGAAATTTGTATCATTTAATGAAATAATTCAAATAACCTTTATATTTTTTAACCTCAAATCAATATTTTTACTTTTAGAATAATTATTGCAATATCCACAATAAATGTAATTTATTATAGTTCATAATATATAGATGATATCAACTTATTTTATAATGATCCTATATTGTGAATGATCCTAATGATCCTATATTGTAAATAATCATATTTAGATATTGTCAATTTATATTTACTCCAAATATTCCATTAATATAAATAACTGCCCCATGACTGTAATTTATTATTTAAATATTTTAGCTGACATTAAGTTTATTTTTAATATTATAATAAAGATAAAGCATTTCATTTGTATTGAATAATGATATTATATTATTTTTAATTTCGAATTCAAATAAATACTAATATAAATAATTACAGTTTTCATATTTTGTAAAAAATAAACGTTATTAGATGCAGTTCAAATATAATCAATTATCTAAACTCTTATGAGAACTGAATTAATTAGTTTGCTGAAATGGTAAATAAATACTTGTCTATTTATAGATTTATTGGCAGTTATTTCAATATTGATGTTCTCTGTGCAAATTTGTTATCATATTCAATGAATTATTATTTATCTTTATTCTAACTTTAAGACTAATTTATTTACATAATTATATTTATATATAATTATAATTACATAGAAATCTATTTCTTCCAATCTTTATAACTTATTGCTTATTGATTTAGAGATTTGATCTTAATTTGCGAAATTGCACGCTTATTAATTAGACTGCCTACGTACCGCCCCAACACAGTAGTACAAATAGGTGAATTACTCCGGGTACAATGAACCCAATTCTGGCAGCCTAGTGAATAAACATTATCATACGATGACCCACAAATAATGTGTTTATCACCTATATACGATCGCATATCGACGACCATGTGATATAATGTCTGCCTCTATACTCTCGGTGCCAATTACCTCTACGTTCCACTTTCCGCCCGAATACCGTTATTGTTAATAATCTAATTCATATTTACATTTCACTTCGCATTCCTGGAAAGGGATTTACGGAGTAACTCTAATTCTAAATCGTAACTCGACGTCTGGGTGATCGAATATTCCAGCCCTACTCTATTACATCTAACAAATTTATTCCACCCCACCTCAACTACGTTAGTGCACCCTACCTCACCCATGACCTTTGATCTCTCCGCAGCCTACCCTAAATATATGTCACGCCCACATATCCACAGTTTGTACTAGGCAATATGAGTTGCTAGTTTGAGGACTTCCTCTGTTAACCCTACATGTATATCCCGACCCTACCGCATTCAGTACCAGGTGATGGGGGCACCCAGTTTGAGGCCTTTCTCTGTTAACCCTACATGTATATCCCAACCCTACCGCATTCAGCACCAGGTGATGAGGGTACCCAGTTTGAGGCCTTTCTCTATTAACCCTACTTGTATATACCAACCCTACCGCATTCAGTGATGGGGGCACCCAGTTTGAGGCCTTCCTCTGTTAACCCTACTTGTATATCCCGACCCTACCTCATTCAGTACCAGGTGATGGGGACACCCAGTTTGAGGCCTTTCTTTGTTAACCCTACTATATATCCCAACCCTACCGCATTCAGTACCAGGTGATGGGGGCACCCAGTTTGAGGCCCGCCTTAATAAACCGTCCACCGTTCACATCTGGTGTGATAAGAAAGCGGACTGGTTTCCCTTGTGGCTAAATTTGGAACTAATGGCTCCGTACGTTTTGGACTGTTTCGTTGACAACATGAGGTTGGTCTAGATGCTGGAAGTTAATGTCTAGAAAGCAAGCGACCCCATCGACCTTTTAAATAGTATAACGGGGTTTGGAAAGTGAGCGAAAACTCGCTATATTGTTTACGGGGTACGGGTTTTTTCCTCGTTCAATTTTAAGTGGTCAATAAAATTAGAGATAATTTAATGTAACTCTCGTGGTTCTGTAATTTGATTGCAGTTTTTAGGACTCATCCCATATGTATCTCATATGTTTACATGTTCTATTCTTGTAGGTACTACTTAATTAAATTTTTTATTTAAAACTAATTTTCAGTATAATTTCACGTACGCTGTAATGCCTTCTCCCAATCTCGCTCCTCAAGTCTCCTCATCTCACCTACAGGCTAGTTTACAATGCAACAACACGACTGACATCTAATCCACCCGGCGTATTCATTCGACAGCCACACTTTGGTAACACCTCTGCAGTTGAATGGCTAGATTCCAGTGAATTTGGCATGAGTTGGTAGCAGCTAGTAGATTATATCCATAATTTCAGCTGCGTAGTAAAAATGATCTATAATTCCCAAGAACAAATTCTGTTTTATATTATAAATAAATATATTACACCAAACCCAATACACTGAGTTGTGTCAAATTGTGTACAATTATTTAATTTGGTCATAAAGTCAAATATAATATATAAGAAAGTATGCAATATAAAAAAATGAAAATACCTGGATTGTCATTTCATTTTAATTATTCTATTATATAATAAAAGTGCATATAATAAATTTTATTGGAAAATATTTTATATTTATTATTTTTAATAATTATTTAAGATTATATAATATTCATATAAGTTGCATGTAAATTATGTCATTAGACCTTAAGGTCGTGGATATAAATGTTTTTGTATATGTTAATATTAGTATATAAATAACTATTTGAATCAATATTTACACTATCCCTATACAAATATATTTATCTTTTCTAAATCCTATTGTATATATGTATATATTATAATATATTTTTAGACTCGTATAAAAAAAGCAAGCAATTAATTAATTAGATCATTTCCTAATATCCGTCTTATTTAACAAGCCCCATATATTAACCCCCCCTACAGCCTCGTATTACTACCACATTGCGCAGAACTTGGTGAATGTAGGATATGTCAGGAATTCTAACATCAGAGGAGTGCCTTACGACTTTCGAAAAGCTCCCAGTTAGTAAAATCTTGCAAATCTTGATTATATACTTTATACACTTTATACACTTTATACACATTATACACTTTATACACATTATACACTTTATACACATTATACACATTATACACTTTATACACATTATACACTTTATACACATTATACACTTTATACACATTATACACTTTATTCTCTTTATACACATTATACTCTTTATACTCTTTATACACTTTATACACTTTATACACTTTATACACTTTATACACTTTATACACTTTATACACTTTATACACTTTATACACTTTATACACTTTATACACTTTATACACTTTATACACTTTATACACTTTATACACTTTATACACTTTATACACTTTATACACTTTATACACTTTATACACTTTATACACTTTATATACTTTATACAGATTATAAACATTATACACATTATACACATTATACACATTATACACATTATACACATTATACACATACACATTATACACTTTATACACATTATACACATATCCTATCTTCTTTTTCTCTTTCGAAATCCTTTATTGCTAAATCTCTATACATCTCTACATATAAATACACATATTTACATATAAATACATATATCTACATATAAATACATATCTCTACATATAAATATAATAAATACACATATTTACATATAAATACACATCTCTACATATAAATACATATAAATGCACATATTTACATATAAATACACATATTTACATATAAATACATATATCTACATATAAATACAATAAATACACATATTTACATATAAATACACATCTCTACATATAAATACACATATTTACATATAAATACACATCTCTACATATAAACACATATAAATACATATCTACATATAAATACAATAAATACACATCTCTACATATAAATACATATCTCTACATATAAGTACAGATAAATTCTTATTGTTATTATTTTGTGTATTTAAAGGGTTCCCATGAGTTAAGTTTTTATGTATTGTCATAGTGTATACTGTCATAGTGTATATTGTCATAGTGTATATTGTCATACTGTCATAGTGTATATTGTCATACTGTCATAGTGTATATTGTCATAGTGTATATTGTCATAGTGTATATTGTCATAGTGTATATTGTCATAGTGTATATTGTCATAGTGTATATTGTCATAGTGTATATTGTCATAGTGTATATTGTCATAGTGTATATTGTCATAGTGTATATTGTCATAGTGTATATTGTCATAGTGTATATTGTCATAGTGTATATTGTCATAGTGTATACTGTCATAGTGTAGATTGTCATAGTGTATAATGTCATAGTGTATATTGTCATAGTGTATATTGTCATAGCGTCATAGTGTATATTGTCATAGTGTATATTGTCATAGTGTATATTGTCATAGTGTATATTGTCATAGTGTATATTGTCATAGTGTATATTGTCATAGTGTATATTGTCATAGTGTATATTGTCATAGTGTATATTGTCATAGTGTATATTGTCATAGTGTATATTGTCATAGTGTATATTGTCATAGTGTATAGTGTCATAGTGTATATTGTCATAGTGTATATTGTCATAGTGTATATTGTCATAGTGTATATTGTCATAGTGTATATTGTCATAGTGTATATTGTCATAGTGTATATTGTCATAGTGTATATTGTCATAGTGTATATTGTCATAGTGTATATTGTCATAGTGTATATTGTCATAGTGTATACTGTCATAGTGTATATTGTCATAGTGTATAGTGTCATAGTGTATATTGTCATAGTGTATACTGTCATAGTGTATATTGTCATAGTGTATATTGTCATAGTGTATATTGTCATAGTGTATATTGTCATAGTGTATATTGTCATAGTGTATATTGTCATAGTGTATATTGTCATAGTGTATACTGTCATAGTGTATATTGTCATAGTGTATATTGTCATAGTGTATATTGTCATAGTGTATATTGTCATAGTGTATATTGTCATAGTGTATATTGTCATAGTGTATATTGTCATAGTGTATATTGTCATAGTGTATATTGTCATAGTGTATACTGTCATAGTGTATATTGTCATAGTGTATATTGTCATAGTGTCATAGTGTATATTGTCATAGTGTATATTGTCATAGTGTATATTGTCATAGTGTATATTGTCATAGTGTATATTGTCATAGTGTATATTGTCATAGTGTATATTGTCATAGTGTATATTGTCATAGTGTATATTGTCATAGTGTATATTGTCATAGTGTATATTGTCATAGTGTATATTGTCATAGTGTATATTGTCATAGTGTATATTGTCATAGTGTATATTGTCATAGTGTATATTGTCATAGTGTATATTGTCATAGTGTATATTGTCATAGTGTATATTGTCATAGTGTATATTGTCATAGTGTATATTGTCATAGTGTATATTGTCATAGTGTATATTGTCATAGTGTATATTGTCATAGTGTATATTGTCATAGTGTATATTGTCATAGTGTATATTGTCATAGTGTATATTGTCATAGTGTATACTGTCATAGTGTATATTGTCATAGTGTATACTGTCAAAGTGTATACTGTCATAGTGTATATTGTCATAGTGTAGATTGTCATAGTGTATATTGTCATAGTGTATATTGTCATAGTGTATATTGTCATAGTGTATATTGTCATAGTGTATATTGTCATAGTGTATATTGTCATAGTGTATATTGTCATAGTGTATATTGTCATAGTGTATATTGTCATAGTGTATATTGTCATAGTGTATATTGTCATAGTGTATACTGTCATAGTGTATATTGTCATAGTGTCATAGTGTATATTGTCATAGTGTATATTGTCATAGTGTATATTGTCATAGTGTATACTGTCATAGTGTATATTGTCATAGTGTATATTGTCATAGTGTATATTGTCATAGTGTATATTGTCATAGTGTATATTGTCATAGTGTATATTGTCATAGTGTATATTGTCATAGTGTATATTGTCATAGTGTATATTGTCATAGTGTATATTGTCATAGTGTATATTGTCATAGTGTATACTGTCATAGTGTATATTGTCATAGTGTATACTGTCAAAGTGTATACTGTCATAGTGTATATTGTCATAGTGTAGATTGTCATAGTGTATATTGTCATAGTGTATATTGTCATAGTGTATATTGTCATAGTGTATATTGTCATAGTGTATAGTGTCATAGTGTATATTGTCATAGTGTAGATTGTCATAGTGTATATTGTCATAGTGTATATTGTCATAGTGTATATTGTCATAGTGTATATTGTCATAGTGTATATTGTCATAGTGTATATTGTCATAGTGTATATTGTCATAGTGTATATTGTCATAGTGTATATTGTCATAGTGTATATTGTCATAGTGTATATTGTCATAGTGTATACTGTCATAGTGTATATTGTCATAGTGTCATAGTGTATATTGTCATAGTGTATATTGTCATAGTGTATACTGTCATAGTGTATATTGTCATAGTGTATATTGTCATAGTGTATATTGTCATAGTGTATATTGTCATAGTGTATATTGTCATAGTGTATACTGTCATAGTGTATATTGTCATAGTGTATATTGTCATAGTGTATACTGTCAAAGTGTATACTGTCATAGTGTATATTGTCATAGTGTATATTGTCATAGTGTATATTGTCATAGTGTATACTGTCATAGTGTATATTGTCATAGTGTATATTGTCATAGTGTCATAGTGTATATTGTCATAGTGTATATTGTCATAGTGTATATTGTCATAGTGTATACTGTCATAGTTTATATTGTCATAGTGTATATTGTCATAGTGTATATTGTCATAGTGTATACTGTCATAGTGTATATTGTCATAGTGTATATTGTCATAGTGTATATTGTCATAGTGTATATTGTCATAGTGTATATTGTCATAGTGTATATTGTCATAGTGTATATTGTCATAGTGTATATTGTCATAGTGTATACTGTCATAGTGTATACTGTCATAGTGTATATTGTCATAGTGTATATTGTCATAGTGTATATTGTCATAGTGTATATTGTCATAGTGTATATTGTCATAGTGTATACTGTCAAAGTGTATACTGTCATAGTGTATATTGTCATAGTGTATATTGTCATAGTGTATATTGTCATAGTGTATACTGTCATAGTGTATATTGTCATAGTGTATATTGTCATAGTGTATATTGTCATAGTGTATACTGTCATAGTGTATATTGTCATAGTGTATATTGTCATAGTGTATACTGTCAAAGTGTATACTGTCATAGTGTATATTGTCATAGTGTATATTGTCATAGTGTATATTGTCATAGTGTATACTGTCATAGTGTATATTGTCATAGTGTATATTGTCATAGTGTCATAGTGTATATTGTCATAGTGTATATTGTCATAGTGTATATTGTCATAGTGTATACTGTCATAGTTTATATTGTCATAGTGTATATTGTCATAGTGTATATTGTCATAGTGTATACTGTCATAGTGTATATTGTCATAGTGTATATTGTCATAGTGTATATTGTCATAGTGTATATTGTCATAGTGTATATTGTCATAGTGTATATTGTCATAGTGTATATTGTCATAGTGTATATTGTCATAGTGTATACTGTCATAGTGTATACTGTCATAGTGTATATTGTCATAGTGTATATTGTCATAGTGTATATTGTCATAGTGTATATTGTCATAGTGTATATTGTCATAGTGTATACTGTCAAAGTGTATACTGTCATAGTGTATATTGTCATAGTGTATATTGTCATAGTGTATATTGTCATAGTGTATACTGTCATAGTGTATATTGTCATAGTGTATATTGTCATAGTGTATATTGTCATAGTGTATACTGTCAAAGTGTATACTGTCATAGTGTATATTGTCATAGTGTCATAGTGTATACATGTTGTATGCAATTTGGCACATTTCCTGTGATTTTATATATTTTCATTGTAAATACATTTAAAAAATTATATAAAAATAAATTATAATATTACAATGATTACAAATAATGTAATTAATTATTATTTATCAAAATATATTGGCTAATTTGTGTGGCTAATTTGAAATTCAAATTATTACATTTAATTTCAATATGATTATCAGTACTCAACAATATATTATAGTAGTATCAATAATATTGAATCAGCATTTTATACTACATATGGATGATAAGAAAACATATATTTAATAAATTAACTTTGTAAATTATTTATCATTTTATATAGATTGTGAATTATATTTAAATATATATACAATGCTATTTATTTTCATACTTAATATTTAATACAATCGAGTTAATTAACTAATCAAGACTACTTTTGCATTCAATAGTTTATAATATATATATATATAATATAATATTTATACTTTGGAAGTTTACTATTCAATATTATACAAGTATTATCAAATAAATAAAATTTAAATAAAACAATATATAGTATATCATATTAGCAAGTATTGAGATCAGTAAAGTAAATACTTATATGTCTCCCCAATTACAAAATAAGTAAATACATTTAGTAGTATCGTATATAAAGTATATAAATTACTTTAAAGTAATTATTATATTATTAAAATTTAATAATACTATTTATGTGTCACTGGACATGTCTATTTTCAACTAACTGACCGTTTGAATACTTGAAATTGGAAATTATTTTATTAAGTATACATGAAAATATTTTAAGTACCTCTATCTTATTTTAACATTTACAAATTACAAATTAATTATATGTATATTATGACATTGTCATAAAGCAATTTCATTAACTTTGAAGATAATTTATAATTTATATTGTAATTTTTGAAAATTGAAATAACCTCGAAGTCAATGATATTTGTCAAATTGCACACGACAATAGAGTTTATATGTAGGGTACACTACTGAGTAGGGTTTATATGTAGGGTACACTACTGATTAGAGTTTATATGTAGGGTACACTACTGATTAGAGTTTATATGTAGGGTACACTACTGATTAGAGTTTATATGTAGGGTACACTACTGATTAGAGTTTATATGTAGGGTACACTACTGAGTAGGGTTTATATGTAGGGTACACTACTGATTAGAGTTTGTATGCAGGGTACACTACTGATTAGAGTTTGTATGTAGGGTACACTACTGAGTAGGGTTTATATGTAGGGTACACTACTGATTAGAGTTTATATGTAGGGTACACTACTGATTAGAGTTTATATGTAGGGTACACTACTGAGTAGGGTTTATATGTAGGGTACACTACTGATTAGAGTTTGTATGCAGGGTACACTACTGATTAGAGTTTGTATGTAGGGTACACTACTGAGTAGGGTTTATATGTAGGGTACACTACTGATTAGAGTTTGTATGCAGGGTACACTACTGATTAGAGTTTGTATGTAGGGTACACTACTGAGTAGGGTTTATATGTAGGGTATACTACTGATTAGAGATTGTATGTAGGGTACACTACTGAATAGAGTTTGTATGTAGGGTACACTACTGATTAGAGTTTATATGTAGGGTACACTACTGAGTAGAGTTTGTATGTAGGGTACACTACTGAATAGAGTTTGTATGTAGGGTACACTACTGAGTAGAGTTTGTATGTAGGGTACACTACTGATTAGAGTTTATATGTAGGGTACACTACTGAGTAGGGTTTATATGTAGGGTACACTACTGATTAGAGTTTATATGTAGGGTACACTACTGATTAGAGTTTGTATGTAGGGTACACTACTGAGTAGGGTTTATATGTAGGGTACACTACTGATTAGAGTTTGTATGCAGGGTACACTACTGATTAGAGTTTGTATGTAGGGTACACTACTGAGTAGGGTTTATATGTAGGGTATACTACTGATTAGAGATTGTATGTAGGGTACACTACTGAATAGAGTTTGTATGTAGGGTACACTACTGATTAGAGTTTATATGTAGGGTACACTACTGAGTAGAGTTTGTATGTAGGGTACACTACTGAATAGAGTTTGTATGTAGGGTACACTACTGAGTAGAGTTTGTATGTAGGGTACACTACTGAGTAGAGTTTATATGTAGTGTACACTACTGAATAGGGTTTGTATGTAGTGTACACTACTGAATAGAGTTTAGATGTAATGTACACTATGGGTTAAGTTTTTGTGTATTACACACTACTCATCTTTATTTGTATTGTGTTTATATTATAATTATATTCTTTAAAGATTTTTTTTCGTTTTTTCTTTCATTAATTTTAAAATCAATAATTTATTTATATTTCGAATTATCAAATTATATTTAATATTTCGATCTACTTGTCTTGTTCATATATCTATTATTTATGATATAGTATGGTATAGTAATAAGTATTTATAGATGGTATATCTTAATTTGACCTATATTTAACTATATAAACAACAAAAGTATATTTATTTGTAAGATTATGTTAATCTTATATTTACGTGCAATGAAGTATATTTAATTTTTATTTGTTTAATAAAAACATATAAATCAAAATACTTATTTAACTTAAAACTATTTTATACATTATTACATATCATCGCCACTCCTTTAATATATATATATTCTATACATAATGCAATATTATATATTTTAACCTTTACAAGTATATTAGAAATATTTCATCATTATATAACAACATTAATCTACTAATATGCATATTTATGTTTTCACACATTTTTATATACAATAAAATATATAGAACCTAAAATATATTGGAACTGTAATGGGTTCATGAATCTTTTCAAATGTGTTCAATATTATGCATTATGCTACTTATTATTATATATATTATATAATAATATATTCTACCCAGTAAACATGGTGACTTAATAGTTTTGTGAAATCCTTTGATGTGTCCACAAAAACCAAAAATAATTTAAAAGAACTTATGCAATACAAAAAATGAAATTACCTGAAATGTTTACTGGGCAAACTTCAACCAGAATTTTGTGTGTGTGTTTTTTTTTTAATTTTAGTTTTTGTTGTTCAAATTCATGGTTTTTTATACTTTTAAAATATTATATATTATATATTAAAAAAGAAATTTTATGATATTATATAATTACTACAAAAATATTGCGAAATAGTAATAAATACATTTATATACCAATTCTACAGTTTAATTTTAAATTTCACAGATGAAATTGGTTCTCTGTACAATGATATGAAGGTTCTTTTCGAAACTACTTACTTCAACAATAATAAACAGAAACTTGTCCTGGTAGGACATAGCTATGGATGTCCAGTTAGTCAAACACAATGACAAGATGTAAATTGTCGAAATGAAGGCTATGTGAAAATTGTGTAAAAATGTCTGAATAGAGTTGTTAATTAATGAGATTAATTAATTAATTAATGATATTAATTAAAGAGATTAATTAATTAATGATATTATTAATTAATTAATAAGATAAATTAATTAATGAGATAATTTTAAGATAAATTTATGAGATTACGGAATTCGAAAATGTGTTTCATGATTATTATTCCCATTTCTTAGCCTAATTCACTTCCCTTCATATAAATCTACTGGTTTCAGATTTTAGTTCTCTTCCTGAACACGATGAGCCAAGAGTGGAAGGACCAGCATGTGAAGTCCTTGATCACCTTATCGGGGCCGTGGGGCGGAGCAGTTAAGACCATGAGACTATTTGCGTCAGGTGGATATTACGTGATATTACCTTTATATGTTAAACTGACTACATATTAATAATTTAATTGCGATAAAAGAAATTTCTTATAATTTAAATTCTTATTGTTTTAATATAAATTGTAATAGAAATAATGTGATTTCTATATTACTAATTTAATCACTATTATATCTCTATTACATTCTGGAACTGTAGCCAAATAATTGTTAAATTCATAATTATTTTATCGGTAATTTAAATAGCTTATGTTAAATTGTAAACTTATATCTTATAATTGAGATTTGGAATTAAAAGAAATATTAGACAATCTCCAACTATTATTACTAAGTTCTTTTTGAAATTTCTTTATTTATCTGCGAAATATCACAGGTGATAACCTCGGCGTCTATATTTTGAATCCACTTTCTGCACGACCCCAACAGAGGTCAATGTCTAGTTCTTCCTTCTTAGTGCCCAGCGATCTCTACTGGAACGATACCGAGGTAGTTTACTTCCTTTCCTTCTTTCTTCCGTCGGTAAATCCTTTCCTCGCATCCAGTCTCCCTCCTCCTCTCTCTCTCTCTCCTCCTTCCTTACCTTCCCGCTCCCTCCCTCTCCTTCCCTCAGAATCTCTCTCATTAACGCAGGTTTTGGTATCGGGACCCAAAGGAAACTATACGGTCCGCGATTACAAGAAATTCTTCGAGGATATTGACTTCGAGGATGGATATCAAATGAGGAAAGTAAGTTAATGGCGATAGTTAATATAGACAATGTCTATTAATTGATCTAAATACATAATATATCTATTGTACCCCTATTAGTACAGTAGTATGTTTGCGAGTAAAGAGAATTTAATCTATTCACTTTCCATTAAAATTATTGCCACAAAAGTGCAGAGAGGATTGCAAATCAACTTAATTACTTATAATGCAATATTAAAATTATATTAATACAATTCCAAAATATACATTTTATAAATAACAATCTAATGTTTCATATGCTATTAAAATATCTAATAGTTTATATATTACTTTATTTGATATTTAACCATATATTAAAAAATTAATAACAAATGAATCATAATAATTTTACTCAACAAAACATATATTTTATAATATATAAAATATATATATATATTTAAAATTTACTATCTATGTTTTGTTTATTTACATAAGGATGTTATTAAAATTCAATGAAAAATAGTTCTTATTGTAAATAAATAATAATTTAAAGCCGAATAATATTAAAATAATTATAAAAATCTATAATAAAACTGGGGAAAAATGTGATTGATAGTTATTTAAATTAAATAAAAAATAATTATATATAACATAATAAAACTTATTTAATATATTAAAAGATTAAAATGTTATGAATAATATATATGCATTAATACATTTGAAAATAGTGAGTTTATTTTATATTTAGCAGATACAAACAAAGCGATTGTAATTTCGCTTTTGAATTCTTTAATATGTTTGCTGTTTTTATTATTTTTATATAATTTAAAAACCTCTGTAATAGTTACCAAGTTATCTTACTCTTATGATATACATAAATATATATATATATATATATATATATATACTTTAGTTTTGCATTTACCTTAGTAAAATACCAATATGTAAATGTCATCAATAATTTTTTAAATAAATATATTTCCTTGTTTGTTATATTAATACTTTAGTATTTTGAAAACAAAATATACCATAATATGTATATTATATATAATAATTCATAATATTAATAGTTTTAAAGTTATAGATCTCCATTAACATGTGACAAAATAGTTATTGACTCAATAAGGATTAAATAAGTGGTTTTATTAACATTAATATCAAACTTTCTTCAACTTCAATTATTAGCATTTATGTTTCCTTTAACTCCCACCCTTAACTTCCACCCTTAACTCACACCCTTAACTCCCACACTTAACTCACACCCTTAACTCCCACACTTAATCCCTCCTTAACTCCCAACCCTTAACTTCTACACTTAATCCCTCCTTAACTCCCAACCCTTAACTTCCACACTTAATCCCTTCTTAACTCCCAACCCTTAACTTCCACACTTAATCCCAACCCTTAACCCCCACACTTAGCTCCCACATTTAACCCCCATATTTAACTCGAGCCCTTAACTCCCACACTTAATCCCTCCCTAACTCCCACCCTTAACTTTCACTTTAACTCCTACCCTTAACTCCAACCCTTAACCCCCACATTTAACCCCCATATTTAACTCAAGCCCTTAACTCCCACCCTTAACCCCCACATTTAACTCATGCCTTTTACTTCTACCCTTAACTCGCACAATTAAATCATGCCCTTAACTCCCACCCTTAAATACCACCATTAACTCCCACCCTTAACTCCCACATTTAACTCAAGCCCTTAACTCATGCCCTTAACTTCCACCCTTAACCCCCACCCTAACTCCCACCCTTGACTCCCACATTTAACTCAAGCCCTTAACTACCACCCTTAACCACTACCCTAACTACCACCCTTAACCCCCACATTTAACTCCCACACTTAACTCCCTCCACTAACTTCCTCTATTAACTTCCACTATTAAACCCCATCCATTAATTCCCATACTTACCACACCTTTAACACCTACCCATAACTACCACCCTTAACTCCCATATTTAACTCATGCCCTTAACTCCCATCCTTAACGCCCAACCATAACTCCCACCTATAACTCCCACCCTTAACTCCCACCCATAACTCCCACAATTAACTACCGAATTAACTACCACCCTTAACTCCCACCATTAACGCCCACTCTTAACACCCAAACTCAACTACCACCCTTATCCACCACCACCCTTATCCATAACCCTTAACTCCCATCCTTAACTCCCATCCTTAACTCCCATCCTTAACTCCCATCCTTAACTCCCACCCATAACTCCCACTCATAACTCCCACCCTTAACTCCCCCCATCAACTCCCACCCTTAACTCCCCCCATCAACTCCCACCCTTAACTCCCACCCATAACTCCCTACATTAACTCCCCCCATCAACTCCCCCCATCAACTCCCACCCTTAACTCCCACCCATAACTCCCACCCATAACTAACCATCCAATACAGGACACCGAGTCCTACCAAAAGAACTTGAAAGCTCCTGGCGTCGAAGTACATTGTCTGCACGGAGTCAATGTGGACACACCGGCTTCTTTCCAATATACCGATAGCCAGTGGTCAGTATTCCGGCCATTAATACATAACTTTATTGTATATATTGTATCGACGTATCTTATCATTTTGATTGTACTTCTGACATACTTGAGATCCGTGAAATAATTTTATTTTAAATTATTTTTAACTCTGCTCTTTATTCTATTTGCTAATTTCGATATTCTTCGATATCCTTCGATGTCCTTCAGTAATAAAATTCATCTACGCGACAGGTACGATTATCAACCTAAAGTGATCTGGGGAGATGGGGACGGAACCGTAAATATCAGAAGTTTGCACGGCTGCCTAAAGTGGAGGAGTGAACAGAAACAAGAGGTTTTAGAGGCGATATACGTTATACGATATTATAAACCTGTAATAAACATGTAATAAACATGTAATAAACATGTAATAAACATGTAATAAGCAGGTAATAAGCATGTAATAATCATGTAATAAGCATGTAATAAGCATGTAATAAGCATGTAATAAGCATGTAATAAGCATGTAATAATCATGTAATAAGCATGTAATAATCATGTAATAAGCATGTAATAATCATGTAATAAGCATGTAATAAGCATGTAATAAGCATGTAATAATCATGTAATAAGCATGTAATAATCATGTAATAATCATGTAATAAGCATGTAATAATCATGTAATAATCATGTAATAAGCATGTAATAAACATGTAATAAACATGTAATAAGCAGGTAATAAGCATGTAATAAGCAGGTAATAAGCATGTAATAAGCATGTAATAAGCATGTAATAAACATTTAATAAGCATGTAATAAGCATGTAATAAACATGTAATAATCATGTAATAATCATGTAATAATTATGTAATTAGCATGTAATAAGCATGTAATAAGCATGTAATAAGCATGTAATAATCATGTAATAAGCATGTAATAAGCATGTAATAATCATGTAATAATCATGTAATAATCATGTAATTAGCATGTAATAAGCATGTAATAAGCATGTAATAAGCATGTAATAAGCATGTAATAAGCATGTAATAATCATATAATAAGCAGGTAATAAGCATGTAATAAGTAGGTAATAAACATGTAATAAACATGTAATAATCATGTAATTAGCATGTAATAAGCATGTAATAAGCATGTAATACGCATGTAATAATCATGTAATAAGCATGTAATAAGCATGTAATAAGCATGTAATAAACATGTAATAAACATGTAATAAGCAAGTAATATGCATGTAATAATCATGTAATAAGCATGTAATAAGCATGTAATAAACATGTAATAAACATGTAATAAACATGTAATAAGCAAGTAATAAGCATGTAATAAGCATGTAATAATCATGTAATAAACAAGTAATTAACAGGTAATAAGCGTATAATAAATGCTTTTATATATATTTTATAAATAAACCAAGTTTTGTGAGTTAATATTAATAATACAATTTTTTATTAATTATAAAGTAATTTATTTTAATATATATATTAATTTCTATATATTTTAATTAAGAGGACTTATTTACAGAAATATGAATACAAATATATGTATTTATAATAATAAATTATGTTTTGATTTGTATCCATACTTGATGGTCGTAAACTAATATTAAATAGCTGAATAGATATTATAATAATGATGGCATAGGCACTTTGTGATGGAATTGAATTGTAATTATATTTTTATGTTTCTATTTATTAATTAATCAAATACATTGTTTATGTCGTATATTTTGATAATGGAGAACTTCCCTTTCAACACAGGTATTCCACCTTGAAATTAAAGACGTAAACCACCTCGCAATCCTAGACAATGAACAGGCGAAGAGATACATTCAAGTTATCTCGATGAAATAAAGACGAGATCTGTAAGATTCTATTATCGGTGATTCGACAAGTATTCAAAACTATTTCAGAATTATATTTGATATTAATTTTTATAGCCCTACATTTATATATTTATTAATATATTTGTAAAGATATTAAAGAATGTATACAAAAGTATAAACATTATTATTATTTTCATATACGTATTTTTTATATTTCTAATATGTGACGATAATTTTTTGTATTACGAAAATATTTTGTCTAATTATTAGTATTTATAATATTTCTTAATGTTTATTATTTATTTGTTCAATGTGTTAATATATTACAATTATAACCATCAAATAAATAAATAGTATACTTCTAATTGGCTATAACTTTTTGATACAACTTATTTAAATATAGATCAATTATTATTATAGTTAATTGATAATTAATTGTTTGTATAAATATATTTAATAAATCGAGTTTATAATAATAAATCTAAACAAAATCTATAAACTGAATATTAATAATAATCAGATATCAGTAAAAAGTAAATGATTGTTTATTTTTGTTGAAAGTATTTAGAATATCAAATAAATTGCATAACAATTAGACTGCATAAAAGACTTTAATATATTATCATACTGTTAGCTAACTTAATTGAATTCAATACTTTTGTCTAAATTTTACTCGATATATTATTCTGATATGTTGTATGTAGAATGTACATTGTACATTGTATAACCTAGTAAATATCCTTACCTTTATATTAATAAATATAGTTATATCAAATGCATATTAATCAATATGACCGATTTTATAATTATAAATATTATATTAAATACTACAAATATTTTAAATATTTATCAATTCCCCTATTTATATTTACAATTATTACAAAGTATATGGATGTATGTGTAATTGGGTACATAGAGTAAGATATTATGAGTAAAAGGGAGATGCCGAATTGCAGGATTTCATAAATCTAGTACAAAGTAAAACATCTCGAGTAGGTGATTACATTTGGTAAGTTACACATTATAATGTAAGCTATTATTCAAATAATATATATTGATATAATATTATTATTATTATTAACTTATTAGAACATATTGTCATAATAAAAACTTTCAAAGAACACATTTCACAAAAGTACAAATATCAAAAAATATTTTATTTAAATTTTATACAATTTAATTTTATAAACGGAAAATTATAAAACTAATATCATATCATTCAAGGTATTAATAAGTTATGCATTATATTAAATGAACACATATAACAGTTTATATAACGTCTTGTTTGATATTGGTATGTACTCTATATTCCATATTATATAAGAATTATTGAGATAGCTTCCTTTAAATTAAACTTTATATTATCTATTCATAGTAATACTTATTTCTATATACTGTTAAATATTATATTTATTCTTTTTAAACCTTGACCAGTTTCAAAGCATCCCTGCGTACGTGGATATTTGATACTATACAATGTATGGTATACGTTGTACGGTGCATGGTGTACTATGTACACTTTGAATTGTATGGTATTTATTAATAACACAATATAATCCATCTTATTAAATTCGATACTTTCATGTAAATCAACATCACCGATTATTTAATTGAAACTAAACTAATAAATTTAAGGTGAATAACACACTTTATCATTATAAGTATTGTATATTATATACTATATAATATAGCATTCAATATCTATTATATAGTATAGGTTTAATTAATATGTGATGTATAGCATATGAATTGCATTGCATCAATTCTTTTATATTATTTTTTATTTTTGTAAATAAATCAAAGGATTTTACAAACTCACCCTATTTTCTGGGTAAATTGAAATGTAAAAAAATATATTCACATTTTTATCATATACTAAAATAAAATTGACCTGGATATTTTTGATGTTGTATTTCAAAAATTATTGGTTGTGCTCAAAAGAAATTATACGGTGAAAAAATCATCCAATAAGTTCATTTTTTACATGGCATAACTTTTTTTAATCACACCAAAGAATGAGAAAACTATAGTATCACTTTATTTTCTGGTCGACGTTCAGTGAGCGACATTCAATACACTGACCATTGTCTAGTTATATACACTGGCTATCTTTTTAATATATGTTTTTATATGCATTCAATATATTTATAACAAATATAATTAATAATTGTAGAATAATTATGTCTATCATTTATATTTATCATTTACGCAATAAGTATAAAATAATATAAAGTAATTTATTGAATATATTACATAAATTTGGATTATTAATTATTAATCAAAACATTATAGTATTAATTGTAAATCTATAAATGTTGTTTATTATAATTAAAATATAAATTACATTAATGAGCTACTTCTACTAATTTGTTGAATATGGTATATATAAACATTGTTTAGTTATACATTTATTACTGTGAATTATGAATGCAATTTGTATTATTATTTATACAAATTAATATAAGGTCAACTCGAAACTAAATGATATGGATTATAATAAACACAATTATGATAAAAAATATTCCAATTTTAATATTTCTAATGTAATATACTTATAATAATATTAATAATATATAATTACAACTAGTTAGCAGACTATACAATGCAGACCATCAGATGTATAGAATACTCGAAAGTGATACAATCCGATATAGTTACATAACCTAGTCGGCCTCGCGTATCTGGCACGCTACGTAATTGACACGTGAAATGACCGCACTGTGACACCTTACGTGGAAAACGGGGGCATTGTAATACAATCCCCGAGGAACTCTGGCATCCATACGACGTTTGTGCGAGGGCATAATAATATATGGACACGCTTCGTTGGTCACAAACCGCTATAGGTAGAGGTCCAGTGGCAGTTGCGTAATGTGGAGTAATTAGCCTGGGTTCACGTAGGGTGTAGGAATAATATGTGATTAAAACAATGGCATAATTGTTATAAATATTTCTTGCTCTATTTCCCTCTTAGGTAAAGAATCAATTCTTAAAGTTAATTTTCCGAAAATAATACGTTTATTGTTTTCCTAAATTTGTATTCTAAAAAGTAGATGTTAATTAATTAATTCATTATTTTCCGAGTGCAAATAAGAATGTAGATGTAAATATTATATAATCGGTGTATAATTGTATGGGTAGATTTATATGTTGGTTAAAACCAAGCTACTCAGATGTTTCACATAAAAGGAAGCCGATATTATCGTTAACTATCGGATTGTATCTGTAAATTAAATCAATATAATAAACGGAATTAACTGAACTTCTAAATTAAGGCGGTGTTTTTGAATTTAGATATTTCATGTGATATGATTCATTGCATGACAAAATCGATCTTGAACAACTTCCGACCTAAATACTGAATACATTACATATTACAAATACATATATATTATATTATATACATATATATATATATATATATATATATATATATATATATATATATGTACCTATTTGAAGAACTATCAGTTTATAGAGATATTGCGACAGCCATATCTTGATATAGGTCTAAGATGTATTTAATCAATCAACTATAACCTAAACACGCGATTATCTTAACTTATAATTTATTAACCAAGTAACAGGCTATTTTTATTTTTGTATTATTTAAAAAAAGATAAAGTATATTTTATTTGTAATTATGTGTAATGTGTATTATATGTAATATAATTTATTATATTATAATAAAATATCATTTATATTATAAAAATATCATTTATTTTTTTAAAATTATATAATAGATTACATTAGATTATAATCTAGTTTATTATATATGACTACACTAAAAAATGTCACATACGTTCATGCCGATTGTCACTCATGTATATGACTATGATATTATATTATATGACATATTATAAAAAAGACATTGTTCAAAAATAATATAAAATATATGTTTTATATTTTTTCATATAAATGTATTTGTTATAATAATACAAGTAAGGTCAATAATAATATGGAAAATTACGGGCATATTTGGAAATGTATATTATATATTTTAAAATATTTCCGTAATTCTCAATATTACCATATTAGCATTATGCATATATAATACACCTATTGATGATTAGTGCCTGTAGGAATATTATTAACATTTTAGTTCTAAGTAAAAACTACAGTGGTGCAATTGTCGTCTGCGATGCTAAATGCCCTGGTTATAAGAAACATGTGTGGGGTATTCAATGGGGACGATATTCGACGCGCGTTTAAATTCGCACGGCACGAGATGTTCTTAAATGTATTTTTGTCATATTTAATAAATTATAATAGTGGCGGATTTAGGGCGTCGTTAGTACCGCCCCTTTTAGCAGAGCCCCGCCTATTAAGATGAGCTCTGCTGGGATGTTAACGGGGTGCCATCTTAGCCACTAATTTATGCTGCAGGTTACCGGCCTGACTGGAATATCCGCCTATTTACCGGCTCCGACTACGTAAAACCACGCCCCTTTACTTAGGTCACGCCCCTTAACGAATTCGTTATCCCCTAGAGATACGTGACGCGGAGTACCTGTCCATAAAGTTACATAACGACAGATTACGTCATTTATTCAGAAAATAGCCTCTGGAGGAAATAGATAATACTTATTTTACATTCACTATATAAACAGAGATCGCTGTCAGAAATTCATACGGGAAACAACACATATTTTAGAAAGTATATATTTTGATATAGTATGTCAAATAGAGTGGGGATAATAAGTTATATAAATATAAGTAATATGATATTTGTTACTTTATAAATGTATAGTATATATATTATAAATATATAAAATTGTCAAATTGGTTAAATATTAGTAGTAGTTACCTATACAGTTATAAATAAAAGTAACTATAAGTATTTTATAGTTATACTGATATTATCTCTAAAACTTGCAAACATATTATTTATAATGTAGATAATAACACCATATTTATATTCTTACTAGTATTAGTAATATATATATATATATATATATATATATATATATATATATATAACTCTCATTATCTACATATAGTAAAAATAATAGATAGTATATATATTATTATATATTATTGTAAATAATAGTATCCAGTTAGACCTTTACGTGGTCACACAAAGCGACTAATTATGCTATAAAAAAGTTTTGCGAAATATTTTATTTTTATCAATTCAAATTATATAATATATTAAGTTTTGTGTGAAGGATGCATTACCTTATCAATGCATTAAAACATGATATTATCCCAAACCATATTACTTAATGATGTATGGCGTATGATGATTTATATGATAATGTATATATAATTGTTCATATATCAATATCAATTTAATATTTTCTAAAGGTTAACTATTATTATAATCTATAAAATGAACAATAAGGTAACAAATGTGTATATATTTTGAGATATTTCGTTAATTTGATCGCTACGATATCAGTCAAGAGAGGTTTTCTTTATATAGCGCATAACAGGAGTGAGACAATTTAGTTTTAAATATGTTAGAAATATAAATATTCACCCATACATTAGAACTATGGTTATATATATATATATATAATAGTTTAATGCTAAAGTATCAATATATGTACTCATAAGTATTGTAATAGATAAGAGTAATCTAATTTTATAAACTGGATTCAATTCATATTATATAAATTCTATTTAATTAAATTTATCTCGTAAATGATTCAATAGTATTCTTATCCTCGGTGTTTATACACAGATCGTTATTTGTATTATTTGAATTTATCAATGCCTTATTATTATTTATATATTCGGTGATTACCATATCAGATGAGAGTAGTACACGAGGAGATAGCCTGTATATCGGAATAATTGAAGTAGATTGCAATCCGTAGCGACCCGGAGAGTAGGAGGGGATTGGCAATCAACAGACAATCGACTTTTCAAGATAAGACAAATTAAAGAATGCTCTAGAGCATTTAATTTATTATTAAGCATACATTTATTAATAGTTTTACTACTTTATTTCAATTGAATTTACTAAAGTTACTAAGTTACTAAGTTTAATAATTCACTAAGTTATTGGCGATACGTTCATCTCAGGGATACAATTATTAATAAAATATTAATAATATTAATAACTTGTGTTTTATTACTTCCATTTATTTGATCTAATAACTAAATAAAGTATTATTAGTATATATATATATATTTAAATCAAATTAAAAATACTTTATTTGTAATAATTTATTATATTCTATGACTCTTATATAAGGCCATAATGCAAATAAGATTAAGTAATAAATGCATTAATATATATAATATATATATAATAGTTTAAAACAACAACATTATTATAAATGCTTTATAAGTTCTTTATATGCAAATAATGTATGTAAAATCTCCTAAAATAAAATAATAATTAACGTAAAAACATTATTAAAAGATATTAAAATTCTTTTGAGTTATCAACTTACGTTTTAATAACGAACAGTCAATTAAAATATGAATGATATAAATGAAACATTCCATTATATATATAGTAATAGTAGTTAAATATAATATGATCACTTTTTGCAGGTTTTTTTTTCAATATGTACAGCAAGCTTTGAAATTTTTTGACTATTAATGAAGACCAAAGACTTTTACGAGGATTTCAAATCAACTGTAGCTGGTTGCAGACCGGAAGGAGGCGTCACCGGGCGCGATCTATCTTTCCTAGGCGGGGTGGAGAGTTTTCGAGATGAAGAGGCCGGGGGAGTCAACACGACTGAGGTATTCGAGGTGAGGTCGGGGGATAATCTCGCGTTTGCAGATTCTATCAGACTTTGGCGTTCGCGAACTTCCTCCTGAAAACGACGTCGGCGTTTAGTACGTTGGTAACGTTACGATTAAGCGGGGCAAACGACGGAAATCGACACTCACCAAAAGATCCAGGTCGACGACGTTGGTCTGAATGTTGTGCATGTTGCAGGTGTCGATGTTTTTAAAGGAGGCGAGTTCAATTTCACCATGGCTGCGCAGTACGGTCGCAAAGGGGGACATCCAATCCACACACGACGATATCTGCGACCAATCAAAACCTGTCGCATAATGCACTCGTCGTTAGTTACGAAATAGGTATTAGCTACAATTATTTACAAATCGAAATTCAAAGTTGAAATACGGAAAACTCGAGTACGATGAAAGGAAGAAGTGGAACCTAGCTTGGACAAGGGCTTTCTATTCTTCGTGGCCATTAAATGATATCCGGACACCGCAATTACAGAGTACCGGAAACTCAAAGACCTCTGATCCAACATGCACAAGTCCAATAACTGTAGACGTGGAATGGTTTAGTCGTGGCTGTAGATATTTCGTCTTGCAACGTAATAGTAAACAATACTGAAACACAATAAAATAGACAATCAAATACATCCTAGTAAAATAATTTGGATTGGAATTCAAATGGATTTAAATACAATATATTAACACCGTATTAGGCAGTATAGGTTTAGATAAGCTATCGTGTTTATCTATCGGTCGCAGTAAGGAGTAAGGAGTAAGGAGGCGCCATTAGTTACCTGGGCAATCTGTATAAACTCGAGTGCATCGTAGATGGGCTGCAGAAACACGTCGCCAATGCCGCAGTGGTGGTGAGGGTGCGGCTGAATTCCCTGGCGAGGCGGCGATCCAGTCACCAGGGCAGAGTTGTTGTTGCGTTCGTAGGGGCCGACCAAACAGTCGTTGTCGGAGACGGAGACGGAGGTGGACGCCGAGGAGGATAGGGCGGGGGAGGAGGATGGGGTGGAGATGTGACTAGAGAGTTGTAGAATCATGTTAAGCCAAGCGATTGCGGTAATCGGGGCCAAATCCCAATCCAAAACCTGTAGGATAAACAATAGGAAGAAATTAGTTTATAATCTCCGAAATTAGTTCATAAGGTTAAACTTAATATTGTCATATTACGTGGTTTATTATAATGTAGTCGGTTACGTTGTTTCAGAAATATAAAATATTATTAATAATAATTTACAGTAATTTACAAACCTTCATGATAATGTGTTCCATGCTAAGAATTTCGTTTACATCGCAGGCTTGGTCAGTTACAAAAGCAAACTCCACAACTTTGGGAGGATAAATCTCCTAATGGGCAGAGTTCACGGGGTTATTAAACAAAATAGGCCTATTTCAAAGCAATTAAACCGAATCGCAATTATAGACAATTAATGCAATTACCCGCAGCGTTATTTAAAGGAGTTAGCGAATTAATAATGCACAGATAGAATGTCACTACAATCAAAAGTGTCAAAGGCAGAGCGTTGCACGCAATGAAATTGCAGCAATCAATCTAGATTATGTAGCGACGGGCAGAGGTCGAAACGCAGCGACAGGAATAAACAGTAGGGGGAGTAACCTCTAATTTCGCCGCTATAAACAGACACGTGACGCCGATCAACTGGAGCTGTTGCTTCTGAATGGGATGAGATACTTTCGAGAGATAGCGATCCGCAAAGTCCATGGCTAGGTAGAAGGTCTCTCGGTGCAAGTGGTAGACTTCGGAGACCTGGAGGCGATGCGGGTTCAAAGGTTAGCAAAGCGCAGAGAAAAAAACCCACGTACAAAGATTTACTTCGATTATTGTTACGCAGAAACCTCGACAATCCAGTCGAAGAGAATTGATCGCATTCGAGGTTCGAGAGCCTTATGTTTGTCGAAGAGTTTTCCGTTGCGACAGTAATATCTATCTTTCTTCAACATAAGTCTCCATACCTAGCAACGTAATAGCACATTTATTTGATTTATAGTTTAAAACGAAACATTTATAATAA
The DNA here is from genome assembly GCA_964035775.1 of Osedax frankpressi. Taxonomy (NCBI): domain Eukaryota; kingdom Metazoa; phylum Annelida; class Polychaeta; order Sabellida; family Siboglinidae; genus Osedax; species Osedax frankpressi. The sequence goes on along the minus strand of OZ038317.1, from coordinate 9,342,734 downwards.
TTTATCGAGAGCTAGATAATATTTAGCGATAGGGGCATTGTACTGATATGAATAAATGTAACCCAGTTAACAACCAAATATAATAGCCATCAATAATAAAAGTCAATAAGTCATCAATAATAATAGATATACAATATATATTGAAATCGGATACAATGTAAAAACTGTTTTAGATATACAATAAATATAATTGTATAAATATTAATAATTGTATAAGATGTAGGAAATATATTAGAATCAACATAGAAAGTTGACATAATTTAATAGATGTAGATTGGGGATAATTAGGTCAATTAGAGAAAAATAATTAGCAATAGATTGGCTAAGATAATAATTATATAATACCATATTGATCCAATTAAAAATAACTGTAAATATGACATGTAAACATTTATTGTGTTTACAATAATTAATCGTACCTCATTAGAATCAGCCCAAGCCAATTTAGGCAAAGGCCCTATATCCATGGTCAATGTCTTGTCAAAACTATTGACAAAGCAATCGGCTCGCTTGGGAATAGTTTTCGAGAGGTAGTTGCGTTCATTGAAGGTAGGGGGCGGGGTGTCTACGACATGCGGTTGGATGGCGATAGTTCTCCTTCGCCTCAAGGTTACGGATTTGGTGACAGCGACGGAAAAGCTTTTGGTGCCTGGAGCTGCAGTCACTGAAGGATCCTGAAATGTACATTTATAAGGATTATATCATTTGCACTTTATTGTAGAAATAAACATTTTACTTGAAATTGATGAAACAAAATATATACTGAAATATATTTATTTTAATTCCTGGGCCTAATGATTAAATAAATAGAATTAATTAGAATATAAGTAAATTTGGAAGGAAAATTGATTAATGATATATATATAAATAGATATATATATAATTATTAAAAAAAACTATACAAAATATATTCAATAGATGTTAAAATAATTATTTGTAATCTACTGAAATAAATACATTTATTTATAAGGAAAATTAATTGATATGTAAAATATACATATGTCATTTTCGAATTTATATTGGAGATTTGATATAATATATACACAAACTGTATTAGATTCAGGGTAATTACATGGTATAATGTATCTCGGAGTATACTATATTATAACTAGGTACTAGATAGAGTATAATTATCTACAACATATGTTGGCATGCGCCATTTCATGAGGTTGTAGCGCCAGTCAAATTATGTTGACAAAAGGCACCCTCACTTCAAATAATTACCATCCTTGTTATAGATATACATCGATATATAAAAGAATCAGCCCTATCCAGCATACTTGACCACCTAATGACATCACGTGTCATTCGATGTATTAATTAGATATATTTTACACGCGTGGATACCCTGGAAGTATATGTTTACCTACGAGAAACATTAGTATGCATACGTATTAGAAACGCCGCGTAAACCTACAGTCCAACAGTATCGGGCATAACGTATGATAGACATACATAAACACGTATCCACTAGGTTCAGATCGTAGGCGAGAATATCAACGTAGTTAATAAGAAATGTATATGCAAATTGTAATTCATGAATGAACTGATTGTTACCGTTGCCTGTCGCGATATAGGCCTAAGTATAGCCATAAGTAGAGGGGATACGAGGTTTTAATGCTATTCTCGTTTAGTCGATTCCTGACACATATGCCATATATTCAACATCGGGGGATCAAAGGAGAGAAGACGAGATAAGAATTAGTTGGCGATGTGTTATAAGTTAGCGGGATAGAACACTTTAAAAATGTCTAATTGTAGTAGAGTAGTTTTGGCGGGAAACGCGTAACGCCGTGGGCGGGGCTTAATGCTCGTGGGCGTGAACTAGTTAGAAAGGGGGCGTTCACAACGCTTCCGATAATCTGATGCTGTCATTCCGCGCGAACAAGCTACAAGCGATATAATTAATTACAGGGGATTACGCAATCTCCATTACCTAGGAGATGGGGCGGAGTTACGTCATATAATGTAAGCACTTGTCTTAGTGGAATACCTCTGCTCAGTCGGTGCATAGCCGAATACCACAGGTACCTGGATTTGCAAACGCGCGACAAATTAAACCCGTTGCGATTTTGAATTAAAATAATGAATTCTGTTATCGGAAATTACTAACGGTCGAAATTAATAAATTACATTACCTGCAAATATGAATTAATATAATTTATTAATTACTGAAGTAATTCTTTAGTAATTCAGTATGCATTAATAATATAATATCTATTGCGGAATACAACTTACTAAAAGTTGCCGCCACTTTAGAATTATCGAATTAATAAATACACAAAAACAGACACGAAGTTCGTGGAACTAACTATATTAACAATTAACGGGGTTATTAATTATGCGAGGGCAGCGAGGGTGGAAAATTAATAACGATTTCGCTTTTATCGCGCCGGCAGGCTATTGTAGTGCCATCAGAAAGCCTGACAATGGGGACATATGTCCTCCGAAAACTACAAGCGCAGAGTGCCGCCAGGTCATCGAAATGTACTTGACGAGATATGTAGTCTGTATAAGTAGTATAAGTAGTATCGCAGTCCGTCCGAATAAAGGAAACGCAGACTTTTTCGGATATCGACAAATCTCAAATACAATAGAAAGTAAATAATATGTCAGGGCCTCGACACCACCACCACCACCACCACCATCACTACCACCACCACCACCACCACTACCACCACCACTACCATCATAATCTACATTGACACCATCGCGATCATCAGTAACAACCAGCATCGCCATCTGTAGGAACACTATTACCGTCACTATCGCCATAACCAACACAACCATAACCATAAGCGGTTAGAGACCGAAAGAAATCAAACTTTCACTACAATTGACCTAATTTGGACATATAACAATGGAGATGGGGAGAGAAAATTGGATAGGTCGCGATGACGATAAAGTGATAAAGCGTGGCGGGAATATACATATCCTTAGCGTGACAATAGAATACCACGTGATGGCGTAGTTAACGTGCAGAGGGTATATACCCATCCTCGGTAGGCGGGACAATTGAACGACTATTACGGGTGGTTGTTAATGTAAACAAAATGGCCGACAGGCAGATGTTAAACGAGGAGACTGGATGACTGATGAGGCGGGCGTTGTGTTCTCGAGGCACCCGGATTAGTTTAGTGGGAGAGGGGCGGGGCCTATTTCGCCGCTACGTCAACCGATTATTGAATATTAATCGTCGCCAATAAATATCATACCTCGGCCGACATCTGCACGCTCGTACGTAGGTATATTCGCGGGTCGTACGCTATTCGGAGTGGGGTGGGTGCTCGTGGGGTGGGGCGTGGTGGAGCAATGGGGAACGCGGGTCGCAATGAAGCCCCAGTCTACGGTCCAGAAAGGGGCGTGATCAACGGGGAGTAGGAGTCGTTGAACTACAACGGACGGGCAGGGTTTCCCCGAGACGATATAGCGTTGTATACCTCCCGAAATAACAGACCTTATATAATCCACGATTTATAAATAGATTAGCGTACTACACCTGTGTACAGTCGATAGAAGGTAACATGCAGTAATGCAATCGAGATCGATGGGGTCGAGACAATGGTGTGATCAACACGCCGACAGACAATAAGACAATTACAAAGCGCCCGGATTAAAGGGGAAGAAGTCGCGGGGAAGATTAAAGAACGCCGTAGCGCATCTTCTCAGTAGATAATACGAGTGTCGGAGTAGTGCGTGCAATTAAAGGACTACTCCCCTCCCCCCTCCACCCACTTAACGGGCATTGTACATTACGAGTTATTCACTTCTGTTGGCAATCAACAATACATAGTTTGTGTTTTTATAAGTGAAAACGAGAAATTCAAAATCTATTTTTATATATCAAGAATTTGATTTTAACATACGATCATTTAATATGATTTACGAATATCAGCGATATGAAAATATCCCTGCAGAAATACGATATTAAATTAAATACGATTAAAATATAAAATATTTAAAAAAATATATTTCAATTCTCATTTTGTATATTGCATTTATTTATATTTCTCAACAAATAATCGAGACGAGACATTTTAATATTACGCAATATTACGCAATGGTTAAGAATATTGTATTACAATTGAACATATAAAATTAGCTTTTATCTTTAACATTTTATATAATAATTATTTAACTTTATTTTCTGAGTATATCATTATATATATATAAATGTATATTTGAATATAACAAATATGTAATACAATAAAACATTATGGCTGTGGGCTGACATAAAAGTATTGCTTTTAGTGTTATATTACTTTAGTTATATATAATAATGATATGCGTTATTTTCTAGTTATAAAATAATAAAGAATACGAGCTACGAGAGGTTGTTTCCTGTGCATTGATATAGTAATTACATAATGTCCTGTGATGTAATCTATCTCTAGAGGTAGGCGTTATGCAATAATTAGTAGCGCGTAGCAATGACGTAATAAATAACGGAGCGAGTATAAAGTAGCGGGAGACCAGATAGAAGATCAGGGAGTCGTACCGGAAGTCGGAGAAAGGTGCGAGGGAGTCACCGGAAACCGTTGTAGTTTCCGCGGATTGTTACGCAATATTTGAAAAATATCATAATAACCAGCATTTCATCATAGGAAGCGGATAGGAATAGTAAAGAGGTACAAGTATCGCATTGTTATCATCACGGCTTGTTATCGCCTAGGTTGACCACTACCCTCGATAACAAACCATGTTAAATTCTCACGATATAAAATACCGCGATGAACTACACTCTCTATACAACGTGTGTTTTGTAAACGTAAACACAAGTTAAACGTATCTAAAATGTAAATCATTTGCTATATAAAATAACGGAACGTCGTGAATACACGTCCGGGTACCGGAGAGTATAAGTAGTAACGGTGTATTGTGCACGATAGTAATTAATATTAGTTAATAATGGCGGTACCGCAATCGGCTTTATAACGCGTCCCCCGTAATTAGTAGATAGCGTAATCAACGAAGACGTTGACCACCGGTCAGTGGCTTAAATAGATAAGGCACTGTTGGACACATAGCACGACACGGCCGCGGTATCCGGGGAATTGTACCTCGGTGCAGTCCTCTAGGCCGCGAAAGTGTACCAAAGTACACAACCACGTAACTATACATTAAGGCGAAAACCATTAAAAGTATTATACGCATAAAATACATTTTCATATACTTATTTTCATACACATTAAATGTACATATATTATGTAAATTAGATTACCATATTTAGTGATACCAAAGAAACCAGACGATTTAACTAATCTTATATAATGAAATATAAATGAAATATAATTTTAATAAAATATATTTTCACTTTATTATATAATAAAACAAACTAAAATGACCTTATATAATAAAAGTTATATAATAATACAAACATTTTAAAAAATAATAAGTCACATCGGCACTCTATAAAAAGATCAATTATTAAGTTATGTAATTATAAAATTATTCAGCTACAATAAACATTACAGATTTTAAAAAAACGTGCATACGATGCAGATACATATCTAATCTCTAGTAGTGGTCATCGTGGATTAAGAATTATTATAAGTTAAGAGAATGGCATAATTATCATAGGTCACATTCCACAGATAGGTCACCAATGTGTAGTGGGGGTAATCCCATGCCATAATGGGTGACGTTAGAAAACCAGATATCAAAATGGATACTATGTATCTAAATGATTGAAGGTCATTGGTATAATGGTTATTGAGCAATTAGTCACATTCTGTGGTATATTGACCAGCGGTCAACAGAAGGTCTGGAAAATCTCACGAAAGCAGAGATAGGAAGAGATACAGAGTATCTTGGTGCATTTGGTGAGAGATTGGTGAGATTGGTGAGAGAGCTGGATAGCATGAGTACAGTTATCTCATCTCCTGGTACCTGGGAGATTCCCGGGAGGGGGCTAATGATATATCTTGACCATCCAGGTCAATAGCGGACATCTCGACCAACGAGAGGTGTTAATGTCCCACCACCAAACAATGACATATAAATGACCAATGCAGACCCCTGGCCAGATGACCACTGTAGTTTTACAACTGTACAATTACTTTATAGGCAAAGAGAAAGGAATTAATTATTTTCCACAAAAGTATTTAACACAGACAATAACTGACCAATTGCTGACCAAATACTCTTATAGCACATTAAGAGAGTCACTCTCCAAGAGGAAACAGTTATTCATAGCCTGGGGCTATCTATGACAGGATAGGAGAAAGTAGGCCAAAGTAGCTGGAGGTAACATCAATGTATATCTAGTTGTTAGATGGTAGGTGGTCATCTCAACAACCATTAGTTGTTATACAATATCTAATCACCAATGAGAGATGGTCATTGGGTATCAATATCAGTAAGATGTTTAAATAGATAAAGAGTCAAATATTGGTGTTTTAATACATGTATTAATCAGATGTAATCTAAAAATCTTAAATTTAGAGATAATCACTGAAGCGGAAATAATCACTATGTAAATTTTCATCCAAATGTAAAGATAAGTATTTTATCTTTATTTTTGGGTAAATATTATATATAAAAAAATCAATTTATAAAAACATTATAAAAATAATTAATTTATAATTATATTTTATAAGTCATTACATATAATTGAAATCTAATTAAATAAATAAATAATGAAAATAATATGAAAATATTTTGCGAAAAAAACTTATTTTTGATAACGATCAATATTGAAACTGGATTCATAAAAATACAAACCTCTGAAATGGATTCTTCTAGTCTATTTTCAACAATACTTGGTTCTGGGATCTAAATTAAAAAACAATATAAATATAGCAATTCAAAGTGATACAGTCTTGGGTAATATAAGAAATTGATGTTATATTTGACCATGAAACGTAGTCAGATTTCCATAAATATAAAAACTTGATCATTTTCTATTCGTTAATTCAATGAAAATAAATATTTACTGATATAAAGAACAAATATCAAATATAGAAAATCATAATAAAATGAAAATATTTTATGATCTTAATATTCAATATTTGGTCATTTAAAAAAAGTTTTATTTTAAGTTATATTTTACATGAATAGTTAAATTTTGAATATGTAATCTTTAATATCATAATTAGATTAGATTTGGTATATATCTTTTTGCATGCAAAACATATTTGATTAAATTAGATAACCTAGATTATAATTAATAACAATTATAATACTTAGAATATATTAAACATATACATAATAAAAGTATTATTAACAAATAATTGAAATAAAATAATGTAAAAAGAATTTTATGAGTGATTCCGAAAAATACAAAATTCCAGGCATTGCGAATATAACCATATTTATATAATGAATGTATTCTGAAGTTCTTTCACGATAGAAATTAGCAATAGAAATAATATTAGTCATTAGTATTAGAAATAATGAATGACAATAAATTAAATAATTAAAAATAAACTTGCCCTGGTGGTAAACAGAATGCTATTAATTGTAAGTATCTAAATGTTAGCACTTAGACTATGCTTAGTGTTGTAATCTAACAACAGTATACAATTACATTCAAATATTGAATCTATAAAAAAACACAATTTAATATGCTTATAATACTCAGAAATATCAAGCAAATGAATAAGATCTCTAGATCTCATAAAGAATTATATCCACAATTATTATAAGAAGTATGTGATATTATATATGAAATAGAAATATCATAAAAAATATATTTGTGAAAAATTAAAATTCAAGTCTTGTTTACTTTTCTATTACAAAATATGTTGTCCTTTTAATATAATCATACTTTTATTTTGAAACAGTATTTTTTGAATACGTACAGGTTATGTTTTTTAGAATATATACAAGTTTTATTTTTTTGAATATGTTTTAGCTTAATTTTTTGAATTTGTATTAGTTTTATTTTTTTTAACATTTACAAGGTTTATTTTTTGAATATTAATGAGTTTTGATTGGTTACAATACGATCGGTGTCAAAAATCAATGACTAACAATTGACATAGAATGACGTTTGTTTTGCCGAGATGAATTCTTTTCAAATTCAAAGGTTTCGAATTCGTCGGCATTAGATTTTCTTTTACGAGATTGGTTTCGGGGGCTGAAACGTAAGATAAATAGATGAAATACGTAGACGACGTAATCAAACATAATTTTACTTTTTGAATAATCCATACTTAATATATTTTACATGTACAAATAATTACACCATAATCTTTTTACATTACTAATTATACATGTAAATGATCATCGTATAATAGATCGATTAATTATAATAAATTGAATACATATTACTTTAATATGTAAAATCTTACAAATTACATTAAATTAATTGGAATTTATTTTTAATAAAGTAGTTTTACTAGAGAAGTCAAATTAGTGAACAATAAAAATATAATATTGTAATTCTTATATTATCAAACCTATGAATGACTTTATTGTTATATCAATTAATTATATAATACTTAAATTACTAGATAGTTACTTTACTATAACAAATAAAATCCAATATATATATTAGCAACATTCCAAAAGTATATAAATGATGATAAATAATGTCTATAAATAATTTATAAAATTTAAATATACATACATTAATATAAGATACAGATAGTTTGTATTATTTAATATAGCAATAAAAATATTATTACATATATTTAAACTAAACAAACCTTCTTCGAGACATGATATCGGTATTGCAATTATTCAAAAACGAACTATGTAAGACAGCTGCAAGAAAATTTAATGAAAATTAATAAACACGAGGTGATATATACAAACATATTTTAATAGGTTTGTAATAATACTATATGATATGAGAATAATGAATTACTATCTTATAAAGAATAAATGTTACTTAGAAATTACAAGAAAAAGATCGCATATTTGCTTGCTAAATTATGAGGAAATATGATATTACTCGAGTTATTTTCAATCGCTGTCAAATAACAGGATGAATGTAAAAAATGTTATTTTTGTTGTTAAAAAATGATAACAAAAGTTTAAATATCCACAGATTAATAAACTACGTTACGAGTTAAATATATTAACTAAATGAATATTTAGTTAGAGTTTATTTGAATGTTGTACTTTTTGTAAATTATTAAATATAAGCTGTCAGTCGATGATGAAAATTGCAGATCAAAATAAACACTCAATACGTGTTTACAAAGGTCAGCTAGCAGATTTACTGTAGATAAATAATGATTAAACTACGAAAAATTGATTTAAATATAATTCATTTATATGGTAATGCAGATGCATATGTTGCGTATTAAATAAGATACTAACCGGTTAATTTATTTAAGTATGTTTTATAAAAAATGGATTTAATTAGAGTATAAAATTGAGGTGTTCACCGATTGGCGGCAAGCTTTATTATAAACCGCCAACTTAGAAATTGCGTATGACAGTGGCGCGCAACTCTTTATTTATTACGTAATTTCTACCAAAAACTTTGTGCGTGCGTCGAATAATATACACACGCATAAGGTTCTTTATATTTGCTAAATATATATTTATATTAATTAAATTCGTACTTAAAACAGTATTTGAAACCTAGCGAGTTTTTGCACAGACGACACACCCTGATTATAATAATGTACTTTAAATTACTATTTAACTTATTTACAGTGTTTATTAAGTTTAAACACTATACTTTAAGAGTGATTCTCAGTATGGTTATATACATAGAAAAAAAAATTATTTAAAAAAAATATTTTGTTTATTACATATTGACTATTATATAACGTATCTATATAGATATTTACGAACAATACATTTTTATGCAGGAAAATTACCCGCAATTTTATAATGATATGTTTTATAAAATTGAGAATGTATTAACGATATATATAAACTAATAATAATAATATAAATGTATAGAATAATTTAAATGTATAATATAATATTTTATTAGTTTTTATGAACAAATTCGTTGATTTTAATGAACTTTTATTATCAGAATACAAACAAAACGTATGTTTACAAACAATTCAAAATTATTGATGACCTATTTGCATATCATTAAGTATGCTTTACGATTATTTCATTGGTTGAAACTTGGGTTCAATACACCCCGTTAGGTTATCTTTAGTAAACATTTACATGTGCTTTACACATTATTCCTTATTCCTAAATTCGCTCAAATTTATATATATATCGAAATGAGTAGTTTTATTAAGTTGTTTAAGCAATCTTCTAGGCCAAAAATACTTGCAATGATACACGTAAAAGCATTACCAGGTTATTTTATATATTTGATATATTAGTTTTTAATAATACCAATAAGTCAAGTTTCAAAATATATTCTATATCAATTATCGTTAAAATTTGATAAACGATATATTTCAATATATTTATTTTTTTACCACCTTAAAATTACATTTTCTAGTATATTATTATTTTACTTAATAGGATCACCTTTATACGGCGGATCTATGGATGTCATTGTAAAGAAAGCTTGTCAAGAAGCAACTATATACAGGGATATTGGTGTGGTTAAATCAGATATTATAATAATTTAAAATAAATAATATAACTAATTAAAAATAATAATTATTATTTTATACTATTATACATTAATAGTAAGAATATAAAATTAATTTGCATTATAAATATGTACATACACACATATATATATATATATATATATATATATATATATATATATATATATATTAATGCTGATACTTGTATGAACATTTTATATTAATATATTTATTAAATCTAACTATCATATGTTTATAAATTTTCAATTGTTCAATAGAAAATTTTCATATTATGTTATCAAATCTTCCAATAATTATTAATTGATTTTCATCCGAAAATTAATACTTTAGCATATCTACAAAATAGGCTTTATTGGGAATTAGTAGATCGCGAGCGCGAGGGCTCGAGCTAAACCTTTGCCATCGACAGGATGCGGTCATCCTCGAGAACATGTTCGACGTTCCTTGGCAGCGTCGAGTCTCCTCGGCAACGGTCGCCGCAATGGCCGCCGTAGCCGTAAACGTGAAATGCGTTTTAGACGCTCGGTCGGGCTGTCCGACGCGCATGGGAGTTCAACTGTTGGCGGCGTCGAATGTCGAAGCTTTGGCCGTTGCAAACTCTTCAGGTTCGACGGACGCTCCACTCGCCGACGTTACGTGGCGACAGGAAATTGTTGCGCACGATTAGTAGTGAGGTATGAGTATGTAGTCTAAGGTACGAGTAAGTAGTCCAAGGTACGAGTACGTAGTCTAAGGTACTAGTATGTAGTCTAAGGTATGAGTACGTAGTCTTAGGTATGAGTAAGTAGTCTAAAGTACTAGTATGTAGTCTAAGGTATGAGTACGTAGTCTAAGGTATGAGTATGTAGTCCAAGGTACGAGTAAGTAGTCTAAGGTATGAGTATGTAGTCCAAGGTACGAGTAAGTAGTCTAAAATACTAGTATGTAGTCTAAGGTATGAGTACGTAGTCTAAGGTATGAGTATGTAGTCCAAGGTACGAGTAAGTAGTCTAAGGTACGAGTACGTAGTCCAAGGTACGAGTACGTAGTCTAAGGTACGATTACATAGTCTAAAGTACGAGTACGTAGTCTAAGATATGAGTACGTAGTCTAAGGTACGAGTACGTAGTCTAAGGTACGAGTACGTAGTTTAAGGTACGAGTACGTAGTCTAAGGTATGAGTACGTAGTCTAAGGTATGAGTACGTAGTCTAAGGTATGAGTACATAGTCTAAGGTACTAGTACGTAGTCTAAGGTATGGGAAAGTAGTCTAAAGTACTAGGACGTAGTCTAAAGTATGAGTACGTAGTCTAAGGTATGAGAACGTATTCTAAGGTACTTGTATGTAGTCTAAGGTATGGGAAAGTACATGGTCGAAGGTACTAGTATGTAGTCTAGGGTACTAGTACGTAGTCTAAGTTACTAGTACATAGTCTAAGATACTAGTACATAGTCTAAGGTACTTGTATGTAGTCTAAGGTACTAGTACGTAGTCTAAGGTATGGGAAAGTAGTCTAAAGTATGAGTATGTAGTCTAAGGTACTAGTACGTAGTCTAAGGTATGGGAAAGTAGTCTAAAGTATGAGTATGTAGTCTAAGGTACTAGTACGTAGTCTAAGGTATGAGTATGTAGTCTTAGCTACTAGTACATAGTCTAAGGTACTAGTACATAGTCTAAGGTACTAGTACGTAGTCTAAGGTATGAGTAGTTAGTCTAAGGTATGGGAACGTAGTCTAAAGTATGAGTATGTAGTCTAAGGTACTAGTACGTAGTCTAAGATACTAGTACGTATTCTAAGGTACTAGTACGTAGTCTAAGGTATGAGTACGTAGTCTAAGGTATGAGTACGTTGTCTAAGGTATGAGTAGTTAGACTAAGGTATTAGTACATAGTCTAAGGTACTAGTACGTAGTCTAAGGTACTAGTACGTAGTCTAAGGTATGGTACACAGTCTAAGGTATGAGTATGTAGTCTAAGGTATGAGTACATACTCTATAATACTAGTACGTAGTCTAAGGTACTAGTACGTAGTTTAAGGTACTAGTACATAGTCTAAGGTATGAGTACGTAGTCTAAGGTACTAGTACATAGTCTAAGGTATGAGTACATAGTCTAAGGTACTAGTACGTAGTCTAAGGTACTAGTACGTAGTCTAAGGCACTAGTACGTAGTCTAAGGTATGAGTAGTTAGTCTAGGGTATGGGAACGTAGTCTAAGGTAATAGTACGTAGTCTAAGGTACTAGTACGTAGTCTAAGGTACTAGTACGTAGTCTAAGGTACTAGTACATAGTCTAAGGTATGAGTACGTAGTCTAAGGTATGAGTAGTTAGATAAGAATTAGTTATATGAAGTAATAGGCCTACTCTAAATGACCATCTGTTTGAAGGTAGTTATGTAAAACCATATAGAATACTAACAGACTTATATCTTATATTGCCCAAAACATTAAACTGTTTAACTTAATCCGATTCAACTTTTATTATAAATTAACTTCATATTAACTAGTTGTTATTATAAATAAGATTGATATAGTAGTGGGGTAATGCATTATTTCTGTATTGATCTTTTACAAAATAAACAATAAACATGTATTCATGTTGATATAATAGTTCCATTACTTTGTTTATCTACCGAAATTAATTAATATAAAATTAATTATGGAAAATAAAATATTAAATCACCTGTAATATTACCTGTTGATGTTTTAAAATTGCCTCGATGTCATTAAATGTAATTCATTATGTAATATTATTTATTGTGATTTATAACCTTATTTTAAAATTTTAAATTCCATTATAAAACTAAATGAGTTGTAAGAATTGTTCTTTCACTGTTATATGTATTATTATATACATACATATTACTAAACGCTAAGCGTGATTTGGGTATTTCTAGGTGTTAACGGCAATGTATCTTTCTGGCGTTGACCCATTCAGTATCAATTGTTATATGCGGAAAAACTGTTGTATTATATCACCAACGAGGTTGGACTAATTGTCTGATTGTAATTGAGGTAATTATGTAATGTCTATCAATATCAAATAGGTCATAATTACCTGATGCAAAGTGGATAAATTCTAATTAGTCTAATTAAAAGTAAATGTAATATAATGCCAATTAATGTCTTGAAAATGTTCATCATTTTCATTGCATTTTTTAAATTATTTAATTTTTAATAATTACATTTTGAATATAATTCTTATTTATTTCAATAATAAATTATTCAATTTAAGGAATATTGCTTTTATATTTACTTTCTGTTATTTCTTTGTATTTCCGTTAGCAATCTGGATTATATTTTTTATGCTACAATGGCACAATTTTTATATTAACTGAACATAATTTGATTCTTGTGAAATATTTTTTTGCGTAAAAATTCCAATAATTCATTTTTATCAATTCCCTTTCTTCAACTTTATTTTCATATCTTTGCGATTTTGTTGACGTGAAATCTAACATAAATTTGATTACCATCTCTTCTCTAACTTCTAGTATATCTGTATAAATCTCCACATCTACCTCAACAACTTACAACTCTACTACCACCACTACTACCACTACCATCATTACCACCACCATCACTACCACCATCACTACCATCACTACCACCATCACTACTACCACTATCACCACCACTACCACTACTACCACTACCACTAACACTACCACTACCACCACTACCAATACTACCACCACTACCGCTACTACCACTACCACCATTACCACTATTACCAACTCTACCACCACTACCACCACTACCACCACTACCACCACTACCACTACTACCACTACTACCACTACTACCACTACTACCACTACCACCACTACTACCACTACCACCACTACTACCACTACCGTCTCTACCACCAACATCACTACCACCATCACTACTACCACTACCACCAACACTACCACTACTACCACTACCACTACCACCACTACCAATACTACCACCACTACCGCTACTACCACTACCACCATTACCACTATTACCAACTCTACCACCACTACCACCACTACCACCACTACCACCACTACCACCACTACCACCACTACCACCACTACCACTACTACCACTACTACCACTACTACCACTACCACCACTACTACCACTACCGTCTCTACCACCAACATCACTACCACCATCACTACCACCATTACCACCAACACTACCACTACTACCGCTACCACTACCACCACTACCAATACTACCACCACTACCGCTACTACCACTACCACCATTACCACTATTACCACCACTACCACTACCACTACTACCACTACTACCAATACCGCCGTTACCACCATTACTACCACTACCATAACTACTACTAATACAACCACTACTACCACTACCACTATTACTACCACTATTACTACCACCATTACTACCACTACCATCACTAATACCACTACAACCACTACCAACCCTTACCACCACTACCACCACTACCACCAATACCACTACTACCATCACTAACATTATTACTACCAATACCGCCATTACCACCATTACTACCATCACTACTACCACTACCACCGTTACTACCACTAGCATCACTACTACCAATACCACTACCACTACTACCAATACCACTATTACCACCACTACCACCACTACCACCACTACTAATACCACCATTACCACCATTACTACCACTACCACCACTATCACTACTACCAATACCACCATTACTACCACTACTATCACTACTACCACTACCACCACTACAACCACTACCACCATTACTACCACTACCACCACTACCACCATTACTACCACTACCACCACTACCACCATTACTACCACTACCACCACTACCACCATTACTACCACTACCATCACTACTACCACTACTACCACTACTACCACCATTACTACCACTACCACCACTACAATCACTACTACCACTACTACCACTACAATCACTACCACCACTACTACCACTACCACCACTAAAACCACTACAACCACTACCACCACTAACTACCACTACCACCACTACTACCACCACTACTACCACCATTACCACCACCACTACCACCACTACTACTACTACTACCAATACAACCACTATAACCACTACCACCACTACCACCACTACCACCGTTACTACCACTAGCATCACTACCACCACTACCAATACCACCATTACCACCATTACCACCATTACTACCACTACCACCACTACCACTACTACTAATACCGCCATTACCACCATTACTTACACTACCACCACTACCACAATTACTACCACTACCATCACTACTACCACTACCACTACTACCACCACTACTACCACTACAACCACTGCCACCACTACTACCACTACCACCATTACTACCACTACCACCACTACCACCATTACTACCACTACCACCATTACTACCACTACCACCACTACCACCATTACTACCACTACCACTACTACTACTACTACTACTACTACCACCACTACAACCACTACCACCAATACTACCACTACCACCACTACAACTACCCCTACCACCACTACTACCACCACTACCACTACTACCAATACCGCCGTTACCACCATTACTACCACTACCATAACTATTACCAATACAACCACCACTAACGCTACCACTATTACTACCAATACAACCACTACCACCACTACCACCCCTACCACCACTACTACCAATACCGCCATTACCACCATTACTAACACTACCACCACTACCACCATTACTACCACTACCATCACTACTACCACTACTACCAATACAACCACTATAACCACTACCACCACTACCACCACTACCACCGTTACTACCACTAGCATCACTACCACCACTACCAATACCACCATTACCACCATTACCACCATTACCACCATTACCACCATTACTACCACTACCACCACTACCACTACTACCAATACCGCCGTTACCACCATTACTACCACTACCATAACTACTACTAATACAACCACTACTACCACTACCACTATTACTACCACTATTACTACCACCATTACTACCACTACCATCACTAATACCACTACAACCACTACCAACCCTTACCACCACTACCACCACTACCACCAATACCACTACTACCATCACTAACATTATTACTACCAATACCGCCATTACCACCATTACTACCATCACTACTACCACTACCACCGTTACTACCACTAGCATCACTACTACCAATACCACTACCACTACTACCAATACCACTATTACCACCACTACCACCACTACCACCACTACTAATACCACCATTACCACCATTACTACCACTACCACCACTATCACTACTACCAATACCACCATTACTACCACTACTATCACTACTACCACTACCACCACTACAACCACTACCACCATTACTACCACTACCACCACTACCACCATTACTACCACTACCACCACTACCACCATTACTACCACTACCACCACTACCACCATTACTACCACTACCATCACTACTACCACTACTACCACTACTACCACCATTACTACCACTACCACCACTACAATCACTACTACCACTACTACCACTACAATCACTACCACCACTACTACCACTACCACCACTAAAACCACTACAACCACTACCACCACTAACTACCACTACCACCACTACTACCACCACTACTACCACCATTACCACCACCACTACCACCACTACTACTACTACTACCAATACAACCACTATAACCACTACCACCACTACCACCACTACCACCGTTACTACCACTAGCATCACTACCACCACTACCAATACCACCATTACCACCATTACCACCATTACTACCACTACCACCACTACCACTACTACTAATACCGCCATTACCACCATTACTTACACTACCACCACTACCACAATTACTACCACTACCATCACTACTACCACTACCACTACTACCACCACTACTACCACTACAACCACTGCCACCACTACTACCACTACCACCATTACTACCACTACCACCACTACCACCATTACTACCACTACCACCATTACTACCACTACCACCACTACCACCATTACTACCACTACCACTACTACTACTACTACTACTACTACCACCACTACAACCACTACCACCAATACTACCACTACCACCACTACAACTACCCCTACCACCACTATCACCACCACTACCACCACTACCACTACTACCACCACTACCACTACTACCAATACCGCCGTTACCACCATTACTACCACTACCATAACTATTACCAATACAACCACCACTAACGCTACCACTATTACTACCAATACAACCACTACCACCACTACCACCCCTACCACCACTACTACCAATACCGCCATTACCACCATTACTAACACTACCACCACTACCACCATTACTACCACTACCATCACTACTACCACTACTACCAATACAACCACTATAACCACTACCACCACTACCACCACTACCACCGTTACTACCACTAGCATCACTACCACCACTACCAATACCACCATTACCACCATTACCACCATTACCACCATTACCACCATTACTACCACTACCACCACTACCACTACTACTAATACCGCCATTACCACCATTACTAACACTACCACCACTACCACCATTACTACCACTACTACCACTACTACCACTACTACCAATACAACCACTATAACCACTACCACCACTACCATTACTACTACTACTACCACCACTACCACCTCTACTACCACTAACATCACTACCACCATTACTACCACTACCACTACTAACACTACTACTATTACTATTACCATTCCCACCACTACCATCACTACAATTACTACCCACGCCAGCATTTCTACCTCCTACACTACCTCCACTACCAACTCCATAACCACCCACTACCAACTCCATAACCACCCACTACGAACTCCATAACCACCCACTACCAACTCCATAACCACCCACTACCAACTCCATAACCACCCACTACTAACTCCATAACCACCCACTACCAACTCCATAACCACTCACTACCAACCCCACTACCTCCACTACCAACTCCATAACCACCCACTACCAACTCCATAACCACCCACTACCAACTCCATAACCACCCACTACTAACTTCATAACCACCCACTACCAACTCCATAACCACCCACTACCAACCCCATAACCACCCACTACCAACTCCATAACCACTCACTACCAACTCCATAACCACTCACTACCAACCCCACTACCAACTCCATAACCACCCACTACCAACTCCATAACCACTCACTACCAACTCCATAACCACTCACTACCAACCCCACTACCAACTCCATAACCACCCACTACCAACTCCATAACCACTCACTACCAACCCCACTACCTCCACTACCAACTCCATAACCACCCACTACCAACTCCATAACCACTCACTACCAACTCCATAACCACTCACTACCAACCCCACTACCAACTCCATAACCACCCACTACCAACTCCATAACCACCCACTACCAACTCCATAACCACTCACTACCAACCCTACTACCTCCACTACCAACTCCATAACCACCCACTACCAACTCCATAACCACTCACTACCAACCCCACTACCTCCACTACCAACTCCATAACCACCCACTACCAACCCCATAATCACCCACTACCAACTCCATAATCACCCACTACCAACCCCATAACCACTCACTACCAACCCCACTACCTCCACTACCAACTCCATAACCACCCACTACTAACTCCATAACCACCCACTACTAACTTCATAACCACTCACTACCAACCCCACTACCTCCACTACCAACTCCATAACCACCCACTACTAACTCCATAACCACCCACTATCAACTCCATAACCACCCACTACCAACCCCATAACCACCCACTACCAACTCCATAACCACCCACTACTAACTCCATAACCACCCACTACTAACTCCATAACCACCCACTACCAACTCCATAACCAACCACATAACAATCCTCCATCAATATCCTTACTTATATCTACCCCAACTATCCCATTCATATATAGATACCTTACACCCTCACCTTCATACCTCCAAACCCCACACATCCATACCCCACATACTCCTGCCTCCACATCCCCTTATTCCACATCCCCATACCTTAATATCCTCACATCCCCACACATCTACTTCTACACATCCCCATACCTCCACATCCCCTTTCTCTGCATCCCCATACCCCCACAGCCATTCACCTCCTAATTCCCATACCTCTATGTCCCCATATCCCCAGACCTTCACACCCCTTATCTCCACACCCCACATCCTCACACCCCTATAACCCCACTCACACCAACACCCATTACTTCTATCCAGTAGGTCCAATTCCACTATCCTTACTAATTTTACATTCAATATCATATGTTTAAAACCACCCCCAAACCCAAACCCAACCCACATTAGGTAATCACACCCACTCACCGTACTCCCTTCCCCCACAATAGATCTTCTCGCCCCCATTACTACCCGCCCTAAACATCTCATACCCCCATTACCGTACACTCAAGCCAATACAGCTCTACTCCCTTCGTCTCACACTCTAAACATTCCTCCTCTTGCCACCAGGTGGCGACTTTATTCGAGTCGAAGGCTTCGTATACGCTCACATCGCCGACAAAGGTATTGTTGACGCCTGCGCCGCCGAATTGTTAAGGGAAAGACGCCACCTGGCGGCCGAACATGTACACATTCTCACCGACGTGAAAAAGAAACACAGGTTATGCAATACTCGACGATGACGTCGTATACCGACGGTGACGTCATTTGTCTTAAAGTGTGAGTTTATCTTAAAGAGTGAGTTTATCTTAAATAGTGAGTTTATCTTAAAGAGTGAGTTTATCTTAAAGAGTGAGTTTATCTTAAATAGTGAGTTTATCTTAAAAAGTAAGTTTATCTTAAATGTGAATTTATATTCACACATGAGTTTATCTTTACAAGTGAATTTATGTTCTCAAGTGAGATTATTATGAGATAAATTTTCACAAGTGAGATTATCTTTACAAATGATATTTTCTTCTCGAATGAGTTTATTTCACTATCACCCACATCTTCAAATCATTCAGTTTATATCACCTGATGACTTGATGCAAACTTTTATTAAAATCATGATTCATATAAAAATGTAAACAAGTTTATAGTTACATTTCTTATTTAAGTTGATTATTTATAAATTAATTATTATAATTTATTTATTTTATAAATTACTATTTATTGTTGAAACTTCATATTTCATGCAAATGAATTATATAAATTATTTCATATTTATATTTCTGAACAAATTCGCAATTATTGATTTGAAATTGACACACAGTTCTCATTATGTAACAAGTGACATTTCGCTGGCAGAAACAGCAAAGAGTGCAGAACTTTTCCTCTCGGATGGTGTAATTGTAACTGGAACTTCTACTGGAGTATCAACCAACACTGACCATATAGAAGGTTTACACTGAATACAGTGTAACTAACAACATAACTTACAATCTAACTCACACTATAACTCACAATCTAGCTCACACTCTAACTCACACTTTACTCACTTTCTAACTCACACTCTAACTCACAATCTAACTCACCTTCTAACTAACACTCTTACTCACATTCTAACTCACACTCTAACTTACACTCTAACTCACCTTCTAACTAACACTCTAACTCACACTCTAACTCACAATCTAACTCACATTCTAACTCACACTATAATAAAACTCTAACTCACACTCTTACTTACCTTATAACTCTTACTTGCCTTATAATTTACACTCTAATTCGCACAATAACTCACACAATAACTCACATTCTAACTCTAACTCACACTTTACTCACCTTCTGACTCACACTCTTACTCATATTCTTACTCACACTTTACTCACCTTCTAACTCACACTCTTACTCACATTCTAACTCACACTCTAACTCACAATCTATCTCACACTCTATCTCACTCTCTAACTCACATTCTAACTCACACTATAATAAAACTCTAACTCACACTCTTACTTACCTTATAACTCTTACTTGCCTTATAATTTACACTCTAATTCGCACAATAACTCACACTATAACTCACACTCTAACTCTAACTCACACTTTACTCACCTTCTAACTCACACTCTTACTCACATTCTAACTCACACTCTAACTCACAATCTATATCACACTCTATCTCACTCTCTAACTCACATTCTAACTCACACTCTTACTCACATTCTTACTCACACAATAACTCACACTATAACTCACACTATAACTCACATTCTAACTCACACTCTAACTCATACTCTAACTCACATTCTAATTCACACACTAACTCATAATCTAACTCACACTCTAACTCACACTCTAACTCACCTTCTAACTCACATTTTAACTCACCTTCTAACTCACACTCTTACTCACATTCTTACTCACACTCTAACTCAACTTATAACTCACACTCTAACTCACCTTCTAACTCACATTCTAATTCACACTCTAACTCACCTTCTAACTCACACTCTAACTCACATTCTAACTCACACTCTAACTCACACTCTAACTCACACTATAACTCACACTCTAACTCACCTTCTATCTAACACTCTAACTCACATCATAACTCAAACTCTAACTCACCTTCTAACTCACACTCTTACTCACACTCTAACTCACATTCTTACTCACACTCTAACTCACATTCTAACTCACACTCTAATTCACCTTCTAACGCATACTATAACTCACACTCTAACTCACCTTCTAACTCACACTATAACTCACACTCTAACTCACCTTCTAACTCACACTCTAACTCACGCTCTAACTCACATTCTAGCTCACTTTCTAACTCATACTCTTACTCACATTCTTACTCACACTCTAACTCAACTTATAACTCACACTCTAACTCACCTTCTAACTCACATTCTAACTCACACTCTAACT
The DNA here is from genome assembly GCA_964035775.1 of Osedax frankpressi. NCBI lineage: Eukaryota > Metazoa > Annelida > Polychaeta > Sabellida > Siboglinidae > Osedax > Osedax frankpressi. Next base: position 9,320,355 of record OZ038317.1, on the reverse strand, counting down.
CACACTCTAACTCACAATCTAACCCACACTCTAACTCACCTTCTAACTCACATTCTAACTCACCTTCTAACTCACACTTTTACTCACATTCTTACTTACACTCTAACTCAATTTATAACTCACACTCTAACTCACCTTCTAACTCACATTCTAACTCACACTCTTACTCACCTTCTAACTCACATTCTAACTCACACTCTAACTCACACTCTTACTCACAATCTAACTCACGCTCTAACTCACTTTCTAACTCACACTCTTATTCACATTCTTACTCACACTCTAACTCACCTTCTAACTCACACTCTTACTCACATTCTTATTCACACTCTAACTCACATTATAACCACACTCTAATTCTAACTCACTTTCTAACTAACACTCTTACTCACATTATAACTCACACAATATATAATACTCTAACTAACCTTCTAACTCACACTTTTACTCACAATCTAACTCACCTTCTAACTAACATTCTAACTCACACTCTAACTCACACTCTAGCTCACACTCTAATTCGCACAATAACTCACACTATAACTCACATTCTAATTCACACTCTAACTACCACTCTAACTCACCTTCTAACTAATACTCTAACTCACCATCTAACTCACACTATAACTCACCTTGTAACTCACACTCTTACTCATATTCTAACTAACACTAAAACTCATACTCTAGCTCACACTCTAACTCACACTCTTATCACATTTTAACTCAAACTCTAGCTCACACTCTAACTAATACTCTAACTCACCTTCTAACTCACATGCTTACTCACACTCTAACTCACACTATAACTCACACTCTAACTCACCTTCTAACTAACACTCTAACTCACACTCTTACTCACACTCTAACTCGCATTCTAACTCACACTCTTACTTACACTCTAACTCACACTCTAACTCACACTCTAACTCATACTCTAACTCACCTTTTAACTCACACTCTTACTCACATTCTAACTCACACTCTAACTCACCTTCTAACTCACACTATAACTCACCATCTAACTAACACTCTTACTCGCATTCTAACTCACACTCTAACTCACACTATAACTTACACTCTAACTCACATTAGAACCACACTCTAATTCTTACTCTAACTCACACTATAACTCACACTCTAACTCACCTTCTAACTCACATTCTAACTCACTTTCTAACTCACACTCTTACTCATACTCTTACTCACATTCTTACTCACACTCTAACTCACCTTCTAACTCACATTCTAACTCACTTTCTAACTCACACTCTTACTCATACTCTTACTCACCTTCTAACTCACACTCTTACTCACATTCTTATTCACACTCTAACTCACACTCTAACTCACATTATAACTCACACAATATCTAATACTCTAACTAACCTTCTAACTCACACTTTTACTCACAATCTAACTCACCTTCTAACTAACATTCTAACTCACACTCTAGCTCACACTTTAATTCGTACAATAACTTACACTATAACTCACATTCTAATTCACACTCTAACTCACACTCTAACTCACACTCTAACTCACCTTCTAACTAATACTCTAACTCACCATCTAACTCACCATCTAACTCACACTATAACTCACCTTGTAACTCACACTCTAACTCATATTCTAACTCACACTAAAACTCATACTCTAACTCACACTCTAACTCACACTCTAACTCACACTCTTATCACATTCTAACTCACACTCTAGCTCACACTCTAACTAATACTCTATCTCACCTTCTAACTCACATGCTTACTCACACTCTAACTCACACTATAACTCACACTCTAACTCACCTTCTAACTCACACTCTTACTCACATTCTTACTCACACTCTAACTCACACTATAACTCACACTCTAACTCACATTCTAACTCACACTCTAACTCACACTCTTACTCACACTCTAACTCACATTCTAACTCACACTTTTACTCACACTCTAACTCACACTCTAACTCATACTCTAACTCACCTTCTAACTCATATTCTAACTCACAATCTAACTCACCTTCTAACTCACACTATAACTCACCTTCTAACTAACACTCTTACTCGCATTCTAACTCACACTCTAACTCACCTTCTAATTCACACTTTTACTCACAATCTAACTTACCTTCTAACTCACACTCTAGCTCGCACTCTAATTCGCACAATAATTCACACTATAACTCACATTCTAATTCACACTCTAACACACACTCTTACTCACATTCTTACTCACACTCTAACTCAACTTATAACACACACTGTAACTCACATTCTAACTCACATTCTAACTCACACTCTAACTCACACTCTTACTCACAATCTAACTCACGCTCTAACTCACTTTCTAACTCACACTCTTATTCACATTCTTACTCACACTCTAACTCACCTTCTAACTCACACTCTTACTCACATTCTTATTCACACTCTAACTCACATTATAACCACACTCTAATTCTAACTCACTTTCTAACTAACACTCTAACTCACATTATAACTCACACAATATATAATACTCTAACTAACCTTCTAACTCACACTTTTACTCACAATCTAACTCACCTTCTAACTAACATTCTAACTCACACTCTAACTCACACTCTAGCTCACACTCTAATTCGCACAATAACTCACACTATAACTCACATTCTAATTCACACTCTAACTACCACTCTAACTCACCTTCTAACTAATACTCTAACTCACCATCTAACTCACACTATAACTCACCTTGTAACTTACACTCTAACTCATATTCTAACTCACACTAAAACTCATACTCTAACTCACACTCTAACTCACACTCTTATCACATTCTATCTCACACTCTAGCTCACACTCTAACTAATACTCTAACTCACCTTCTAACTCACATGCTTACTCACACTCTAACTCACCTTCTAACTCACATTCTAACTCACACTCTTACTTACACTCTAACTCACACTCTAACTCACACTCTAACTCATACTCTAACTCACCTTCTAACTCACACTCTTACTCGCATTCTAACTCACACTCTAACTCACCTTCTAACTCACACTATAACTCACCATCTAACTAACAGTCTTACTCGCATTCTAACTCACACTCTAACTCACACTATAACTTACACTCTAACTCACCTTCTAACTCACACTCTAATTCTAATTCACACTCTAACTCACACTCTAACTCACCTTCTAACTAGCACTCTAACTCACATTAGAACCACACTCTAATTCTTACTCTAACTCACACTATAACTCACACTCTAACTCACCTTCTAACTCACATTCTAACTCACTTTCTAACTCACACTCTTACTCATACTCTTACTCACATTCTTACTCACACTCTAACTCACCTTCTAACTCACTTTCTAACTCACACTCTTACTCATACTCTTACTCACCTTCTAACTCACACTCTTACTCACATTCTTATTCACACTCTAACTCACACTCTAACTCACATTATAACTCACACAATATCTAATACTCTAACTAACCTTCTAACTCACACTTTTACTCACAATCTAACTCACCTTCTAACTCACATTCTAACTCACACTCTAGCTCACACGTTAATTCGTACAATAACTTACACTATAACTCACATTCTAATTCACACTCTAACTCACACTCTAACTCACACTCTAACTCACCTTCTAACTAATACTCTAACTCACCATCTAACTCACCATCTAACTCACTATAACTCACCTTGTAACTCACACTCTAACTCATATTCTAACTCACACTAAAACTCATACTCTAACTCACACTCTAACTCACACTCTAACTCACACTCTTATCACATTCTAACTCACACTCTAGCTCACACTCTAACTAATACTCTATCTCACCTTCTAACTCACATGCTTACTCACACTCTAACTCACACTATAACTCACACTCTAACTCACCTTCTAACTCACACTCTTACTCACATTCTTACTCACACTCTAACTCACACTATAACTCACACTCTAACTCACATTCTAACTCACACTCTAACTCACATTCTAACTCACACTTTTACTCACACTCTAACTCACACTCTAACTCATGCTCTAACTCACCTTCTAACTCACATTCTAACTCACAATCTAACTCACCTTCTAACTCACACTATAACTCACCTTCTAACTAACACTCTTACTCGCATTCTAACTCACACTCTAACTCACCTTCTAATTCACACTTTTACTCACAATCTAACTTACATTCTAACTCACATTCTAGCTCGCACTCTAATTCGCACAATAACTCACACTCTTTCTCACACTCTAACTCACCTTCTAACTCACACACTAAATCACCTTCTAACTCACATTCTAACTCACACTCTAACTCACACTCTAACTCACACTCTTATCACATTCTAACTCACACTCTAGCTCACACTCTAACTAATACTCTAACTCACCTTCTAACTCACATGCTTACTCACACTCTAACTCACCTTCTAACTCACATTCTAACTCACTTTCTAATTCACACTCTAACACACATTCTTACTCACATTCTTACTCACACTCTAACTCAACTTATAACTCACACTCTAACTCACCTTCTAACTCACACTCTAGCTCACACTTTAATTCGTACAATAACTTACACTATAACTCACATTCTAATTCACACTCTAACTCACACTCTAACTCACACTCTAACTCACCTTCTAACTAATACTCTAACTCACCATCTAACTCACCATCTAACTCACACTATAACTCACCTTGTAATTCACCTTGTAACTCACACTCTAACTCATATTCTAACTCACACTAAAACTCATACTCTAACTCACACTCTAACTCACACTCTAACTCACACTCTTATCACATTCTAACTCACACTCTAACTAATACTCTATCTCACCTTCTAACTCACATGCTTACTCACACTCTAACTCACACTATAACTCACACTCTAACTCACCTTCTAACTCACACTCTTACTCACATTCTTACTCACACTCTAACTCACACTATAACTCACACTCTAACTCACATTCTAACTCACACTCTAACTCACACTCTTACTCACACTCTAACTCACATTTTAACTCACACTCTTACTCACACTCTAACTCACACTCTAACTCATACTCTAACTCACCTTCTAACTCACATTCTAACTCACAATCTAACTCACCTTCTAACTCACACTATAACTCACCTTCTAACTAACACTCTTACTCGCATTCTAACTCACACTCTAACTCACCTTCTAACTAACACTCTAACTCACACTCTAACTCACACTCTTTCTCACACTCTAACTCACCTTCTAACTCACACACTAAATCACCTTCTAACTCACATTCTAACTCACACTCTAACTCACACTCTAACTCACACTCTTATCACATTCTAACTCACACTCTAGCTCACACTCTAACTAATACTCTAACTCACCTTCTAACTCACATGCTTATTCATACCCTAACTCACCTTCTAACTCACATTCTAACTCACTTTCTAATTCACACTCTAACACACATTCTTACTCACATTCTTACTCACACTCTAACTCAACTTATAACTCACACTCTAACTCACCTTCTAACTCACATTCTAACTCACACTCTAACTCACGCTCTAACTCACATTCTAGCTCACTTTCTAATTCACACTCTTACTCACATTCTTACTCACTCTCTAACTCAACTTATAACTAACACTCTAACTCACCTTCTAACTCATATTCTAATTCACACTCTAACTTACATTCTAACTCACACTCTTACTCACCTTCTAACTCACATTCTAACTCACCTTCTAACTCACACTCTTACTCACATTCTTATTCACACTCTAACTCACACTCTAACTCACATTATAACCACACTCTAATTCTAACTCACTTTCTAACTAACACTCTAACTCACATTATAACTCACACAATATCTAATACTCTAACTAACCTTCTAACTCACACTTTTACTCACAATCTAACTCACCTTCTAACTAACATTCTAACTCACACTCTAACTCACACTCTAGCTCACACTCTAATTCGCACAATAACTCACACTATAACTCACATTCTAATTCACACTCTAACTCACACTCTAACTCACCTTCTAACTAATACTCTAACTCACACTCTAACTCACACTCTTTCTCACACTCTAACTCACCATCTAACTCACACTATAACTCACCTTCTAACTAACACTCTTACTCGCATTCTAACTCACACTCTAACTCACCTTCTAATTCACACTTTTACTCACAATCTAACTTACCTTCTAACTCACATTCTAGCTCGCACTCTAATTCGCACAATAACTCACACTATAACTCACATTCTAATTCACACTCTAACTCACCTTCTAACAAATACTCTAACTCACACTCTAACTCACACTCTTTCTCACACTCTAACTCACCTTCTAACTCACACACTAAATCACCTTCTAACTCACATTCTAACTCACACTCTAACTCACACTCTAACTCACACTCTAACTCACACTCTTATCACATTCTAACTCACACTCTAGCTCACACTCTAACTAATACTCTAACTCACCTTCTAACTCACATGCTTACTCACACTCTAACTCACCTTCTAACTCACATTCTAACTCACTTTCTAATTCACACTCTAACACACATTCTTACTCACATTCTTACTCACACTCTAACTCACCTTCTAACTCACACTCTAGCTCACACTTTAATTCGTACAATAACTTACACTATAACTCACATTCTAATTCACACTCTAACTCACACTCTAACTCACACTCTAACTCACCTTCTAACTAATACTCTAACTCACCATCTAACTCACCATCTAACTCACACTATAACTCACCTTGTAAATCACCTTGTAACTCACACTCTAACTCATATTCTAACTCACACTAAAACTCATACTCTAACTCACACTCTAACTCACACTCTTATCACATTCTAACTCACACTCTAACTAATACTCTATCTCACCTTCTAACTCACATGCTTACTCACACTCTAACTCACACTATAACTCACACTCTAACTCACCTTCTAACTCACACTCTTACTCACATTCTTACTCACACTCTAACTCACACTATAACTCACACTCTAACTCACATTCTAACTCACACTCTAACTCACACTCTTACTCACACTCTAACTCACATTTTAACTCACACTCTTACTCACACTCTAACTCACACTCTAACTCATACTCTAACTCACCTTCTAACTCACATTCTAACTCACAATCTAACTCACCTTCTAACTCACACTATAACTCACCTTCTAACTAACACTCTTACTCGCATTCTAACTCACACTCTAACTCACCTTCTAACTAACACTCTAACTCACACTCTAACTCACACTCTAACTCACACTCTTTCTCACACTCTAACTCACCTTCTAACTCACACACTAAATCACCTTCTAACTCACATTCTAACTCACACTCTAACTCACACTCTAACTCACACTCTTATCACATTCTAACTCACACTCTAGCTCACACTCTAACTAATACTCTAACTCACCTTCTAACTCACATGCTTATTCATACCCTAACTCACCTTCTAACTCACTTTCTAATTCACACTCTAACACACATTCTTACTCACATTCTTACTCACACTCTAACTCAACTTATAACTCACACTCTAACTCACCTTCTAACTCACATTCTAACTCACACTCTAACTCACGCTCTAACTCACATTCTAGCTCACTTTCTAATTCACACTCTTACTCACATTCTTACTCACACTCTAACTCAACTTATAACTAACACTCTAACTCACCTTCTAACTCATATTCTAATTCACACTCTAACTTACATTCTAACTCACACTCTAACTCACACTCTTACTCACCTTCTAACTCACATTCTAACTCACCTTCTAACTCACACTCTTACTCACATTCTTATTCACACTCTAACTCACACTCTAACTCACATTATAACCACACTCTAATTCTAACTAACACTCTAACTCACATTATAACTCACACAATATCTAATACTCTAACTAACCTTCTAACTCACACTTTTACTCACAATCTAACTCACCTTCTAACTAACATTCTAACTCACACTCTAACTCACACTCTAGCTCACACTCTAATTCGCACAATAACTCACACTATAACTCACATTCTAATTCACACTCTAACTCACACTCTAACTCACCTTCTAACTAATACTCTAACTCACACTCTAACTCACACTCTTTCTCACACTCTAACTCACCATCTAACTCACACTATAACTCACCTTCTAACTAACACTCTTACTCGCATTCTAACTCACACTCTAACTCACCTTCTAATTCACACTTTTACTCACAATCTAACTTACCTTCTAACTCACATTCTAGCTCGCACTCTAATTCGCACAATAACTCACACTATAACTCACATTCTAATTCACACACTAAATCACCTTCTAACTCACATTCTAACTCACACTCTAACTCACACTCTAACTCACACTCTTATCACATTCTAACTCACACTCTAGCTCACACTCTAACTAATACTCTAACTCACCTTCTAACTCACATGCTTACTCACACTCTAACTCACCTTCTAACTCACATTCTAACTCACTTTCTAATTCACACTCTAACACACATTCTTACTCACATTCTTACTCACACTCTAACTCAACTTATAACTCACACTCTAACTCACCTTCTAACTCACACTCTAGCTCACACTTTAATTCGTACAATAACTTACACTATAACTCACATTCTAATTCACACTCTAACTCACACTCTAACTCACACTCTAACTCACCTTCTAACTAATACTCTAACTCACCATCTAACTCACCATCTAACTCACACTATAACTCACCTTGTAACTCACCTTGTAACTCACACTCTAACTCATATTCTAACTCACACTAAAACTCATACTCTAACTCACACTCTAACTCACACTCTAACTCACACTCTTATCACATTCTAACTCACACTCTAGCTCACACTCTAACTAATACTCTATCTTACCTTCTAACTCACATGCTTACTCACACTCTAACTCACACTATAACTCACACTCTAACTCACCTTCTAACTCACACTCTTACTCACATTCTTACTCACACTCTAACTCACACTATAACTCACATTCTAACTCACATTCTAACTCACATTCTAACTCACACTCTAACTCACACTCTTACTCACACTCTAACTCACATTCTAACTCACACTCTTACTCACACTCTAACTCACACTCTAACTCATACTCTAACTCACCTTCTAACTCACATTCTAACTCACAATCTAACTCACCTTCTAACTCACACTATAACTCACCTTCTAACTAACACTCTTACTCGCATTCTAACTCACACTCTAACTCACACTCTTTCTCACACTCTAACTCACCTTCTAACTCACACACTAAATCACCTTCTAACTCACATTCTAACTCACACTCTAACTCACACTCTAACTCACACTCTTATCACATTCTAACTCACACTCTAGCTCACACTCTAACTAATACTCTAACTCACCTTCTAACTCACATGCTTACTCACACCCTAACTCACATTCTAACTCACTTTCTAACTCACTTTCTAATTCACACTCTAACACACATTCTTACTCACATTCTTACTCACACTCTAACTCAACTTATAACTCACACTCTAACTCACCTTCTAACTCACATTCTAACTCACACTCTAACTCACGCTCTAACTCACATTCTAGCTCACTTTCTAATTCACACTCTTACTCACATTCTTACTCACACTCTAACTCAACTTATAACTAACACTCTAACTCACCTTCTAACTCACATTCTAATTCACACTCTAACTTACATTCTAACTCACACTCTAACTCACACTCTTACTCACCTTCTAACTCACATTCTAACTCACCTTCTAACTCACACTCTTACTCACATTCTTATTCACACTCTAACTCACACTCTAACTCACATTATAACCACACTCTAATTCTAACTCACTTTCTAACTAACACTCTAACTCACATTATAACTCACACAATATCTAATACTCTAACTAACCTTCTAACTCACACTTTTACTCACAATCTAACTCACCTTCTAACTAACATTCTAACTCACACTCTAACTCACACTCTAGCTCACACTCTAATTCGCACAATAACTCACACTATAACTCACATTCTAATTCACACTCTAACTCACACTCTAACTCACCTTCTAACTAATACTCTAACTCACACTCTAACTCACCATCTAACTCACACTATAACTCACCTTGTAACTCACACTCTAACTCATATTTTAACTCACACTAAAACTCATACTCTAACTCACACTCTAACTCACACTCTTATCACATTCTAACTCACACTCTAGCTCACACTCTAACTAATACTCTATCTCACCTTCTAACTCACATGCTTACTCACACTCTAACTCACACTATAACTCACACTCTAACTCACCTTCTAACTCACACTCTTACTCACATTCTTACTCACACTCTAACTCACACTATAACTCACACTCTAACTCACATTCTAACTCACACTCTAACTCACACTCTTACTCACACTCTAACTCACATTCTAACTCACACTTTTACTCACACTCTAACTCACACTCTAACTCATACTCTAACTCACCTTCTAACTCATATTCTAACTCACAATCTAACTCACCTTCTAACTCACACTATAACTCACCTTCTAACTAACACTCTTACTCGCATTCTAACTCACACTCTAACTCACCTTCTAATTCACACTTTTACTCACAATCTAACTTACCTTCTAACTCACACTCTAGCTCGCACTCTAATTCGCACAATAATTCACACTATAACTCACATTCTAATTCACACTCTAACACACACTCTTACTCACATTCTTACTCACACTCTAACTCACACTCTTACTCACAATCTAACTCACGCTCTAACTCACTTTCTAACTCACACTCTTATTCACATTCTTACTCACACTCTAACTCACCTTCTAACTCACACTCTTACTCACATTCTTATTCACACTCTAACTCACATTATAACCACACTCTAATTCTAACTCACTTTCTAACTAACACTCTAACTCACATTATAACTCACACAATATATAATACTCTAACTAACCTTCTAACTCACACTTTTACTCACAATCTAACTCACCTTCTAACTAACATTCTAACTCACACTCTAACTCACACTCTAGCTCACACTCTAATTCGCACAATAACTCACACTATAACTCACATTCTAATTCACACTCTAACTACCACTCTAACTCACCTTCTAACTAATACTCTAACTCACCATCTAACTCACACTATAACTCACCTTGTAACTTACACTCTAACTCATATTCTAACTCACACTAAAACTCATACTCTAACTCACACTCTAACTCACACTCTTATCACATTCTATCTCACACTCTAGCTCACACTCTAACTAATACTCTAACTCACCTTCTAACTCACATGCTTACTCACACTCTAACTCACCTTCTAACTCACATTCTAACTCACACTCTTACTTACACTCTAACTCACACTCTAACTCACACTCTAACTCATACTCTAACTCACCTTCTAACTCACACTCTTACTCGCATTCTAACTCACACTCTAACTCACCTTCTAACTCACACTATAACTCACCATCTAACTAACAGTCTTACTCGCATTCTAACTCACACTCTAACTCACACTATAACTTACACTCTAACTCACCTTCTAACTCACACTCTAATTCTAATTCACACTCTAACTCACACTCTAACTCACCTTCTAACTAGCACTCTAACTCACATTAGAACCACACTCTAATTCTTACTCTAACTCACACTATAACTCACACTCTAACTCACCTTCTAACTCACATTCTAACTCACTTTCTAACTCACACTCTTACTCATACTCTTACTCACATTCTTACTCACACTCTAACTCACCTTCTAACTCACTTTCTAACTCACACTCTTACTCATACTCTTACTCACCTTCTAACTCACACTCTTACTCACATTCTTATTCACACTCTAACTCACACTCTAACTCACATTATAACTCACACAATATCTAATACTCTAACTAACCTTCTAACTCACACTTTTACTCACAATCTAACTCACCTTCTAACTAACATTCTAACTCACACTCTAGCTCACACGTTAATTCGTACAATAACTTACACTATAACTCACATTCTAATTCACACTCTAACTCACACTCTAACTCACCTTCTAACTAATACTCTAACTCACCATCTAACTCACCATCTAACTCACTATAACTCACCTTGTAACTCACACTCTAACTCATATTCTAACTCACACTAAAACTCATACTCTAACTCACACTCTAACTCACACTCTAACTCACACTCTAACTCACACTCTTATCACATTCTAACTCACACTCTAGCTCACACTCTAACTAATACTCTATCTCACCTTCTAACTCACATGCTTACTCACACTCTAACTCACACTATAACTCACACTCTAACTCACCTTCTAACTCACACTCTTACTCACATTCTTACTCACACTCTAACTCACACTATAACTCACACTCTAACTCACATTCTAACTCACACTCTAACTCACATTCTAACTCACACTTTTACTCACACTCTAACTCACACTCTAACTCATACTCTAACTCACCTTCTAACTCACATTCTAACTCACAATCTAACTCACCTTCTAACTCACACTATAACTCACCTTCTAACTAACACTCTTACTCGCATTCTAACTCACACTCTAACTCACCTTCTAACTAACACTCTAACTCACACTCTAACTCACACTCTTTCTCACACTCTAACTCACCTTCTAACTCACACACTAAATCACCTTCTAACTCACATTCTAACTCACACTCTAACTCACACTCTAACTCACACTCTTATCACATTCTAACTCACACTCTAGCTCACACTCTAACTAATACTCTAACTCACCTTCTAACTCACATGCTTATTCATACCCTAACTCACCTTCTAACTCACATTCTAACTCACTTTCTAATTCACACTCTAACACACATTCTTACTCACATTCTTACTCACACTCTAACTCAACTTATAACTCACACTCTAACTCACCTTCTAACTCACATTCTAACTCACACTCTAACTCACGCTCTAACTCACATTCTAGCTCACTTTCTAATTCACACTCTTACTCACATTCTTACTCACTCTCTAACTCAACTTATAACTAACACTCTAACTCACCTTCTAACTCATATTCTAATTCACACTCTAACTTACATTCTAACTCACACTCTTACTCACCTTCTAACTCACATTCTAACTCACCTTCTAACTCACACTCTTACTCACATTCTTATTCACACTCTAACTCACACTCTAACTCACATAATAACCACACTCTAATTCTAACTCACTTTCTAACTAACACTCTAACTCACATTATAACTCACACAATATCTAATACTCTAACTAACCTTCTAACTCACACTTTTACTCACAATCTAACTCACCTTCTAACTAACATTCTAACTCACACTCTAACTCACACTCTAGCTCACACTCTAATTCGCACAATAACTCACACTATAACTCACATTCTAATTCACACTCTAACTCACACTCTAACTCACCTTCTAACTAATACTCTAACTCACACTCTAACTCACACTCTTTCTCACACTCTAACTCACCATCTAACTCACACTATAACTCACCTTCTAACTAACACTCTTACTCGCATTCTAACTCACACTCTAACTCACCTTCTAATTCACACTTTTACTCACAATCTAACTTACCTTCTAACTCACATTCTAGCTCGCACTCTAATTCGCACAATAACTCACACTATAACTCACATTCTAATTCACACTCTAACTCACCTTCTAACAAATACTCTAACTCACACTCTAACTCACACTCTTTCTCACACTCTAACTCACCTTCTAACTCACACACTAAATCACCTTCTAACTCACATTCTAACTCACACTCTAACTCACACTCTAACTCACACTCTAACTCACACTCTTATCACATTCTAACTCACACTCTAGCTCACACTCTAACTAATACTCTAACTCACCTTCTAACTCACATGCTTACTCACACTCTAACTCACCTTCTAACTCACTTTCTAATTCACACTCTAACACACATTCTTACTCACATTCTTACTCACACTCTAACTCAACTTATAACTCACACTCTAACTCACCTTCTAACTCACACTCTAGCTCACACTTTAATTCGTACAATAACTTACACTATAACTCACATTCTAATTCACACTCTAACTCACACTCTAACTCACACTCTAACTCACCTTCTAACTAATACTCTAACTCACCATCTAACTCACCATCTAACTCACACTATAACTCACCTTGTAAATCACCTTGTAACTCACACTCTAACTCATATTCTAACTCACACTAAAACTCATACTCTAACTCACACTCTAACTCACACTCTTATCACATTCTAACTCACACTCTAACTAATACTCTATCTCACCTTCTAACTCACATGCTTACTCACACTCTAACTCACACTATAACTCACACTCTAACTCACCTTCTAACTCACACTCTTACTCACATTCTTACTCACACTCTAACTCACACTATAACTCACACTCTAACTCACATTCTAACTCACACTCTAACTCACACTCTTACTCACACTCTAACTCACATTTTAACTCACACTCTTACTCACACTCTAACTCACACTCTAACTCATACTCTAACTCACCTTCTAACTCACATTCTAACTCACAATCTAACTCACCTTCTAACTCACACTATAACTCACCTTCTAACTAACACTCTTACTCGCATTCTAACTCACACTCTAACTCACCTTCTAACTAACACTCTAACTCACACTCTAACTCACACTCTAACTCACACTCTTTCTCACACTCTAACTCACCTTCTAACTCACACACTAAATCACCTTCTAACTCACATTCTAACTCACACTCTAACTCACACTCTAACTCACACTCTTATCACATTCTAACTCACACTCTAGCTCACACTCTAACTAATACTCTAACTCACCTTCTAACTCACATGCTTATTCATACCCTAACTCACCTTCTAACTCACTTTCTAATTCACACTCTAACACACATTCTTACTCACATTCTTACTCACACTCTAACTCAACTTATAACTCACACTCTAACTCACCTTCTAACTCACATTCTAACTCACACTCTAACTC
Source organism: Osedax frankpressi (assembly GCA_964035775.1). Lineage (NCBI taxonomy): Eukaryota > Metazoa > Annelida > Polychaeta > Sabellida > Siboglinidae > Osedax > Osedax frankpressi. Next base: position 9,305,166 of record OZ038317.1, on the reverse strand, counting down.
ACGCTCTAACTCACATTCTAGCTCACTTTCTAATTCACACTCTTACTCACATTCTTACTCACACTCTAACTCAACTTATAACTAACACTCTAACTCACCTTCTAACTCATATTCTAATTCACACTCTAACTTACATTCTAACTCACACTCTAACTCACACTCTTACTCACCTTCTAACTCACATTCTAACTCACCTTCTAACTCACACTCTTACTCACATTCTTATTCACACTCTAACTCACACTCTAACTCACATTATAACCACACTCTAATTCTAACTAACACTCTAACTCACATTATAACTCACACAATATCTAATACTCTAACTAACCTTCTAACTCACACTTTTACTCACAATCTAACTCACCTTCTAACTAACATTCTAACTCACACTCTAGCTCACACTCTAATTCGCACAATAACTCACACTATAACTCACATTCTAATTCACACTCTAACTCACACTCTAACTCACCTTCTAACTAATACTCTAACTCACACTCTAACTCACACTCTTTCTCACACTCTAACTCACCATCTAACTCACACTATAACTCACCTTCTAACTAACACTCTTACTCGCATTCTAACTCACACTCTAACTCACCTTCTAATTCACACTTTTACTCACAATCTAACTTACCTTCTAACTCACATTCTAGCTCGCACTCTAATTCGCACAATAACTCACACTATAACTCACATTCTAATTCACACACTAAATCACCTTCTAACTCACATTCTAACTCACACTCTAACTCACACTCTAACTCACACTCTTATCACATTCTAACTCACACTCTAGCTCACACTCTAACTAATACTCTAACTCACCTTCTAACTCACATGCTTACTCACACTCTAACTCACCTTCTAACTCACATTCTAACTCACTTTCTAATTCACACTCTAACACACATTCTTACTCACATTCTTACTCACACTCTAACTCAACTTATAACTCACACTCTAACTCACCTTCTAACTCACACTCTAGCTCACACTTTAATTCGTACAATAACTTACACTATAACTCACATTCTAATTCACACTCTAACTCACACTCTAACTCACACTCTTATCACATTCTAACTCACACTCTAGCTCACACTCTAACTAATACTCTAACTCACCATCTAACTCACCATCTAACTCACACTATAACTCACCTTGTAACTCACCTTGTAACTCACACTCTAACTCATATTCTAACTCACACTAAAACTCATACTCTAACTCACACTCTAACTCACACTCTAACTCACACTCTTATCACATTCTAACTCACACTCTAGCTCACACTCTAACTAATACTCTATCTTACCTTCTAACTCACATGCTTACTCACACTCTAACTCACACTATAACTCACACTCTAACTCACCTTCTAACTCACACTCTTACTCACATTCTTACTCACACTCTAACTCACACTATAACTCACATTCTAACTCACATTCTAACTCACATTCTAACTCACACTCTAACTCACACTCTTACTCACACTCTAACTCACATTCTAACTCACACTCTTACTCACACTCTAACTCACACTCTAACTCATACTCTAACTCACCTTCTAACTCACATTCTAACTCACAATCTAACTCACCTTCTAACTCACACTATAACTCACCTTCTAACTAACACTCTTACTCGCATTCTAACTCACACTCTAACTCACACTCTTTCTCACACTCTAACTCACCTTCTAACTCACACACTAAATCACCTTCTAACTCACATTCTAACTCACACTCTAACTCACACTCTAACTCACACTCTTATCACATTCTAACTCACACTCTAGCTCACACTCTAACTAATACTCTAACTCACCTTCTAACTCACATGCTTACTCACACCCTAACTCACATTCTAACTCACTTTCTAACTCACTTTCTAATTCACACTCTAACACACATTCTTACTCACATTCTTACTCACACTCTAACTCAACTTATAACTCACACTCTAACTCACCTTCTAACTCACATTCTAACTCACACTCTAACTCACGCTCTAACTCACATTCTAGCTCACTTTCTAATTCACACTCTTACTCACATTCTTACTCACACTCTAACTCAACTTATAACTAACACTCTAACTCACCTTCTAACTCACATTCTAATTCACACTCTAACTTACATTCTAACTCACACTCTAACTCACACTCTTACTCACCTTCTAACTCACATTCTAACTCACCTTCTAACTCACACTCTTACTCACATTCTTATTCACACTCTAACTCACACTCTAACTCACATTATAACCACACTCTAATTCTAACTCACTTTCTAACTAACACTCTAACTCACATTATAACTCACACAATATCTAATACTCTAACTAACCTTCTAACTCACACTTTTACTCACAATCTAACTCACCTTCTAACTAACATTCTAACTCACACTCTAACTCACACTCTAGCTCACACTCTAATTCGCACAATAACTCACACTATAACTCACATTCTAATTCACACTCTAACTCACACTCTAACTCACCTTCTAACTAATACTCTAACTCACACTCTAACTCACCATCTAACTCACACTATAACTCACCTTGTAACTCACACTCTAACTCATATTTTAACTCACACTAAAACTCATACTCTAACTCACACTCTAACTCACACTCTTATCACATTCTAACTCACACTCTAGTTCACACTCTAACTAATACTCTAACTCACCTTCTAACTCACATGCTTACTCACACTCTAACTCACACTATAACTCACACTCTAACTCACCTTCTAACTCACACTCTAACTCACACTCTTACTCACATTCTAACTCGCATTCTAACTCACACTCTTACTTACACTCTAACTCACACTCTAACTCACACTCTAACTCATACTCTAACTCACCTTCTAACTCACACTCTTACTCACATTCTAACTCACACTCTAACTCACCTTCTAACTCACACTATAACTCACCATCTAACTAACAGTCTTACTCGCATTCTAACTCACACTCTAACTCACACTATAACTTACACTCTAACTCACCTTTTAACTCACACTCTAATTCTAATTCACACTCTAACTCACACTCTAACTCACCTTCTAACTAGCACTCTAACTCACATTAGAACCACACTCTAATTCTTACTCTAACTCACATTATAACTCACACTCTAACTCACCTTCTAACTCACATTCTAACTCACTTTCTAACTCACACTCTTACTCATACTCTTACTCACATTCTTACTCACACTCTAACTCACCTTCTAACTCACATTCTAACTCACTTTCTAACTCACACTCTTACTCATACTCTTACTCACCTTCTAACTCACACTCTTACTCACATTCTTATTCACACTCTAACTCACACTCTAACTCACATTATAACTCACACAATATCTAATACTCTAACTAACCTTCTAACTCACACTCTAGCTCACACTCTAATTCGTACAATAACTTACACTATAACTCATATTCTAATTCACACTCTAACTCACACTCTAACTCACCATCTAACTCACCATCTAACTCACACTATAACTCACCTTGTAACTCACACTCTAACTCATATTCTAACTCACACTAAAACTCATACTCTAACTCACACTCTAACTCACACTCTAACTCACACTCTTATCACATTCTAACTCACACTCTAGCTTACACTCTAACTAATACTCTATCTCACCTTCTAACTCACATGCTTACTCACACTCTAACTCACACTATAACTCACACTCTAACTCACCTTCTAACTCACACTCTTACTCACATTCTTACTCACACTCTATCTCACACTATAACTCACACTCTAACTCACATTCTAACTCACACTCTAACTCATACTCTAACTCACCTTCTAACTCACATTCTAACTCACAATCTAACTCACCTTCTAACTCACACTATAATTCACCTTCTAACTAACACTCTTACTCGCATTCTAACTCACACTCTAACTCACCTTCTAACTAACACTCTAACTCACATTATAACCACACTCTAATTGTTACTCTAACTCACACAATATCTAATACTCTAACTAACCTTCTAACTCACACTTTTACTCACAATCTAACTTACCTTCTAACTCACATTCTAGCTCGCACTCTAATTCGTACAATAACTCACACTATAACTCACATTCTAATTCACACTCTAACTCACCTTCTAACTAATACTCTAACTTACACTCTAACTCACACTCTTTCTCACACTCTAACTCACCTTCTAACTCACACACTAAATCACCTTCTAACTCACATTCTAACTCACACTCTAACTCACACTCTTATCACATTCTAACTCACACTCTAGCTCACACTCTAACTAATACTCTAACTCACCTTCTAACTCACATGCTTACTCACACTCTAACTCACCTTCTAACTCACATTCTAACTCACTTTCTAATTCACACTCTAACACACACTCTTACTCACATTCTTACTCACACTCTAACTCAACTTATAACTAACACTCTAACTCACCTTCTAACTCACATTCTAATTCACACTCTAACTCACATTCTAACTCACACTCTAACTCACACTCTTACTCACCTTCTAACTCACATTCTAACTCACCTTCTAACTCACACTCTTACTCACATTCTTATTCACACTCTAACTCACACTCTAACTCATATTATAACCACACTCTAATTCTAACTCACTTTCTAACTAACACTCTAACTCACACTCTAACTCACACAATATCTAATACTCTAACTAACCTTCTAACTCACACTTTTACTCACAATCTAACTCACTTTCTAACTAACATTCTAACTCACACTTTAACTCACACTCTAATTCGCACAATAACTTACACTATAACTCACATTCTAATTCACACTCTAACTCACCTTCTAACTAATACTCTAACTCACACTCTAACTCACACTCTTTCTCACACTTTAACTCACCATCTAACTCACACTATAACTCACACTCTAATTCACACTAAAACTCATACTCTAACTCACACTCTTATCACATTCTAACTCACACTCTAGCTCACACTCTAACTAATACTCTAACTCACCTTCTAACTCACACTCTTACTCACATTCTTACTCACACTCTTACTCACACTATAACTCACACTCTAACTCATATTCTAACTCACACTCTAACTCACACTCTTACTCACAGTCTAACTCACACTCTTACTCACACTCTAACTCACACTCTAACTCATACTCTAACTCATATTCTAACTCACCTTCTAACTCACACTCTTACTCACATTCTAACTCACACTCTAACTCACCTTCTAACTCTAACTTACCTTCTAACTCACACTCTAACTCACTTTTTAACTCATACTCTTACTCATACTCTAACTCACACTATAACTCACATTCTAACTCATACTCTAACTCACACTCTAACTCACACTATAATTCACATTCTAACTCACGCTCTAACTCACCTTCTAACTCACACCCTTACTCATACTCTTACTCACATTCTAACTCATACTCTAACTCACCTTCTAACTCACACCCTTAATCATACTCTAACTCACCTTCTAACTCACCTTATAACTCACATTATTACTCACATTCTAACTCACACTATAACTCACACTATAACTCACACTCTAACTCACACTCTAACTCACATTCTAACTCATACTCTAACTCACACTCTAACTCACATTCTAACTCATACTCTAACTCACACTCTAACTCACACTATAATTCACATTCTAACTCACGCTCTAACTCACCTTCTAACTCACACCCTTACTCATACTCTTACTCACATTCTAACTCATACTCTAACTCACACTCTAACTCACCTTCTAACTCACACTCTAATTCTAACTCACACTATATCTCACACTCTAGCTCACATACTAACTCACACTCTAACTCACACTCTAACTCATACTATAATTCACACTCTAACTTACTCTCTAACTCACACTATAACTCACTCTCTAACTCACACTCTGACTCACACTCTAACTCATACTCTAACTCATACTCTAACTCACACTCTAACTCACACTCTAACTCACCTTCTAACTCACATTCTTACTCAAATTCTAACTCACACTCTAACTCACCTTTTTAACTCACACTCTAACTCACCTTCTAACTCACATCCTTACTCATACTCTAACTCACATTCTAACTCATACTCTAACTCACACTCTAACTCACACTATAATTCACATTCTAACTCACACTCTAACTCACCTTCTAACTCACACCCTTACTCATACTCTTACTCACATTCTAACTCATACTCTAACTCACACTCTAACTCACCTTCTAACTCACACTCTAATTCTAACTCACACTATATCTCACACTCTAGCTCACATACTAACTCACACTCTAACTCACACTCTAACTCATACTATAATTCACACTCTAACTTACTCTCTAACTCACACTATAACTCACTCTCTAACTCACACTCTGACTCACACTCTAACTCATACTCTAACTCATACTCTAACTCACACTCTAACTCACACTCTAACTCACTATAACTCACACCCTAACTCACAATGTAGCTGGCACTGTAACTCACACTATAAATAACACTGTTCACACTGTAATAACAATATACTACATTTAATATCACAGTTATGAACACAATAATTAAGATTGATTTTAACTAGAATTTATAATTTGTATTGACCATGGTTGACTTATGTTACAGTAATTTATATTTTTAAAACAATATAATAAAAATTTATATTTTTAAGAAATATATCAACTAGAAGTTAAAACTTAAATTAAGTTAAATCTTCTATTCTTAATTAGCCAATATTAACATTATTACCAATAGCAAGAAATATAGAGTTTTGGAATTATTTGATTCTCTAAATCTGGAGATGTGATTTTAAAATAATTATTTAATTGCAGTATTTTATATATATAATATATCAAATTATTAATATTTGAGTAATTTGAAATAGATTTGTAATAATAGACTATTGAGTGATTAGTATTGAAATATAGATGTTTATTAATCTTATTATAACATTATTGATTGTAGTTTGATTGCTAAACATAAATAATGCTATTTTATCCAAATTCTGAGAATATTCTTATATACAATTTTTAGACATATCTACAATAGAAAAAATGTATTTAATATTATTTTTAAATGTAATATACATATTCTTCCGAAATAAATATACATATTGTATAAGTATATTATTATCTAGTATTCAAATATTCATTATTATTCATATATATTAAATGATTTCAATATAATATTATTTTAATATAATAATTTTGAGATATCTAATTTATATGATATTTATCATATAGATAACTATTTTTTTCATTTATAAATTGTAATGAATGGAAAACATTTATTTAAATTTTAACCAAAGAACCATTTACAAATCACTATAAATCTTACCGTAGTTCATTAACTTTTCGCATTTTTTATTTCTCATTCGCTTTTAGTGTATCCCACCAAAACGCAATAACTTTTATCGATACAAATTATAATTGTAGAATTTCGTTGGTAAACGTACTTTTTGTTTTGATATTTAAAACTATCTCCAGTTTAGTTTTGTATTATCACTTATTTTTTAGATTTATAATTTAATATATTTTTGATAATAGTGATTACTTTAAACAACCTAAATCATATACAAACTATAATTAGTTTAGTCTGAAAAATTATTATTAGTTTAGTGCTAATAAATTTGACTAGTTGCTAATCTTAAATCTTTACCATCATTAAATATGCATTTCAACTCTACACCAAATTGTTATAATAATTCAGAAGTTAAAGCAGCTGTGAATATTCCCGTTATTGTGGGCTCGGGTGTAGATATAGATAATCTTGGCAACTACAAAGATGTCGATGCTATAATCATTGGCTCCAGTTTAAAGGTTATCTAGGCATTAATAGTTAGAAATCTTATAACTCTTTTAAGATATAAATATTTATTAAAATTGTGTCAATAAAAGTATAAAAAGTAATATTTAATTAGGTCGACGGGCATTGGAGAAATGATGTTTGCGAGGATAGAGTAGCTTCCTTTATGGAAAAGGTTCAAGAATTATAAGGTATAGTACAGTAGGTGATATAAGTTATGTAAGTATAAATATTCAATAAATCGACAAATTAATTATTTATTACTTTTTGCTAAAAATTTGTGATGTCTTTTTTTCCTTTTTTTGCCCAAACTGCTTTCATAATGTAAATCCGCTCTAACCTGATTAATTAAAATTATGTGAATAGTTAAATTAGTATAATAATCACTTTAATTGAGTTTATTATATAGTTTGATATTATAAGGTACTCATATATTAAAATAATATTTCAATTATTTCTAAATAAAATAAATTTACATTTAATAATACTTAATAATATTGTAATTAATAATAACGACATTAATATTTGATACATACAATTAAGTTACATTTAATATAAATATACCTTTGCTATAATTAAATGAAAACTAACCCCTTCTTGTGTATTTAGTCGGACAGAATTTATTGTACCGAGATTTGCTTCCTTCAAGACCTTTTCGCACAAGAATTTGTTATACTCCGGACTACTTTCAGCTGTAGATCTTTTCATTAAGTGAGAACAAATATTATTAAGTTTTGTAACAGAGATTAATTGCCAATTTCGTTTAATAATAAATCATATATATATTGTCAATTATTTATTTAAAAAATATTAAGTAATACAATTATAATTAGTTGATGCAGTATTAATTAAATATTCTTATTAAAATATGTCCTTTTTTTTAAATTGTACAAGAAAATGGACAATTTACTATTTATATAAAAATAAATAATAAACTCAAGAGTCATTTAATAATCTAACATGGCAATTGATTCGGTGAGAAGAGAATCTGTATCCCAGATTGTCATTGGTAATTTGACCTCAAAAGTAGGTCGGTCATTTAACTAGTATAGTGGTACAGAGGTTATATTGTAACTTAGAAAGAGATTGAATTATATTACTATATAAATGATACATTAATCAACATTTAATTTAGATATATTAGATTTAGTATTTTAATGAAAAATATTTATTTAAAAATATTTTATTTATGAAATATTTTTGATTACAATTACATTCAGAATATTATCTCAGATATTGAATAATGTAAAAACTATTTATGTATTTTTATATAATAAGTTATATTAATAAATAACTGATTTATACTAACAAGAACTTTAAGATTCATGTGATAATTATTGTCTACTTTGGGCCATTTATGATCAAATAAATTGTCTGCCTGCAAATATTATAATATTGTTTAGTTATTTTTAAATATTTTAATTATAAACCAAATATTGAAAACAAATTTAATCCATAATCATCACTCGTGCTAAATCGATTAAACAAATCAGATAAAATCTACGATGTAATTATGTTTATCGTAAATATAATTTGTATCAAGACCTCGACTCGCCCATGAGGGTGATTAATATCATGCAATCTTAACAATATTATACAATGCAATATATTTCATTATAATTTATATTAACCCAATCAATATAAAATCTCCTCAAGTTAAGGAAATTTAATTGAATACATTTTAAAATAAATTTATGCTAAAATGACTCCGATTTTTATTTTATAATATTTTCTTTGTAAAAACAATAATTATTTAATACAAAAATTTATTATTAAGAAATTATATTTAGGTATTACGATGTTGCTAAATAATATAAATATAAGAAATATTTGTCCAGGAATTTATAAGTCCAAATATTTATCCATCATTAAATATGGATTAATATTCATTACATTTTTGTGTTGAAAAAATTTATTCACTAAAGAATGAAAAAGTTCATGCTAATTTGTTGATTTCATAACTAATTTATGTAATACTTTTGAATTTGAGGAATGTACTCGAGCATATCCACATTGTGTTCGTAGACACTAACCCAGCGCAGACTGATGCACCTGGACGCCGTGAAACCGGCCCAAAGTTCACTGGAAAAATGTGGCGCCATCGGTGACACCATGACAATTAATTCGCCCAGCGCGCGTTCGTACTCCCCGCAGAGCCTCGACTCCAGCGGAACCCTCTAGTGGAGGTAGAAGGGGTCAGAGGTTAGATAAGTAAGCGTTCTTCTTCTTCTGCAATACACTGATTATCAGAATAGAGTAGATTTCGGCGGGTTTCAATTGTTTCGTTCGCATGATGTTTATGGTCAACGTTATGAGTGACTGACCATTAGGGAATTAGTGAGGCCGTGCATTCTGGATATTGCAGTACTGATCAAATAGGATTTTTCCATGTGGAAGTTAATCTGTTGAAATTAAATATATAAATTAAGTGGCGGTATTTACATGTCAAAGTTTGGGGAAAAATTGCTACCAGATTAAAATTTACTATTTATTAAAATTTTAAAAATATTTAATATTAATGTAAAAAATGTATATATAAATATTTATTTTACAATCTTTTTATAATATAATTGTTTCTTTAATATATATTTAACTTAAACAATATATGTTTTTTATTTATGTGAAAATTTCATAAAGAATCGTTTTAAAATTTACCATTATCTAAAAAATTACGAGATAGTATTTTTAATATTAATTATAAAAAAAAGAAAGTATTTATAGTAAAATTGTTTCATTGTCTTAGCTATAATTCATGCGCAATACTGACAATACTTATTATATGAATCTACTCACTAAATATCTTTTAAAATTTATTATATCTAAATTAATTAAGTAAACTAATTATAATAATAAATAGTCTTATTATTATGAATATTTAATTACAGGCCTATGTTTATACTGAAAATTTAAAGTTAATAATATAATTAATTTTAATCACATAACATTTTAACATAATTTCATTCAAATGAATTCAATTTTAATATTAAAGGTTTCAACTAAATTGAAATTTTTAATAATATAAAATAATTATTCATAAAATCTAAAGGGATTTATTAAAATGTTATCATATTTTCATGGTATCAATATTAATTGAATAAATTATTGCATTACATAACGATTTTAACATATGTTTTAATCATTTATTTCGATATTCATTCAATATTGATTTCATTTATGTAACAAACTAACATCCTTGAGGAAAAGGTTTCTAAATTCAAATATATCCTGTTCAATATCGCTTTGATTTGCCTTATTATTGTTAGCCCAGATCACCTCTTCATTTAGTGATCGAAAATCTGAAACTAAAGACCACAGTCGATTTTGCCATCTTGTAACACCGTGGAATTCTATTGATTGTTGAGTGTTTTAGGAAAATATTGAAACAATAGAGCTAGCAAAATAAAAGTAATAATATCGCATGATTCTTTTATATAAAATATATATATTTATATAGCCTTATTGACTACAATTATAGCATAGTATATACACACAATAAGTAACTACGCTTTAATAACTAAATTGATAGCGTTTAATTGTTGTAGTTTAAGACATTACGTCTGCGAGTTACCTTGCGCTGACCACTTCCTATCAGATTTAGGTGCCATGCCACTCAGAATACAAATTCGTGTTGCATCGCAGCCAAATTCGTCCAAAATATCCTGTCGAGTTATTAGAAGGAAATCAAATAAATACTAATTTAGTTACTCTCAATATATAAATATCTGTCGATTAGTTAAAATATGATTATTACTTTATGATATCATATTAATAATTAAGATGTTATATATTATATAAATAATTAATTAAGTTAATGCATATGAATTCAATTAAATCTAATTTATAAAAATGTCTTAATTCAATGAAATATCAAATAATTTGTACTATATTTATTATGACATACAAGTTATATGCTATAATATTTACTACATATAGTTTTTATAGTTATATATAAATACATTTTTTAAACTTTAAATGTATTATGTATTATTAAAAATACTTTCTAACAATAAATAAATCTCTATAGTTATCTTTTTATCAGGATAATAGCATGCGTTTAAATACAGAAATATATACTAGATTATACTTATATAATAAGAAAATACAATATTAGATATATCACATTAATAAGCTGACATCTATCATCAATTATTAGATTAATACTCATTAGTTAAATTTATAAAATTTATGAATATATATTGCGTTTGTATTGAATATATTAACAATATAATATGTAATTTATAACTAAATCACTAATTACATTCTACTAATTAACGAAAGCATATTCAATTCCCCGGTAGTGGACAATGTACTTTAAGCATAGTGTCCAGTGGACATTATACCCAAAGATTTTCTACTCGTACCAAACCTTTGGATCCGCACCGTTAAATTTGCTCTTGCTCATCTTTTCCCATTGTGTTACTACTGGTTCTCCGGTTGCCGTTTCCACGACAACCGCTGTTTTCGAGTGATCCTTGACCTGAGCGCTGACCTCGGAAGGTTTCAGGTATCGCCCGGTCTCCTTGGACCGGTAACTCTCCCCCATCACCATTCCCTGCGGAGCGATGGTGTGAAGTTGGATACATTAATAAGTACAATTCTAAGTACATAATTATATAAGCCCAGTAAACATTCCGGGTAATTTCATTTTTTGTATTGCATAATTTATTTTATATTATTTTTTATTTTTGTAAATACATCAAAAGATTTTACAAAACTATTAAGTCACTCTGTTTACTGGGCTATTAATAGACAGCTAATCATCCAGGTTTTCATTGTTTACATTTCCTTTATATTATTCTTTACTTTTGTTAATAGGATTTTAAAAAACTATTATATATCTTTGTTGTTCTATAAAGAATAATGAAATCAGAAAATGATCCTAACTCTATAATCTTTAAATAAACATTAGGAATTATTTCGGGCAATGGTAAACGTATAGAAGGTGTACAAGGGATATAGGGCCCCGGTCAGTACCTGGGTCAGTAGGTCTTTGAAGGGTTCGCGTTGCTTTAGCAGACCCTGGTTGTACAGGAAGTGAGAGATGAATCGGGCGTAGTACAGATGCATTATGGCTGCGGAGATGAGAAAGAAATGAGAATAATGAAACTGAAAACAGGAATAATGAAGAAACTTAATTTTATTTATTCAATTTGAAAATTCAAAAAAATACTATTCAATTCTTATTAAACAATACAAATTATATTAAAAATATATTAAATTAAATTATAAATCAATTTTGAATACATTTAATTCTGTAATTAATAAATTGTACATTTAATTATGTAATTAATAATATATAGTAAGTTTTAAATTCATAAGTTTATATGAAGTATTTAATTTATAATTTCTACCTTATCATAGAGATAGATTAGCATAAAGATTATTATAAAGATTATCATAAGATTTTGATAAAAGATTTGATCAAAGATTACCGTGTTCTTTGCCTCCGATATATAGATTTACAGGAAGTGGAGTGGTTTCGTTTTTTGTGATTTCCGGTGAAAAGGGTTCGTTTTCATTTTTTGGATCCAAATATCTCAAATAATACCTGAAATAATGATAGATTCGATATTGATAATAAATTAAGTGTATTAGAATTTACTAAAATAATTAAAAATAGGAATAGTATTAAATAAATTTATGTTGAAATTATTTTTCCGACCACTAAATTGATTACAGAATTATTGATGAAGTTGATTATTGAATACATTACTGGATATACATTATACATTATATAATTATACATTATACTGGATATCCAGTATACATTACTGGATACAGAAGAGATAACATTGTAATAAATATAATTGAAGAATTACTGTTATATTAAAAACAAAATGAATTAAACAAGAAGATATAAGAAGATTATTATGATATTGCATTTAGTTTAAAAACCAAGAAGAATCAAAGAAGGTGTCCATGGTTTGAGTTTCTCTTTTCGCAGAACGTTTACATCTGATGATGTAATAATGATGATTATTGTAAATAAGCATCGAAAATTTATTATAGTAACTAAAAATACCAGATGATGTAACTATTATGAATTTATATAGAATTTGTTTAAATAAAATAATGTATTTCTTTTTATACATAAAATATAAAACCAAAATGAATTATTTGGATAATTTCTTGGATATAAAGTCACTATAATGTATTTAGTTATTAGTTATTAGTTATTAGCCGAAATGGTGATGTAATAGTACTATTGTTATTGACATTTTATTGGTCATTATCATATATGCCAATAAATTAATTTCATTTCCTATTTATTTCAGATGAGCTAATCACATCATTATATCAATTATTTTTATATCAACAAACAAATTATAATTAATTTTTGTCCACCTTGATTCATAACTCCTTTGTACATTGAGATACATAAGATACATAAGATACATATTATAATTATATTATTTTTAATATTTTTATTTATTATTTTTTCTAATAATCTTAATTAATTTATTATATATTTATATGAAGTAACTCATATCTCTACATAGAGAATATAAAATGAGGTGATATTAGCAAATACAATATTTGTTCATAAATTTAATATTTTTGTTTTATTTATATTTATTATTTAATTATTATAAAACTAGCAAAATATTATATATATTATTAAATATATATTATTTAATATAGTTACTGGTGTTTATATATATATATATATGGTGATATATACATTAATGTAACCTACAAAAGTGACGTAAACGTAAAAGTCATAAAAATAATAAATGCGATTACAAATATAATTACTTGAATTATTTTGTAGGTTTATATTAAAAATACAACTGAATATATTAATTAGGAACAATAGATAATCAACATATATTGATACATTGTGCATTAATAGAACAATACTCGCGGAAATTAGAAATAACACATTCATAACCTACTTGGGGCAGATTGTGTTCAACCAATCAGAGGATGCATTCTCCAAAGGGCTGTGACCGGTGTCAGATGTCACACGGAACTCTTCAAGGTCGGGAAGCGTTACGGGAAGCTCATTGTAGGGCACTGGCACCGTCTGAGTGGGATTGGTAATGATAAAAGCTTGTAGGGTTATGGTTAATATGTAAAGTAGTGGTGAGGTGATAGAAATAGTATTAGCGAAGGGATGATGATGGTAATGGTGTTAAGGTTGCAGGATATTGTTATGTATGTGTGCGTCCAATGGAGGTTATTGGTAGTTAGAAGGTACAACAATGGATGTTTAATATACATATATCTTATATTGACACTAAATATAATATATTGACAGTTTATTTTATATATATTTAGAAATATTAAAATTTTTAAAAATAATTATACTAAAAATGATTAGTTTTTATTTTATAATATTTCCATATAAATCTTATTTATTCTGTTAGATAAATATAATCATTTGAATATAAAATTTGTTATATTACAAAAATTAAATAATAGGTAGATTTTTCAAGTAATTTAAAAGGATCCTAATTATTAAATTACAAATTAAATAAATATTACTGTAAGTAAATATCTTTAACCAAATTTATAATAATAAAAATCATTTAAAAATGTTAGTATTATCAAAATATCCTGTTAATATTTTATTACTAAATATTTATTGATTATTTGATTCAAATTTTTTAAAAGTAATTTATTTGATATTTTAAAAAATCCGTTTCAAATATCATTACTATGCAAAATTTGGAAAAACAAAACGTTGTATTGGGTTTTGTAATATGATCAAACTACTAACTCCACATTGCTGGCAGTGTAACATGGGTATGGGGGTGCCCCAATATCTCTGCCTGGAAATCGACCAATCGCGAGCAGTCGAGCTAGTCACATGTCCACCACATCGCAGAACCTGCAAAGGTCGTGAGAATTGACGACATCGAATATAACAAATTCTTAAATCATAAAAAATCTAGAAAAAGAGAATTTGTGATATCTGATTTTATTACTCAATTCGCTTATAAATAATTGTCCTCGTTAAAGGGAACAACAAATGAATCTAATATTTTAATAATGAATAGATCACATTATTAAATTACTGACTTTTGCTTTTTCGCAAACTTTAACAAACGATTGTTTCCGAGTTAATCCATTCAACTGCAAATAAGATTTGAATATCACTTCTATTGACTTTGAGGAGTGAGTTTCACTAAAATATAATTACTATGAAATAAAAGTAAAACTGTGGATAACAAAATATATATTTTATGTTTACATTAAAAAAACAGGAAATTTTATCAAAACTTTTTTTAGTCTTTTTAAAGTATATTTATAATACTACTACTACTACTACTACTACTACTACTACTACTACTACTGCTGCTACTACTACTACTACAACTACTACTACTACTGCTACTACTACTACTACTGCTATTACTACAATATTTATATGATAATAATCAATTTCTCATTTCGACTTACAAAATCGCCAGAATTGATGATGCAATCATTTTCATCGATTACTTCGTCGTAAGAAAAACGGAAATACTTCGAATCATTCGCGGCACTGCCGTCGCACGATGGAATTCCTGAGTCAATATTATATAATCATAGAGTGTATTACATAATGGAGTACCTGGAGAGAATGCATAAATTCAAAAACGTTGTCATTAAATTTAAAATTGAATATCTTTTCATTCCACCGAAATGAATTGAAATACAATGAGTTTCACGTAAGTATTTAAATTTGCGTTAAATAAGATGGCGTCGATTAAAATACGGATCGCCAATCTAAACGGCAATCTAAACGGCAATCTAAACGTCAATCTAAACGGTAATCTAAACGGCAATCTAATCGTCAATCTAAACGGCAATCTAAACGTCAATCTAAACGGCAATCTAAACGGCAATCTAAACGTCAATCTAAACGGCAATCTAAACGGCAATCTAAACGGCAATCTAAACGTCAATCTAAACTTCAATCTAAACGGCAATCTAAACGGCAATCTAAACGTCAAACTAATCGTCAATCTAAATGGCAATCTAACCGGCAATCTAAACGTCAAACTAATCGTCAATCTAAACGGCAATCTGACCGGCAATCTAAACGTCAATCTAAACTTCAATCTAAACGGCAATCTAAACGGCAATCTAAACGGCAATCTAAACGGCAATCTAAACGGCAATCTAAACGGCAATCTAAACGGCAATCTAAACGGCAATCTAAACGGCAATCTAAACGGCAATCTAAACGGCAATCTAAACGGCACAATAAAAGTCAATCTAAACGGCAATCTAAACGTCAATCTAAACGGCAATCTAACCGGCAATCTAAACGTCAATCTAAACTTCAATCTAAACGGCAATCTAAACGGCAATCTAAACGTCAATCTAAACGTCAAACTAATCGTCAATCTAAACGGCAATCTAAACGGCAATCTAAACGGCAATCTAAACGGCACAATAAACGTCAATCTAAACGGCAATCTAAACGTCAATCTAAACGGCAATCTAAACGTCAATCTAAACGGCAATCTAAACGGCAATCTAAACGTCAATCTAAACGGCAATCTAAACGGCAATCTAAACGGCAATCTAAACGGCAATCTAAACGGCAATCTAAACGGCAATCTAAACGTCAATCTAAACTTCAATCTAAACGGCAATCTAAACGGCAATCTAAACGTCAAACTAATCGTCAATCTAAACGGCAATCTGACCGGCAATCTAAACGTCAATCTAAACTTCAATCTAAACGGCAATCTAAACGGCAATCTAAACGGCAATCTAAACGTCAAACTAATCGTCAATCTAAACGGCAATCTAAACGGCAATCTAAACGGCAATTTAAACGTCAATCTAAACGGTAATCTAAACGGCAATCTAATCGTCAATCTAAACGGCAATCTAAACGTCAATCTAAACGGCAATCTAAACGGCAATCTAAACGGCAATCTAAACGGCAATCTAAAGGGCAATCTAAACGGCAATCTAAACGGCAATCTAAACATCAATCTAAATGGCAATCTAAACGGCAATCTAAACGGCAATCTAAACGTCAATCTAAACGGCAATCTAAACGGCAATCTAAACGGCAATCTAAACGTCAATCTAAACGGCAATCTAAACGGCAATCTAAACGGCACAATAAACGTCAATCTAAACGGCAATCTAAACGGCAATCTAAACGGCAATCTAAACGGCAATCTAAACGGCAATCTAAACGGCAATCTAAACGGCAATCTAAAAGGCAATCTAAACGGCAATCTAAACAGCACACTAAACGGCAATCTAAACGGCAATCTAAACGGCAATCTAAACGGCAATCTAAACGGCATACAAACCCAACGATACTAGATGTTCAGAATCAATGGCGTCTCCTCGAGAGAGGAGAATCGGAATTTGACGGTCGGGCAAGAGGGCAATGGACGCAAGCAGGTTAGATTGTGATACTACTCGGTTGAAATGGAGTGGATTATATCAAAGCCAACCGTATTCCTGAGTATATTTACTTTCGATTGCTGAATATATATTTATAAAAAATTGATATGTTTACTAAATAAAATAAACTAACGCTTTTTATTGTCATGTTTTGTCTAAAATATTATTTACTAAATTAATGACATTATTTATACATAATTGTTAGTTATTAGATATCACATAAAATAATACTAAAATATAATTTTAAAATAAAAATTATAAATAATAGAAAGTATCAAGAGCTATTTATAAATTCCAGTTTTCATCAAATTATTAATAAATAGTTAAACTAATGCTAAAGCATACAATTATAAATATTAATCCACACCTCATGATATTTGTTTTGATTTAAATGGTGATTTTGAGCAAAAGTTAAATGAGAAATTCCATATATACAATCAGAATTTTCAGTAAATACAGAACACTTTTCTATAAATTCTCCTTGATGCTAGAATTTTAAAATAATGTACAAATTATACATTATATAATTTCATATATTAAGAGTAATATGATTTAAATGAATATAAATCATATAAATTAATTTAATAAAATATATGTGAAAAATTGAAATCCTTTCAAATAATTCTAGATAATAATTTGTATTATAATAATTTTTATGACATCAATTATTAATTTATTAGTTAACTATATTTATATTTAGATATTTAATTATTAAAGATAATTATTCAAACCATTATATCAAACTCTAGCCTAGTTCCGTTGCATTGTCCAATCCAGTTCTTTTGGAGATCGATGACATCTCTCCAAAGGTCAGAGTCCACCTCACTAAGACCGTCCAGTAATGACTAACATACGTCAATAGCAATATTTAATTAAAAATAATATATAAATTATAATTCTGTTTTCCTCCCCTCTCCTCTCCTCTCACCCCACTCCCATCCTCACCCACCCTACCTCACCTTCCCACTCTAGACTAGCGTAACCTGTGAATAATTCGTTGTCTTTATGTACCACTGGGTAAGAAGTTTCTTGACGGCCTTCGCCCCACTACGCCAAGAGAGTCCTCGAGTATCTATCTGCTCATCAGCCAGGACTGTCTTATCTACGGGATCCCAGTTCACGTAGGCCTGACGATGGGACGAGGTAGGGAAGGGATTAGATTAAAATCAGATAGCTCTTTCTTCTATCTGAATAAATTTGAATCTGCAGCAAATCAAATGACAACATTCGATGGATTCTAATGCATCATGGGAATTAATTTAAGCTACAAATTAACCAAAATTCATATCGAAATTAAAACATGAAAGTCTGATATTTTCATAGAATAAAAGCAAAATCAACGAGAATTATTAAGTGACAATTCCATTTGGTGTTATGAGTGTTATGAATGTTATAAGTGTTATGAATGTTATAAGTGTTATGAGTGTTATAAGTGTTATAAGTGTTATAAGTGTTATAAGTGTTATAAGTGTTATAAGTGTTATAAGTGTTATAAGTGTTATAAGTGTTATAAGTGTTATAAGTGTTATGAGTGTTATAAGTGTTATGAGTGTTATAAGTGTTATAAGTGTTATAAGTGTTATAAGTGTTATAAGTGTTATAAGTGTTATAAGTGTTATAAGTGTTATAAGTGTTATAAGTGTTATAAGTGTTATAAGTGTTATAAGTGTTATAAGTGTTATGAGTGTTATGAGTGTTATAAGTGTTATAAGTGTTATAAGTGTTATAAGTGTTATAAGTGTTATAAGTGTTATAAGTGTTATAAGTGTTATAAGTGTTATAAGTGTTATAAGTGTTATAAGTGTTATAAGTGTTATGAATGTTATAAGTGTTATAAGTGTTATAAGTGTTATGAATGTTATAAGTGTTATAAGTGTTATAAGTGTTATAAGTGTTATGAGTGTTATAAGTGTTATAAGTGTTATAAGTGTTATAAGTGTTATAAGTGTTATAAGTGTTATAAGTGTTATGAGTGTTATAAGTGTTATAAGTGTTATAAGTGTTATAAGTGTTATAAGTGTTATAAGTGTTATAAGTGTTATAAGTATTATAAGTGTTATAAGTGTTATAAGTGTTATAAGTGTTATAAGTGTTATAAGTGTTATAAGTGTTATGAGTGTTATAAGTGTTATAAGTGTTATAAGTGTTATAAGTGTTATAAGTGTTATAAGTGTTATGAATGTTATAAGTGTTATAAGTGTTATAAGTGTTATGAATGTTATAAGTGTTATGAGTGTTATAAGTGTTATAAGTGTTATAAGTGTTATGAGTGTTATAAGTGTTATAAGTGTTACAAGTGTTACAAGTGTTATAAGTGTTATAAGTGTTATAAGTGTTATAAGTGTTATAAGTGTTATAAGTGTTATAAGTGTTATAAATGTTATAAGTGTTATAAGTGTTATAAGTGTTATAAGTGTTATAAGTGTTATAAGTGTTATAAGTGTTATAAGTGTTATAAGTGTTATAAGTGTTATAAGTGTTATAAGTGTTATAAGTGTTATAAGTGTTATAAGTGTTATAATTGTTATGAGTGTTATGAGTGTTATAAGTGTTATAAGTGTTATAAGTGTTATAAGTGTTATAAGTGTTATAAGTGTTATGAGTGTTATAAGTGTTATGAATGTTATAAGTGTTATAATTGTTATGAGTGTTATAAGTGTTATGAGTGTTATAAGTGTTATAAGTGTTATAAGTGTTATGAGTGTTATAAGTGTTATGAGTGTTATAAGTGTTATAAGTGTTATAAGTGTTATAAGTGTTATAAGTGTTATAAGTGTTATAAGTGTTATGAGTGTTATGAGTGTTATAAGTGTTATGAGTGTTATAAGTGTTATAAGTGTTATAAGTGTTATAAGTGTTATAAGTGTTATGAGTGTTATAAGTGTTATGAGTGTTATAAGTGTTATAAGTGTTATAAGTGTTATAAGTGTTATAAGTGTTATAAGTGTTATAAGTGTTATGAGTGTTATAAGTGTTATGAGTGTTATAAGTGTTATAAGTGTTATAAGTGTTATGAGTGTTATAAGTGTTATGAGTGTTATAAGTGTTATAAGTGTTATAAGTGTTATAAGTGTTATAAGTGTTATAAGTGTTATAAGTGTTATGAGTGTTATGAGTGTTATAAGTGTTATGAGTGTTATAAGTGTTATAAGTGTTATAAGTGTTATAAGTGTTATAAGTGTTATGAGTGTTATAAGTGTTATGAGTGTTATGAGTGTTATAAGTGTTATAAGTGTTATAAGTGTTATAAGTGTTATAAGTGTTATAAGTGTTATGAGTGTTATAAGTGTTATGAGTGTTATAAGTGTTATAAGTGTTATAAGTGTTATGAGTGTTATGAGTGTTATAAGTGTTATAAGTGTTATAAGTGTTATGAATGTTATAAGTATTATAAGTGTTATGAGTGTTATAAGTGTTATAAGTGTTATGAGTGTTATAAGTGTTATGAATGTTATAAGTATTATAAGTGTTATGAGTGTTATAAGTGTTATAAGTGTTATAAGTGTTATGAGTGTTATAAGTGTTATGAATGTTATAAGTGTTATGAGTGTTATAAGTGTTATAAGTGTTATAAGTGTTATAAGTGTTATGAGTGTTATAAGTGTTATGAATGTTATAAGTGTTATAATTGTTATGAGTGTTATGAGTGTTATGAGTGTTATAAGTGTTATGAGTGTTATGAGTGTTATAAGTGTTATAAGTGTTATAAGTGTTATAAGTGTTATAAGTGTTATAAGTGTTATGAATGTTATAAGTATTATAAGTGTTATGAGTGTTATAAGTGTTATAAGTGTTATAAGTGTTATGAATGTTATAAGTATTATAAGTGTTATGAGTGTTATAAGTGTTATAAGTGTTATAAGTGTTATGAATGTTATAAGTATTATAAGTGTTATGAGTGTTATAAGTGTTATAAGTGTTATGAGTGTTATAAGTGTTATAAGTGTTATAAGTGTTATAAGTGTTATAAGTGTTATGAGTGTTATAAGTGTTATGAGTGTTATAAGTGTTATGAGTGTTATAAGTATTATAAGTGTTATGAGTGTTATAAGTGTTATAAGTGTTATAAGTGTTATGAATGTTATAAGTATTATAAGTGTTATGAGTGTTATAAGTGTTATAAGTGTTATAAGTGTTATAAGTGTTATGAATGTTATAAGTATTATAAGTGTTATGAGTGTTATAAGTGTTATGAGTGTTATAAGTGTTATAAGTGTTATAAGTGTTATGAGTGTTATAAGTGTTATAAGTGTTATGAGTGTTATAAGTGTTATAAGTGTTATGAATGTTATAAGTATTATAAGTGTTATGAGTGTTATAAGTGTTATAAGTGTTATGAGTGTTATAAGTGTTATAAGTGTTATAAGTGTTATAAGTGTTATGAGTGTTATAAGTGTTATAAGTGTTATAAGTGTTATAAGTGTTATAAGTGTTATGAATGTTATAAGTGTTATAAGTGTTATGAGTGTTATAAGTGTTATAAGTGTTATAAGTGTTATGAATGTTATAAGTATTATAAGTGTTATGAGTGTTATAAGTGTTATAAGTGTTATAATTGTTATGAATGTTATAAGTATTATAAGTGTTATGAGTGTTATAAGTGTTATAAGTGTTATGAGTGTTATAAGTGTTATAAGTGTTATAAGTGTTATGAGTGTTATAAGTGTTATAAGTGTTATAAGTGTTATGGATGTTATAAGTATTATAAGTGTTATGAGTGTTATAAGTGTTATAAGTGTTATAAGTGTTATAAGTGTTATGAGTGTCATAAGTGTTATAAGTGTTATAAGTGTTATGGATGTTATAAGTATTATAAGTGTTATGAGTGTTATAAGTGTTATGAGTGTTATAAGTATTATAAGTGTTATGAGTGTTATAAGTGTTATAAGTGTTATAAGTGTTATGAATGTTATAAGTATTATAAGTGTTATGAGTGTTATAAGTGTTATAAGTGTTATAAGTGTTATGAATGTTATAAGTATTATAAGTGTTATGAGTGTTATAAGTGTTATAAGTGTTATGAATGTTATAAGTATTATAAGTGTTATGAGTGTTATAAGTGTTATAAGTGTTATAAGTGTTATAAGTGTTATAAGTGTTATAAGTATTATAAGTGTTATGAGTGTTATAAGTGTTATGAGTGTTATAAGTGTTATAAGTGTTATAAGTATTATAAGTGTTATGAGTGTTATAAGTGTTATAAGTGTTATAAGTGTTATAAGTGTTATGAGTGTTATAAGTGTTATGAGTGTTATAAGTGTTATGAGTGCTATGAGTGTTATAAGTGTTATAAGTGTTATAAGTGTTATGAGTGTTATAAGTGTTATAAGTGTTATGAGTGTTATAAGTGTTATAAGTGTTATGAATGTTATAAGTATTATAAGTGTTATGAGTGTTATAAGTGTTATAAGTGTTATGAGTGTTATAAGTGTTATAAGTGTTATAAGTGTTATAAGTGTTATGAGTGTTATAAGTGTTATAAGTGTTATAAGTGTTATAAGTGTTATAAGTGTTATGAATGTTATAAGTGTTATAAGTGTTATAAGTGTTATAAGTATTATAAGTGTTATGAATGTTATAAGTATTATAAGTGTTATGAGTGTTATAAGTGTTATGAATGTTATAAGTATTATAAGTGTTATGAGTGTTATAAGTGTTATAAGTGTTATGAGTGTTATAAGTGTTATAAGTATTATAAGTGTTATGAATGTTATAAGTATTATAAGTGTTATGAGTGTTATAAGTGTTATAAGTGTTATGAGTGTTATAAGTGTTATGAGTGTTATAAGTGTTATAAGTGTTATAAGTGTTATAAGTGTTATGAATGTTATAAGTATTATAAGTGTTATGAGTGTTATAAGTGTTATGAGTGTTATAAGTGTTATAAGTGTTATAAGTGTTATAAGTGTTATAAGTGTTATGAATGTTATAAGTATTATAAGTGTTATGAGTGTTATAAGTGTTATAAGTGTTATAAGTGTTATGAATGTTATAAGTATTATAAGTGTTATGAGTGTTATAAGTGTTATAAGTGTTATAAGTGTTATGAATGTTATAAGTATTATAAGTGTTATGAGTGTTATAAGTGTTATAAGTGTTATGAGTGTTATAAGTGTTATAAGTGTTATAAGTGTTATAAGTGTTATGAGTGTTATAAGTGTTATAAGTGTTATGGATGTTATAAGTATTATAAGTGTTATGAGTGTTATAAGTGTTATGAGTGTTATAAGTATTATAAGTGTTATGAGTGTTATAAGTGTTATAAGTGTTATAAGTGTTATGAATGTTATAAGTATTATAAGTGTTATGAGTGTTATAAGTGTTATAAGTGTTATAAGTGTTATAAGTGTTATGAATGTTATAAGTATTATAAGTGTTATGAGTGTTATAAGTGTTATGAGTGTTATAAGTGTTATAAGTGTTATAAGTGTTATGAGTGTTATAAGTGTTATAAGTGTTATGAGTGTTATAAGTGTTATAAGTGTTATGAATGTTATAAGTATTATAAGTGTTATGAGTGTTATAAGTGTTATAAGTGTTATGAGTGTTATAAGTGTTATAAGTGTTATAAGTGTTATAAGTGTTATGAGTGTTATAAGTGTTATAAGTGTTATAAGTGTTATAAGTGTTATGAATGTTATAAGTGTTATAAGTGTTATGAGTGTTATAAGTGTTATAAGTGTTATAAGTGTTATAAGTGTTATAAGTGTTATGAATGTTATAAGTATTATAAGTGTTATGAGTGTTATAAGTGTTATAAGTGTTATAAGTGTTATGAATGTTATAAGTATTATAAGTGTTATGAGTGTTATAAGTGTTATAAGTGTTATGAGTGTTATAAGTGTTATAAGTGTTATAAGTGTTATAAGTGTTATAAGTGTTATGAATGTTATAAGTATTATAAGTGTTATGAGTGTTATAAGTGTTATAAGTGTTATGAGTGTTATAAGTGTTATAAGTGTTATAAGTGTTATAAGTGTTATAAGTGTTATGAGTGTCATAAGTGTTATAAGTGTTATAAGTGTTATGGATGTTATAAGTATTATAAGTGTTATGAGTGTTATAAGTGTTATGAGTGTTATAAGTATTATAAGTGTTATGAGTGTTATAAGTGTTATAAGTGTTATAAGTGTTATGAATGTTATAAGTATTATAAGTGTTATGAGTGTTATAAGTGTTATAAGTGTTATAAGTGTTATGAATGTTATAAGTATTATAAGTGTTATGAGTGTTATAAGTGTTATAAGTGTTATAAGTGTTATGAATGTTATAAGTATTATAAGTGTTATAAGTGTTATAAGTGTTATAAGTGTTATAAGTGTTATAAGTGTTATAAGTGTTATAAGTATTATAAGTGTTATGAGTGTTATAAGTGTTATGAGTGTTATAAGTGTTATAAGTGTTATGAGTGCTATGAGTGTTATAAGTGTTATAAGTGTTATAAGTGTTATGAGTGTTATAAGTATTATAAGTGTTATGAGTGTTATAAGTGTTATAAGTGTTATGAATGTTATAAGTATTATAAGTGTTATGAGTGTTATAAGTGTTATAAGTGTTATGAGTGTTATAAGTGTTATAAGTGTTATAAGTGTTATAAGTGTTATGAGTGTTATAAGTGTTATAAGTGTTATAAGTGTTATAAGTGTTATAAGTGTTATGAATGTTATAAGTGTTATAAGTGTTATAAGTGTTATAAGTGTTATGAGTGTTATAAGTGTTATGAGTGTTATAAGTATTATAAGTGTTATGAGTGTTATAAGTGTTATAAGTGTTATAAGTGTTATGAATGTTATAAGTATTATAAGTGTTATGAGTGTTATAAGTGTTATAAGTGTTATAAGTGTTATAAGTGTTATGAATGTTATAAGTATTATAAGTGTTATGAGTGTTATAAGTGTTATGAGTGTTATAAGTGTTATAAGTGTTATAAGTGTTATGAGTGTTATAAGTGTTATAAGTGTTATGAGTGTTATAAGTGTTATAAGTGTTATGAATGTTATAAGTATTATAAGTGTTATGAGTGTTATAAGTGTTATAAGTGTTATGAGTGTTATAAGTGTTATAAGTGTTATAAGTGTTATAAGTGTTATGAGTGTTATAAGTGTTATAAGTGTTATAAGTGTTATAAGTGTTATAAGTGTTATGAATGTTATAAGTGTTATAAGTGTTATGAGTGTTATAAGTGTTATGAGTGTTATGAGTGTTATAAGTGTTATAAGTGTTATAAGTGTTATGAATGTTATAAGTGTTATAAGTGTTATAATTGTTATGAATGTTATAAGTATTATAAGTGTTATGAGTGTTATAAGTGTTATAAGTGTTATGAGTGTTATAAGTGTTATAAGTGTTATAAGTGTTATGAGTGTTATAAGTGTTATAAGTGTTATAAGTGTTATGGATGTTATAAGTATTATAAGTGTTATGAGTGTTATAAGTGTTATAAGTGTTATAAGTGTTATAAGTGTTATGAGTGTCATAAGTGTTATAAGTGTTATAAGTGTTATGGATGTTATAAGTATTATAAGTGTTATGAGTGTTATAAGTGTTATGAGTGTTATAAGTATTATAAGTGTTATGAGTGTTATAAGTGTTATAAGTGTTATAAGTGTTATGAATGTTATAAGTATTATAAGTGTTATGAGTGTTATAAGTGTTATAAGTGTTATAAGTGTTATGAATGTTATAAGTATTATAAGTGTTATGAGTGTTATAAGTGTTATAAGTGTTATGAATGTTATAAGTATTATAAGTGTTATGAGTGTTATAAGTGTTATAAGTGTTATAAGTGTTATAAGTGTTATAAGTGTTATAAGTATTATAAGTGTTATGAGTGTTATAAGTGTTATGAGTGTTATAAGTGTTATAAGTGTTATAAGTATTATAAGTGTTATGAGTGTTATAAGTGTTATAAGTGTTATAAGTGTTATAAGTGTTATAGGTGTTATAAGTGTTATGAGTGTTATAAGTGTTATGAGTGCTATGAGTGTTATAAGTGTTATAAGTGTTATAAGTGTTATGAGTGTTATAAGTGTTATAAGTGTTATGAGTGTTATAAGTGTTATAAGTGTTATGAATGTTATAAGTATTATAAGTGTTATAAGTGTTATAAGTGTTATAAGTGTTATAAGTGTTATAAGTGTTATAAGTGTTATAAGTGTTATAAGTGTTATAAGTGTTATAAGTGTTATGAGTGTTATGAGTGTTATAAGTGTTATAAGTGTTATAAGTGTTATAAGTGTTATAAGTGTTATAAGTGTTATAAGTGTTATAAGTGTTATAAGTGTTATAAGTGTTATAAGTGTTATAAGTGTTATAAGTGTTATAAGTGTTATGAATGTTATAAGTGTTATAAGTGTTATAAGTGTTATGAATGTTATAAGTGTTATAAGTGTTATAAGTGTTATAAGTGTTATGAGTGTTATAAGTGTTATAAGTGTTATAAGTGTTATAAGTGTTATAAGTGTTATAAGTGTTATAAGTGTTATGAGTGTTATAAGTGTTATAAGTGTTATAAGTGTTATAAGTGTTATAAGTGTTATAAGTGTTATAAGTGTTATAAGTATTATAAGTGTTATAAGTGTTATAAGTGTTATAAGTGTTATAAGTGTTATAAGTGTTATAAGTGTTATGAGTGTTATAAGTGTTATAAGTGTTATAAGTGTTATAAGTGTTATAAGTGTTATAAGTGTTATGAATGTTATAAGTGTTATAAGTGTTATAAGTGTTATGAATGTTATAAGTGTTATGAGTGTTATAAGTGTTATAAGTGTTATAAGTGTTATGAGTGTTATAAGTGTTATAAGTGTTACAAGTGTTATAAGTGTTATAAGTGTTATAAGTGTTATAAGTGTTATAAGTGTTATAAGTGTTATAAGTGTTATAAATGTTATAAGTGTTATAAGTGTTATAAGTGTTATAAGTGTTATAAGTGTTATGAATGTTATAAGTATTATAAGTGTTATGAGTGTTATAAGTGTTATAAGTGTTATAAGTGTTATGAATGTTATAAGTATTATAAGTGTTATGAGTGTTATAAGTGTTATAAGTGTTATGAGTGTTATAAGTGTTATAAGTGTTATAAGTGTTATAAGTGTTATAAGTGTTATGAGTGTTATAAGTATTATAAGTGTTATGAGTGTTATAAGTGTTATAAGTGTTATAAGTGTTATAAGTGTTATAGGTGTTATAAGTGTTATGAGTGTTATAAGTGTTATAAGTGTTATGAGTGTTATAAGTGTTATAAGTGTTATAAGTGTTATAAGTGTTATGAGTGTTATAAGTGTTATAAGTGTTATAAGTGTTATAAGTGTTATAAGTGTTATGAATGTTATAAGTGTTATAAGTGTTATAAGTGTTATAAGTATTATAAGTGTTATGAATGTTATAAGTATTATAAGTGTTATGAGTGTTATAAGTGTTATAAGTGTTATGAATGTTATAAGTATTATAAGTGTTATGAGTGTTATAAGTGTTATGAGTGTTATAAGTGTTATAAGTGTTATGAGTGTTATAAGTGTTATAAGTATTATAAGTGTTATGAATGTTATAAGTATTATAAGTGTTATGAGTGTTATAAGTGTTATAAGTGTTATGAGTGTTATAAGTGTTATGAGTGTTATAAGTGTTATAAGTGTTATAAGTGTTATAAGTGTTATGAATGTTATAAGTATTATAAGTGTTATGAGTGTTATAAGTGTTATGAGTGTTATAAGTGTTATAAGTGTTATAAGTGTTATAAGTGTTATAAGTGTTATAAGTGTTATGAATGTTATAAGTATTATAAGTGTTATGAGTGTTATAAGTGTTATAAGTGTTATAAGTGTTATGAATGTTATAAGTATTATAAGTGTTATGAGTGTTATAAGTGTTATAAGTGTTATAAGTGTTATGAATGTTATAAGTATTATAAGTGTTATGAGTGTTATAAGTGTTATAAGTGTTATGAGTGTTATAAGTGTTATAAGTGTTATAAGTGTTATGAGTGTTATAAGTGTTATAAGTGTTATAAGTGTTATGGATGTTATAAGTATTATAAGTGTTATGAGTGTTATAAGTGTTATGAGTGTTATAAGTATTATAAGTGTTATGAGTGTTATAAGTGTTATAAGTGTTATAAGTGTTATGAATGTTATAAGTATTATAAGTGTTATGAGTGTTATAAGTGTTATAAGTGTTATAAGTGTTATAAGTGTTATGAATGTTATAAGTATTATAAGTGTTATGAGTGTTATAAGTGTTATGAGTGTTATAAGTGTTATAAGTGTTATAAGTGTTATGAGTGTTATAAGTGTTATAAGTGTTATAAGTGTTATGAGTGTTATAAGTGTTATAAGTGTTATGAATGTTATAAGTATTATAAGTGTTATGAGTGTTATAAGTGTTATAAGTGTTATGAGTGTTATAAGTGTTATAAGTGTTATAAGTGTTATAAGTGTTATGAGTGTTATAAGTGTTATAAGTGTTATAAGTGTTATAAGTGTTATGAATGTTATAAGTGTTATAAGTGTTATGAGTGTTATAAGTGTTATAAGTGTTATGAGTGTTATAAGTGTTATAAGTGTTATAAGTGTTATGAATGTTATAAGTATTATAAGTGTTATGAGTGTTATAAGTGTTATAAGTGTTATGAGTGTTATAAGTGTTATAAGTGTTATAAGTGTTATAAGTGTTATAAGTGTTATGAGTGTCATAAGTGTTATAAGTGTTATAAGTGTTATGGATGTTATAAGTATTATAAGTGTTATGAGTGTTATAAGTGTTATAAGTGTTATGAGTGTTATAAGTGTTATAAGTGTTATAAGTGTTATGAGTGTTATAAGTGTTATAAGTGTTATAAGTGTTATGGATGTTATAAGTATTATAAGTGTTATGAGTGTTATAAGTGTTATAAGTGTTATGAGTGTTATAAGTGTTATAAGTGTTATAAGTGTTATGAGTGTTATAAGTGTTATAAGTGTTATAAGTGTTATGGATGTTATAAGTATTATAAGTGTTATGAGTGTTATAAGTGTTATGAGTGTTATAAGTATTATAAGTGTTATGAGTGTTATAAGTGTTATAAGTGTTATAAGTATTATAAGTGTTATGAGTGTTATAAGTGTTATAAGTGTTATAAGTGTTATGAATGTTATAAGTATTATAAGTGTTATGAGTGTTATAAGTGTTATAAGTGTTATAAGTGTTATGAATGTTATAAGTATTATAAGTGTTATGAGTGTTATAAGTGTTATAAGTGTTATAAGTGTTATGAATGTTATAAGTATTATAAGTGTTATGAGTGTTATAAGTGTTATAAGTGTTATAAGTGTTATAAGTGTTATAAGTGTTATAAGTATTATAAGTGTTATGAGTGTTATAAGTGTTATGAGTGTTATAAGTGTTATAAGTGTTATAAGTATTATAAGTGTTATGAGTGTTATAAGTGTTATAAGTGTTATAAGTGTTATAAGTGTTATGAGTGTTATAAGTGTTATGAGTGTTATAAGTGTTATGAGTGCTATGAGTGTTATAAGTGTTATAAGTGTTATAAGTGTTATGAGTGTTATAAGTATTATAAGTGTTATGAGTGTTATAAGTGTTATAAGTGTTATGAATGTTATAAGTATTATAAGTGTTATGAGTGTTATAAGTGTTATAAGTGTTATGAGTGTTATAAGTGTTATAAGTGTTATAAGTGTTATAAGTGTTATGAGTGTTATAAGTGTTATAAGTGTTATAAGTGTTATAAGTGTTATAAGTGTTATGAATGTTATAAGTGTTATAAGTGTTATAAGTGTTATGAGTGTTATAAGTGTTATAAGTGTTATAAGTGTTATAAGTGTTATGAGTGTTATAAGTGTTATAAGTGTTATAAGTGTTATAAGTGTTATGAGTGTTATGAGTGTTATAAGTGTTATAAGTGTTATAAGTGTTATAAGTATTATAAGTGTTATGAGTGTTATGAGTGTTATAAGTGTTATAAGTGTTATGAGTGTTATAAGTGTTATGATTGAATAAATAAATTAAATTATGATGTTTATAGAAATGTTTGGCAATAATTTAATAATGATAGTGAATATTTATAATGTAAAAATAATTTAATTTCATTTCTTAGTTTATAAATATGATATTTATTTTTTAGTATCAAACTCATTGAATTCATATTGTGACATTTTGCCAAATTCTTGAAGTCACTAAAATATTCAACAGACAATTATTAATTATAATTATTATTAATAGATCCAGAATGTATCATATTTCTTATTAATAAATATTTACTTGTGTCATATTTTGTCATTCTCGACTATATACTAAATTACTTGGTTTTCTATATAAATTATTTTAAATGAAATCTGGTATAATATGATTATATAAGAGAATACATAAAGTTGGTTCTAATTTTATTATTTAAATGATTTATATGGAATAAATGGAAATATTAGATATGAAATTAAATGTAAATTCATTATAAAAGTAAAGTGAATTTAAAGAGTCTAAATATTCAAAGTAAATTAATTTTTTAAATGAACAAAACAGGGAATCAAAGAGTATAAACTAAACAATGAAATAAAAATGTTGGTGAATATTGTCATTTGGGTTTAAATACTTTTAGAATTTCAATTTCAATTTATAATTAAATTATATTGGAATGTAAATTTAATCACCAAAAATGTAACATCAAAAATAAATTGTATTTTATGTTAATAATTATATTATAACGCTTATATGAAAATAATTCATAACAATTCACAATAATAATTATGTAGACGTTAATTTGAAATAAACATAACTAATGACAAATGTACTTCATTAATATGTTCAATATGTAAATAAATAACGGAAAGTCTGGATAACAAGTGGAAATTGATGTGAAACCTTTTTCTGATAAATCAGTCCTTCGTCGTAGAGTTTCAGGAACAGGTGTTGGGTCCATCTATAGTAGTCGGGGTCGCAGGTTTTCAATTCCTGCGACGGCAGAAGATTTTAGGTATTTGCAATACAAGGTAAAGGAAATGTGATAGTATAAATTGTATAAATAGAGATTTATTTTGAAGAATAATTAAAACAAATGGATATGAATATGAAATAATAATAATGTAATATTCGTAACTAATGATGTAAGAGTATAAGTAATGATGTAATAGTATTGAGGTGAGACATAGGAATAGCGAAATAAAAGTAGAGATGAAAAAGTAGTGAAATTAAATATGAAGAGGTTAAATTAATAAAGAAATGAAAGTTAAAGAAATAATGAAATAGGTATCATGGCAACAAAACTCACCCTGTTCCAATTCAAAGCAAGTCCCAACTGGTCAAGTTGAGCTCTCATGGAGTCAATGTTTCTGATTTCGTAGATATTATTGGGTTAGAAAATCGTAATTAGTTTATTCGGTCACTATTATAAATATATTTAAATAAAGATTGAAAATTGTAATTAAATACAATAAATTTTAAGTCATTAACAGAAATTTGCATTGTAGAGTTTAAATTCTGCATTACTGCTCACCCATTGGTCCATTGTTTAGGAGATACCCCTCTGTCAATAGCAGCATTTTCTGCTGGTAAACCAAACGCATCCCAACCCATAGGTTGTAGTGTCCTCAGACCACAAGCCCTCCTGTATCTTGTCATGGTGTCAGAAATGGTATATACCCTGACGTGTCTATAGGGTGAGTAGGTTAGTAGTTAAATAGAGTAATAGAGTCTGGGTGGGGAGATGGGGAAAGGGGGTTGAGATGGGGAGATGGGGAGAGGGAGATGGAAAGGGGGTTGAGAGGGAGTGGGGGTTGAGAGGGAGTGGGAGAGGGAGAGGGAGAGGGAGAGATAGGGAGGGGGAGGTGGAGGGGGAAGAAAGGGTAGAGGGATGAGGATGGGGAGAGGGAAAGGGAGATGGAGTGAGATAGGGATAGAGAGAGGGAGAGGGAGTGGGAGGGAGAGGCAGTGGGAGGGAGTGGGGTGGTGAGAGAGGGAGTGGGAGAGGGAGAGGGAGAGGGAGAGGGATAGGGAGAGGGAGAGGGAGAGGGAGAGGGAGAGGGAGAGGGAGAGGGAGAGGGAGAGGGAGAGGGAGAGGGAGAGGGAGAGGGAGAGGGAGAGGGAGAGGGAGAGGGAGAGGGAGAGGGAGAGGGAGAGGGAGAGGGAGAGGGAGAGGGAGAGGGAGAGGGAGAGGGAGAGGGAGAGGGAGAGGGAGAGGGAGAGGGAGAGGGAGAGGGAGAGGGAGAGGGAGAGGGAGAGGGAGAGGGAGAGGGAGAGGGAGAGGGAGAGGGAGAGGGAGAGGGAGAGGGAGAGGGAGAGGGAGAGGGAGAGGGAGAGGGAGAGGGAGAGGGAGAGGGAGAGGGAGAGGGAGAGGGAGAGGGAGAGGGAGAGGGAGAGGGAGAGGGAGAGGGAGAGGGAGAGGGAGAGGGAGAGGGAGAGGGAGAGGGAGAGGGAGAGGGAGAGGGAGAGGGAGAGGGAGAGGGAGAGGGAGAGGGAGAGGGAGATGGAGTAGGAGTGGGAGGGGGAGTGGGAGAGGGTATCACACTAACATGTTATAAGTTCTTATAAGATCTAGGTCATTAACATGGGGAGGTAATTGGAATGCCCAATGTAAAGCTAAATAACAGTGAAATAGACCCAGTACTAACCCCATATGTAGAGCTCCACTTGGATAGGGAAACATTGACAGTACATAGTCATTGTGAAATGGAGTTTTGTGCTAAATAGAATTATTTACGTAAACTCATTTTACATTGGAGGCTAATTTGTTAGAAATATGATACGTTTGATAGAAGTGGGGGTTAGTGGGTTAGAAGTGGGTGTAAGTGTGTTAGATGTGGGAGTTAGTGGTTTAGAAGTGGAGGTTAGTGGGTTAAAAGTGGGTTAGATGTGATGGTTAGTTGGTAATGAGTGGGGTTAGTGGGTTAGAAGTGGGTGTAAGTGTGTTAGAAGTGGGGTAAATGGGTTAGATATGGGGGTTAGTGGGTTAGAAATGGGGTAAATGGGTTAAGGGTGTTAGATGTGAGGGTTAGTTGGTATACGTGGGGTTAGTAGGTTAGAAGTAGGTATAAGTGTGTTAGAAATGGGGTAAGTGTATTAGAAGTGAGGTAAATGGGTTAGATTTGTGAGTTAGTGGTTTAGAAGTGGGGGTTAATGGGTTATAAATGGGGTTAGTGGGTTAGAAGTGGGGGTTAGTGAATTATAAGTGGGGTTAGTGGGTTAGAAGTGGGTATAAGTGTATTAGAAGTTGGGTTAGTGGGTTAGAAGTGGGGGTTAGTTGGTTAGAAGTGTGGGTTAGTGGGTTAGAAGTGGGGTAAGTGTATTAGAAGTGGGGTAAGTGGGTTAGAAGTGAGGTAAGTGTATTAGAAGTGGGGTAAGTGGGTTAGAAGTGGGAGTTAGTGGGTTAGAAGAGGGGTTAGTTAGTAGAAGTTGGGGTTAGAAGTGGGGATTAGCGGGATAGAAGTGGTGATTAGTGGATTCGAAATTGGTGTAAGTGGGTTAGAAATGGGGTAAGTAGGTTAGAAATTGGTGTAAGTGTGTGTAAATAGGTTAGAAGTGGAAGTGGGGTAAGTGTGTTAGAAGTTGGGGTTAGTGTGTTAGAAGTGGGGTAAGTGTATTAGAAGTGGGGTAAGTGGGTTAGAAGTGGGGTAAGTGTATTAGAAGTGGGGGTTAGTGGGTTAGAAGTGGGTGTTAGTGGATTAGAAGTTAGGGTTAGTGGGTTAGAAGTGGGTGTAAGTGTGTTGAAAGCGGGGGTAAGTATGTTAGAAGTGGAATAGAAGTGGGGTAAGTGGGTTATAATAGGGGGTTAAATGCAATGCAAATTCAATGTTTTAATTGAATATGAAAAGCAGTAATTCACCTTTTCATTGTGTTGTAATTCCTGTTTAAGGTGGTGAGTTTTTACTTCATTTTTCCAATAATTCTCAATATCTTGACTATGTTCTTTTGTCAATGCATTTTCCTGAATTGTCAATTTTAATCAGAATCGAAATCACATAATCTTATAATATTATAAATAGTTTAAAGCTAATATAAATAATTGCATATTATACATCTACAATCTTTATATACCTTTTAAAAATTCATATATAAATATTTTGATAAATATATAATTTAATATATTGATCTCACTGGCTGTTGGGCTTATATAATGTATTCATTTATGTACACTATGGGTTTGTTATCTATTATACTTTACATTTGAATTATTAAAGTTCAATTATTTATATACTATACTGATATTAATTACTCTCCTCTATTCTATTATATATTATGCCAATTAATTAATTACAATTAAATATAAATTTCTTATTATTATTAAGATTAAACGCAAGACATTTTTAATAGAAGTATTTTATTGTCCGGCAGATGCGAAAAGAGAAATGATATGAATACATCTTTCAACAATGTAAACACCCATAAAACTAAATTCACAATATTGAATGAACTCGGCATCTAGTGCACTGTACCTACACAAAACTCACCTACACACCTACACATAGCACACCTACACACAACTCATCTATACACAACACACCTCCTCACAACACACCTACACACAACACAATACACTCAACACACAACACACCTATACACAACATACCTACATACAACACACGATACACCTATACACAACACACCTATAT
>OZ038317.1:9209347-9264347 GCA_964035775.1 Osedax frankpressi | reverse complement strand
AATATTAACTATAAAATAAATTATAATAAAAGGAAGACAATTAATAAAACCTTGATTAAACATGAATAACTGTTATCATTTTTATTACATAACATGTACAAAAACAACATAATCTTATAATAAATAATATTTTACTTATGTTCTCATTTTGTATATAGTTATATAGTAAATCTTAAATGAATCAATACATATTTACAGTTAAATATGTAGTGAAAATTATCATTATTGTCTCATTTTATTATATGTTATTTTTTAAAAATTTATTTTATTCTAATATTTATATTATCATTCAAAATAAAACAAATTATATAAAATATTGAAAAAAATATGTATATTTTTATGTTTAACGAACATAATTAAGGTATTATCCTTGTATTTTCAAATAATTATCCAGATTATAGTATGTTACATTATTAGTAACTATGTTAATAACTTAAATAAACTTAAGGTTAAATATAAATAATAAAATTCAAATCTTTAAAAGGAAGTTTACTATCTCTCTTTTTCCGGTAGTTCATTTATGTGAGTTTACTTTAAATAAACTCTCATAAATCCACATTTAAATTATCTTCTAAATAACAATCTACTATTATACAAATATTACTAAACAAAAAAAATATTTATCGTACTAACTTAATATAATAATTAGAATACAAAATCTCTATATTAATAGAATTTCGTTTTTTAAAATGCCATCATTTAATATTAAAAAATATCGATTTAACAAATATTTGTTAATCATATGTATATTATTAAATGGCATATTGTTATACAATTACATATAATTATTTCGATGTCTATTTTATGGTAGTTACGTATAATTACAGATATAATGGCACCAAAACGTAACAACGTTATACCAAATGGTCATTTCCACAAAGATTGGCAAAGGTGGATAAAAACATGGTTCAATCAACCTATGCGCGCAATCCGTCGGCACAAAACCAGAGTTATAAAAGCAAGACGCATTGCACCACGCCCAGTTGCTGGTTCTCTGAGACCAGAAGTATCTTGTCAGACATTTAAGTATAATACTAAAAAACGAACAGGACGTGGATTTTCACTTGAAGAACTGAAAGTTAATATTTTATTTAAATTAATTTAAGGTATATGTTATATGTAGGTTTTTTATAAAAAAATAATTATTACTACAGGCAGCTGGAATTCACAAAAAGTACGCACCGTCTATTGGTATTGCTGTTGATTTTAGGCGTATAAATCGTTCTGTGGAAGGACTACAAAAGAATGTTCAACGTTTAAAGGAATACAAATCTAAATTGATCCTTTTCCCTAGGAAAGGAATTAATAATAAACATAGTTCTTCGGTTAGTAAATACAGTATATATAGTTTGAATATGCACTATGGTATAACTAGTTATGTATATATTGTATATCATCAAATCTTATACTATTTTAATTGTAATGCATATATTAAAATTATTAGATAGATCATTGAAATTAGTTTTAAATCGTATATAAAAATAAAATATCCATGCCTCCAAGTAAGATAGCTAACAATATTAATCATTTATAATATCAAATACTTCATTCGGTATATAAACAATTTATTTAAGAATAAATCAATCCAAAATATTATTTTAAATGTATCATCAGATATTTAAATTAATTATCCTTAAATATATAGATCATTTTATATATTTTTGAACTTACATACTACACCCCATAAATGTTTGTAAACATATAGGTCATAATTTGTTCAGTGATTGTTTCCTTCTTTAATATACTAAGCCATATAGTTATTACTGTATACTATGATGCCTAGTGAATAATATATTAAATATTATGTAGTTTTATAATGTTATTTACACTAAAATATGTGCAAATAAATGTATGGCTTATTTAATATTTAAAAAATTAATATGCATCCTTAGGCTACATAGTTATTGTTCTATGTTGACATTTGTCACTCTTTGGACATTATTTTCAATAATATACACTGACCTTTGGTAATAGTATCAGTCATGAGTAATTTAATATGTTTTATTGTTATTCACTCCTTAAACTTTGTTCATCCTTTTATAGTCTTAAATATTTAAATACCATGAAAAATAAATTAATAAATATTCCATAATATAAAATGTATTATATCCACAGAAAGTATCAATACTTATATGATAACGTATGTGCACACACTATATAATAATTTTTTTTCATAAATATATATTGATGATATAATAAGAAAAATATATAAGAAAAACTAGTTATTATTTTATCAATACAAAAAAATTATTTGATAGCTTATAAATTGAACACTGGTTCATTTATAAATAATATATAAATATTTACTACATTGTCTTAATTTTTTTATAATAATTTCTGTGAATATATTGACTGAATAGTAATGATTGTTTATTATTTGGACCTATCATAAATTATATATAATTTGGAAAAAAATCTAATTATACCAACATACAACTTATCTAATATAATATAAATAAAATATTATATGTAAGTATAATTGTTGTATTTCTTCTTTTTTGTTTATTTTCAATATACTGTTACCAGTATATTGAATCTTATATATATATATATATAACTTTAATTTTCCAATAAATCTTGTATTCATTTAAGTTCGCAATCAAGTATATATGGAATATCAATTGTTATGGCATAATATATACTTATATATAATATCTGTTTTTCTCAGATTAAATCGTCTAGATTTATTATACAAAATTAGTTATTTTTATAGTGACTGTTTTATATATTGTTTTATAGTCTACAGTTATTAATACTTTGTATGCTTATAATTCAAATTAATTTTTAAGGTAATATATAAATTAAATTGTTTATGATGTTATGATTTATCTGTCAATCCAATGATTTACATGATTCTAATTCAAATCCCTGAAATTAATTTTTTTAATATATATATGTTTATGATGTTATGATTTATCTGTCAATCCAATGATTTACATGATTCTAATTCAAATCCCTGAAATTAATTTTTTTAATATATATATATATGTTTATGATGTTATGATTTATCTGTCAATCCAATGATTTACATGATTCTAATTCAAATCCCTGAAATTAATTTTTTTAATATATATATATATATGTTTATGATGTTATGATTTATCTGTCAATCCAATGATTTACATGATTCTAATTCAAATCCCTGAAATTAATTTTTTTAATATATATATATATATGTTTATGATGTTATGATTTATCTGTCAATCCAATGATTTACATGATTCTAATTCAAATCCCTGAAATTAATTTTTTTAATATATATATATATATGTTTATGATGTTATGATTTATCTGTCAATCCAATGATTTACATGATTCTAATTCAAATCCCTGAAATTAATTTTTTAAATATATATATATATGTTTATGATTTACATGATTCTAATTCAAATCCTTGAAATTAATTTTAAAATTATTATATCAATAATATATTATTAACACATAATTAAAATAATTTTCTATTTGTTTAGCCCGAAGAAGTTGCATTAGCCACACAATTAACTGGACCATTGATGCCAGTTAAGAGAGATAATACTAGATCTGAGGGACCACGAAAAATCACTGATGATGAAAGAAAAGATTGTGTTTACTTCAAGTTACGACATGCTCGTTCTGATAAGAGATTCCACGGACTCCGAGCAAAGAAAGTGAAGGAAGCTGCCGAAGCTCTTAAATAAATATTGTCCCCAACTTAATAAATCTGTGAGACAGTACTTATATTATTGCATTTTGTTATTATTTAATAATTAATTTAGGTTTTTCAAATTAATATATTTTATTATATAATTTAATTAGTTTAATTATCAAAAAAGTATAATTATTAATGAATAAAGTGAAAAAAATCAGTTAAATTAATTTTGAATTATTGTGTATGTAATTCATGTTTTAGAGTATGATAATAGATGTATAATATCACTAGAAATTTTATAATTATTGTATACAATCTACTGGTAAGTGGAAAATTAATCTTTAATAGTTCTTGATACCTATAGTTGATATTTATAATATTTATATATTTCCCAAAAAATAAATTCCTATTTAAATACTAGTTTTATGTAACTATATATATTTATTAATATTACTAGAAACCAGATTGTGTAACTTATATATTCTTTAATTTTCATTTATTTTTAATATCGATGAATATATAATATTTTTATAATAAAAATATGAATTACTTATTTTTTATCACTTTTTCCTGTGTTTGCATGTTATATAAGAAAATTAATATATAATAAGCCTATCCAGGAAAACATCCAAGACATTAGTTTAGTTTTTTTGTTATATAAAAGTGAAAATATATTTGTTGCATTATATATAAATATTCATTAGTTATTTATAAATAATAAGGTTATAATTATATAACATTATATAATAGTTACATAATCAAGTTTTATATATATATATATACTCTTGGTGAATAATATGGAAGATATTAAAACTTTGAAAATGATGTGCGAGTCAAATATACTTATATTGCATTATATTGTACAATGTACAATGAATTGTATATATAGTTAATGGATTTATTAAACTATGAGTACATTGAAACATATTAACATTGATTTATGATATTATCCAAGATTACCGTAATCTTGGATATTATTGAAAAAATAACATTTATATAAACATAGATTTATAATTTTACATAAATCATAAATTTGTGATAATATTTAGATATCGATATTTCACACGAGCATAGATTTCCTAAGTACAATCCAACTTTTTATCAATTTTTCTAAAATTTTTGAATAATTAACACTTTTATATGATACTGCATTTTATAATAAGTTTTGTAAACAAGAGACGACGAACACCAATGAACATCCGCAAAGTTTACTTCGATTCCAATACCGAAAATAACCAAGAATTGCTACTAACATATTTTTAGACAAGAATAGCAAAATAATAGAAACAAATATTATATTACAGATTACTTTAACTTAAAAATAGATCAATTAAAATAATGGATATAATTTGCTATTTTAATATATAGTTTCATATGATCTGAGGAATTATATCTAGATTTTAGGTGGTTGGCTAACAATGATCATTATATATATATTATTTTCTTATATTGGCAAATTTATATAATCAATATTAGCTAATCATGGGATATAGTTATATTTCATAAATAATAATAGGGTAATAAATATCCATATTATATAATATTAACATATATATGTTTATATAGAACACATTTATATTAAATACACAATGCTGATATATAATGCATTATTTATTTCGTTATATACATAATTATTCTATAATCTAATTGTATAGTACCCAAGATTACAAGGTAATCTTGGATACTGCTATAACATATGTAATTTATTTCATTGTTCGGATCAAACATCATTATTAGATATATCTGCCGAGATTGCCTTGAGAAGCAATACATTAATTCACCCTCATAAGAGCAATATTTGTAAAGATTGTATACTAAAGTTATATTTTGCATGGCATATAATTAGTTAATAAGAATCGAAACCATAATAAAAAGCTTTATAAAATCGTAGCAATGAATCATTAAAAATGATAGATATTTAATGATAGTTAATAATGATATTATTAATGATGATATTATTAATAATGATTAATATTATTAATAATGATATTAAAAATGATAGTTAATAATTATCTTTCTGAATTAATTTAAAATAAAAACTATTTCGTATATATGTTAATTATAATATATATGCACCATTATAATCATGTATATAATATAGACTATATGTAACACATATACAAATATAATTTAATTAAATAACATAAATTTAATATATATTGCTAATTATTTAGAAAAGGATATATATATACATTATTATATTTAAAATTTCAAATATTTAAGAAAATATAGTATAAAGCCAAACCCTGTAACTCTCGTATTTTAGCGTATATAAAGAAATAATATAATGATGATTTTTCTCGGAAAATTAAATAAATATAATATTTTATTTTATTATAATTTTATAATGTTTAAACAGAATAAGGGATGCAGATGTTCTGCTATTAATTGAAATGGTTATTCTGCTATAAGTGAATACCCATTTCACAGATACAATGAAGGAATGTAAAGTAATTGTACTAATATAAGAATGTCAATAAAATATAAATGTGTATATTTTATCTATATTAATCAAACTTATACTATATAATTTTATACTTTTTACTATAATATTATTTAAATACAACTGCATAAATAAATACATACATATGTAGTATAGCTTATAACATATACATAATTATTGTATGATATATGTTTATATAATTTAAATATAAGTTATATAAATTTAAATAATTCATATTACCTCATACACTTGAATAATTATATATATTAATTTATTAAATATATATGATTAAATAAAATTCATTAATATTATATTTAATTAAATATGATTAAGAATGCTGTGGTTATATTAGCTGAGGAAATTGGGTTACATGCATTACATAAATATCCATGTAAATACTGCCTATTACTATTATTTAAAGTAAAAATTGCAAAAGTATTTGAATGAAAACTGGTTTATACGATGAATTTAAAAAAGAATAATGCAAAAAATAACACCAATTTCAAATTGTATAGAATATATAAGAATATTAGAAACTGTTATATCATAATAATATTTTAAATATATTACATAGAAAAGAAGTATGCAAAACATTTGTCAATATTTTACACTCTAATAATATTTATTTTAATTTCTGTTGTGATTGTAATTATACTAATAATTATGTTATTTGTTTATTTTATTATTAACAATATTATAATGTATCATTAAATATGTAATAAGTTTTCTGATAAAATACATTTCTTTAATTGTTATTTTCACAGGTTATCCAAATAATTGAAAATTAAATCTAAATAAAAAATCATCCAAGCTATGTTTGTTTATATTATTTGTCCATAAATTAGGACAAACTCATATACTATAGAAAACATAGAGATTGACAGGTCTTGGGTTTAAATGATAATAAACATAAGATGTATAACTGTTAAAAAATGTTAATAAATAAGAAAATTGGCAAGATAAATTTATTACAGTTGTTTACCAAGATGAGATAATTGGTTTAAGAATTGTTCTGCATTGATTAATTCTGTTGTTCCATAAATAACTTTTTTCTTGGAGAATTCCATTGACTTTCCCTGAAAATTATAATTATCAGTGATGAATTAAGTTTAGGTTAAAGTTATTAATAGATTAATCAGATGTATATGAATACTTTATGATTATTATTATAATTTGTAGAAAAAATAATGTAAATTAATGTCAGTTAAGAAATTTGTTAAGACATAAGATATTTAATAAAATTCACCATTGTTATTAAAAACCTTGGCATACTCCATCAAGTTTTGGTATTCAATATAGTTTCCTCCTCCAATGACAAACACAACTGCCTGTTGAAATCAAGATATTTCCTCACATTTACAAAATAGTTGTAATACATTTATTTTATTTATTATATAATTTAATTTTGATAATTAAATTAATGATAACAAAAAATGAGCATAACAAAATAATTATTGATGATAAATAATATTTATTAAATACCTTACTTCTAAATATGGAGCCTAAAGAAATATTTAATCATTAAATATAGAGACATCATTTCGGTACATTTTCTATAAAAATGTATTACTAAAAATGGTATAAACAAAATGTATTTTAAAATTATTTAAAATTACGAAGTTTACAAATTTCTTATCTTTTCCTTGTTTTCTATCGGTTTTATCTACGATTATTGCCCAAAAGAAATTACTGATGACTAATTACTTTGATAATTACTTTGACAACCATAAAATATAACATGAAAATCTATTTTAAAAATTATAGTAAAACAATTAAAAAATTTAAATAATAATACAATAAAATTATTTATCTAAATTTAGAAAAAAAACGAATATTTTAAATTTAATTTTTTAAACCCCCACATCCCTTTAATTAATAATATATACTATAAACTAG
This sequence comes from Osedax frankpressi, assembly GCA_964035775.1. NCBI lineage: Eukaryota > Metazoa > Annelida > Polychaeta > Sabellida > Siboglinidae > Osedax > Osedax frankpressi. The sequence goes on along the minus strand of OZ038317.1, from coordinate 9,256,380 downwards.
TCTACAATTTTACTAAACAGCGAATTAGCACTCGCAAAGTAACCTCAGCAAATGGAGTTTTGTTGCGCACGATGGTGTTGGCATCCGTGGCTCTAATTAGTTTGGGGTCGTAGTACCGATACTCTTCAGTCTCCGGTGTATTCTTAAGGATCATCAGAGAGTCTACGATCTTTGTCACGGGTAGATTCTGCGATGGTGGTAGTGGTGATATTGTCGGATATGGTGGTAATAGATTAAGTGGTAGTGTAGTATATAGGATATAGTAGTGGTATAAATAGTAGTAGTAGTAGTAGTATTATTAGTATTAGTAGTAGTAGTAGTATTAGTAGTAATAATAGTTGTATAATTAGTAGTATAATGATATTAAAATAATATATTAATCATACATTAATCTAGTTTTATTAAAGATTTGTTAAACCAACATGTTTCTTCACAACTAGATTTTTAACCCCTTCCATGGCAAATGTAGAGGCTTGCGACATCATCTTCGTTAGCATGCTGCCATGCGTAAAACAATTACGATAAAGAATAGAAGACAATTAAGTGTATAACCGTCCCATCCTCTCGAATTCGCATTTAGTTACTAATAAAAGGCAATTTAGAATTGAAAACTCAAAGCAATAAGACGTCCGCGTTGCTAATTTACAGTAGAATTGCATACAAACTCTACAGTCTTTGTTCCGCCTCCGGTGTAAGATGATGAAGAACTAGTCATCTTAGAGTAAGATCTGCAATGCAATGATGCAATGTATTATGATGTGTAATCAATACAAATAAAGCTAAAGAGTACGATGTAAGTACACAGTGGATAAATCAGTTAGTACATGTTGTAGATTTACCCGCTAATCTATATTAAAAATCTGTAAACATACCTCCATCTTTTTATATACTTGATAGCGTCAATTTCACAATTTGCTGCGATTAGATCATCGTTGTATTGCTCCGCATCTTTCTGAAATTGATGACTTAAAGATAAACTGGCATTGTGTCGAGTAGTGGTCGATATCGAGGTGGTAATATGGTAAAAGTGGCCTGGATGGAGTAGATTGAATGCAGTCGAGAAGGTGGTGAGCGAAAGTGCAGTGAAGACAGAGGGAAAGGAAGATGGAGGAGTGGAGATTTTAATAAATGGTGGACTAACGTGTTGGTCACAAATCAAACTAATAAGGAATAATCGAAGTTTATCTTGAGGACAGTTCACTGAAAATATAAGATTTTGTATCAGACCAACTTATCAAATGCGGAGTAAAGTATTAGAGCATTGGTAAAGGGGCGTGGTTTCGTGAAATTAAGTATAGTTACCCGCGTAGTCATTAATTAGGTCGATGACGGATCGATCCAAGGAAGTTTTGCTCATCAGTTTTTCTTCGGCTTCAAAAAACTCATCAAGTTTGCGTTGCTGAAGGTAATGTATACGCTCGAGTTGCAGTAATCAATTGCAGTGATCAATTGCAGTGATCAATTGCAGTGATCAATTGCAGTGATCAATTGCAGTGATCAATTGCAGTGATCAATTGCAGTGATCAATTGCAGTGATCAATTGCAGTGATCAATTGGAAGTAATCAATTGCAGTGATCAATTGCAGTGATCAATTGCAGTGATCAATTGCAGTGATCAATTGCAGTGATCAATTGGAAGTAATCAATTGCAGTGATCAATTGGAAGTAATCAATTGCAGTGGTCAATTGCAGTGATCAATTGCAGTAATCAATTGCAGTGATCAATTGGAAGTGATCAATTGGAAGTAATCAATTGCAGTGATCAATTGGAAGTAATCAATTGCAGTGATCAATTGCAGTGATCAATTGCAGTGATCAATTGCAGTGATCAATTGCAGTAATCAATTGCAGTGATCAATTGCAGTGATCAATTGCAGTGATCAATTGCAGTGATCAATTGCAGTGATCAATTGCAGTTATCAATTGCAGTGATCAATTGGAAGTGATCAATTGGAAGTAATCAATTGCAGTGATCAATTGCAGTGATCAATTGCAGTGATCAATTGCAGTAATCAATTGCAGTAATCAATTGCAGTGATCAATTGGAAGTAATCAATTGCAGTGATCAATTGCAGTGATCAATTGCAGTGATCAATTGGAAGTGATCAATTGGAAGTAATCAATTGCAGTGATCAATTGGAAGTAATCAATTGCAGTGATCAATTGCAGTGATCAATTGCAGTGATCAATTGCAGTGATCAATTGCAGTAATCAATTGCAGTGATCAATTGCAGTGATCAATTGGAAGTAATCAATTGCAGTGATCAATTGGAAGTAATCAATTGCAGTGATCAATTGGAAGTAATCAATTGCAGTGATCAATTGCAGTGATCAATTGCAGTGATCAATTGCAGTGATCAATTGCAGTGATCAATTGCAGTAATCAATTGCAGTGATCAATTACAGTGATCAATTGCAGTGATCAATTGCAGTGATCAATTGGAAGTGATCAATTGGAAGTAATCAATTGCAGTGATCAATTGCAGTGATCAATTGCAGTGATCAATTGCAGTGATCAATTGCAGTGATCAATTGGAAATAATCAATTGCAGTGATCAATTGCAGTAATCAATTGCAGTGATCAATTGCAGTGATCAATTGCAGTGATCAATTGGAAGTGATCAATTGGAAGTAATCAATTGCAGTGATCAATTGCAGTGATCAATTGCAGTGATCAATTGCAGTGATCAATTGCAGTGATCAATTGGAAGTGATCAATTGGAAGTAATCAATTGCAGTGATCAATTGCAGTGATCAATTGCAGTGATCAATTGCAGTGATCAATTGGAAGTGATCAATTGGAAGTAATCAATTGCAGTGATCAATTGCAGTGATCAATTGCAGTGATCAATTGCAGTGATCAATTGCAGTGATCAATTGCAGTGATCAATTGCAGTGATCAATTGGAAGTGATCAATTGGAAGTAATCAATTGCAGTGATCAATTGCAGTGATCAATTGCAGTGATCAATTGCAGTGATCAATTGGAAGTGATCAATTGGAAGTAATCAATTGCAGTGATCAATTGCAGTGATCAATTGCAGTGATCAATTGCAGTAATCAATTGCAGTAATCAATTGCAGTGATCAATTGGAAGTAATCAATTGCAGTGATCAATTGCAGTGATCAATTGCAGTGATCAATTGGAAGTGATCAATTGGAAGTAATCAATTGCAGTGATCAATTGGAAGTAATCAATTGCAGTGATCAATTGCAGTGATCAATTGCAGTGATCAATTGCAGTGATCAATTGCAGTAATCAATTGCAGTAATCAATTGCAGTGATCAATTGGAAGTGATCAATTGGAAGTAATCAATTGCAGTGATCAATTGCAGTGATCAATTGCAGTGATCAATTGCAGTGATCAATTGCAGTGATCAATTGCAGTGATCAATTGCAGTGATCAATTGCAGTGATCAATTGCAGTGATCAATTGCAGTGATCAATTGCAGTGATCAATTGCAGTGATAAATTGCAGTGATCAATTGCAGTGATCAATTGCAGTGATCAATTGCAGTGATCAATTGCAGTGATCAATTGCAGTGATCAATTGCAGTGATCAATTGCAGTGATCAATTGCAGTGATCAATTGCAGTAATCAATTGCAGTAATCAATTGCAGTGATCAATTGCAGTGATCAATTGGAAGTAATCAATTGCAGTGATCAATTGCAGTGATCAATTGCAGTAATCAATTGCAGTGATCAATTGCAGTGATCAATTGCAGTGATCAATTGCAGTGATCAATTGCAGTAATCAATTGCAGTGATCAATTGGAAGTAATCAATTGCAGTGATCAATTGCAGTGATCAATTGCAGTAATCAATTGCAGTGATCAATTGGAAGTAATCAATTGCAGTGATCAATTGCAGTGATCAATTGCAGTGATCAATTGCAGTGATCAATTGGAAGTAATCAATTGCAGTGATCAATTGCAGTGATCAATTGCAGTGATCAATTGCAGTGATCAATTGGAAGTAATCAATTGCAGTGATCAATTGCAGTGATCAATTGCAGTAATCAATTGCAGTGATCAATTGCAGTGATCAATTGCAGTGATCAATTGCAGTGATCAATTGCAGTGATCAATTGCAGTTATCAATTGGAAGTGATCAATTGGAAGTGATCAATTGCAGTGATCAATTGCAGTGATCAATTGCAGTGATCAATTGAAGTGATCTATAGAAGTAATCAATTGCAGTGATCAATTGCAGTGATCAATTGCAGTGATCAATTGCAGTGATCAATTGCAGTGATCAATTGGAAGTAATCAATTGCAGTGATCAATTGGAAGTAATCAATTGCAGTGGTCAATTGCAGTGATCAATTGCAGTGATCAATTGCAGTAATCAATTGCAGTGATCAATTGGAAGTGATCAATTGGAAGTAATCAATTGCAGTGATCAATTGGAAGTAATCAATTGCAGTGATCAATTGCAGTGATCAATTGCAGTGATCAATTGCAGTGATCAATTGCAGTGATCAATTGCAGTGATCAATTGCAGTGATCAATTGCAGTGATCAATTGCAGTGATCAATTGGAAGTGATCAATTGGAAGTAATCAATTGCAGTGATCAATTGCAGTGATCAATTGCAGTGATCAATTGCAGTAATCAATTGCAGTAATCAATTGCAGTGATCAATTGGAAGTAATCAATTGCAGTGATCAATTGCAGTGATCAATTGCAGTGATCAATTGGAAGTGATCAATTGGAAGTAATCAATTGCAGTGATCAATTGGAAGTAATCAATTGCAGTGATCAATTGCAGTGATCAATTGCAGTGATCAATTGCAGTGATCAATTGCAGTAATCAATTGCAGTGATCAATTGCAGTGATCAATTGGAAGTAATCAATTGCAGTGATCAATTGGAAGTAATCAATTGCAGTGATCAATTGGAAGTAATCAATTGCAGTGATCAATTGCAGTGATCAATTGCAGTGATCAATTGCAGTGATCAATTGCAGTAATCAATTGCAGTGATCAATTACAGTGATCAATTGCAGTGATCAATTGCAGTGATCAATTGGAAGTAATCAATTGCAGTGATCAATTGCAGTGATCAATTGCAGTGATCAATTGCAGTGATCAATTGGAAGTGATCAATTGGAAGTAATCAATTGCAGTGATCAATTGCAGTGATCAATTGCAGTGATCAATTGGAAGTGATCAATTGGAAGTAATCAATTGCAGTGATCAATTGCAGTGATCAATTGCAGTGATCAATTGCAGTGATCAATTGCAGTGATCAATTGCAGTGATCAATTGCAGTGATCAATTGGAAGTGATCAATTGGAAGTAATCAATTGCAGTGATCAATTGCAGTGATCAATTGCAGTGATCAATTGCAGTGATCAATTGCAGTGATCAATTGGAAGTGATCAATTGGAAGTAATCAATTGCAGTGATCAATTGCAGTGATCAATTGCAGTAATCAATTGCAGTAATCAATTGCAGTAATCAATTGCAGTGATCAATTGGAAGTAATCAATTGCAGTGATCAATTGCAGTGATCAATTGCAGTGATCAATTGGAAGTGATCAATTGGAAGTAATCAATTGGAAGTAATCAATTGCAGTGATCAATTGCAGTGATCAATTGCAGTGATCAATTGCAGTGATCAATTGCAGTGATCAATTGCAGTAATCAATTGCAGTAATCAATTGCAGTGATCAATTGCAGTGATCAATTGGAAGTGATCAATTGGAAGTAATCAATTGCAGTGATCAATTGCAGTGATCAATTGCAGTGATCAATTGCAGTGATCAATTGCAGTGATCAATTGCAGTGATCAATTGCAGTGATCAATTGCAGTGATCAATTGCAGTGATCAATTGCAGTGATCAATTGCAGTGATCAATTGCAGTGATCAATTGCAGTGATCAATTGCAGTGATCAATTGCAGTGATCAATTGCAGTGATCAATTGCAGTGATCAATTGCAGTGATCAATTGCAGTGATCAATTGCAGTAATCAATTGCAGTAATCAATTGCAGTGATCAATTGCAGTGATCAATTGGAAGTAATCAATTGCAGTGATCAATTGCAGTGATCAATTGCAGTAATCAATTGCAGTGATCAATTGCAGTGATCAATTGCAGTGATCAATTGCAGTGATCAATTGCAGTAATCAATTGCAGTGATCAATTGGAAGTAATCAATTGCAGTGATCAATTGCAGTGATCAATTGCAGTGATCAATTGCAGTTATCAATTGGAAGTGATCAATTGGAAGTAATCAATTGGAAGTAATCAATTGCAGTGATCAATTGCAGTGATCAATTGCAGTGATCAATTGCAGTGATCAATTGCAGTGATCAATTGCAGTGATCAATTGCAGTAATCAATTGCAGTGATCAATTGGAAGTAATCAATTGCAGTGATCAATTGCAGTGATCAATTGCAGTAATCAATTGCAGTGATCAATTGGAAGTAATCAATTGCAGTGATCAATTGCAGTGATCAATTGCAGTGATCAATTGCAGTGATCAATTGGAAGTAATCAATTGCAGTGATCAATTGCAGTGATCAATTGCAGTAATCAATTGCAGTGATCAATTGCAGTGATCAATTGCAGTGATCAATTGCAGTGATCAATTGCAGTGATCAATTGCAGTTATCAATTGGAAGTGATCAATTGGAAGTGATCAATTGCAGTGATCAATTGCAGTGATCAATTGCAGTGATCAATTGAAGTGATCTATAGAAGTAATCAATTGCAGTGATCAATTGCAGTGATCAATTGCAGTGATCAATTGCAGTGATCAATTGCAGTGATCAATTGGAAGTAATCAATTGCAGTGATCAATTGGAAGTAATCAATTGCAGTGGTCAATTGCAGTGATCAATTGCAGTGATCAATTGCAGTAATCAATTGCAGTGATCAATTGGAAGTGATCAATTGGAAGTAATCAATTGCAGTGATCAATTGGAAGTAATCAATTGCAGTGATCAATTGCAGTGATCAATTGCAGTGATCAATTGCAGTGATCAATTGCAGTGATCAATTGCAGTGATCAATTGCAGTGATCAATTGCAGTGATCAATTGCAGTGATCAATTGCAGTGATCAATTGGAAGTGATCAATTGGAAGTAATCAATTGCAGTGATCAATTGCAGTGATCAATTGCAGTGATCAATTGCAGTAATCAATTGCAGTAATCAATTGCAGTGATCAATTGGAAGTAATCAATTGCAGTGATCAATTGCAGTGATCAATTGCAGTGATCAATTGGAAGTGATCAATTGGAAGTAATCAATTGCAGTGATCAATTGGAAGTAATCAATTGCAGTGATCAATTGCAGTGATCAATTGCAGTGATCAATTGCAGTGATCAATTGCAGTAATCAATTGCAGTGATCAATTGCAGTGATCAATTGGAAGTAATCAATTGCAGTGATCAATTGGAAGTAATCAATTGCAGTGATCAATTGGAAGTAATCAATTGCAGTGATCAATTGCAGTGATCAATTGCAGTGATCAATTGCAGTGATCAATTGCAGTAATCAATTGCAGTGATCAATTACAGTGATCAATTGCAGTGATCAATTGCAGTGATCAATTGGAAGTAATCAATTGCAGTGATCAATTGCAGTGATCAATTGCAGTGATCAATTGCAGTGATCAATTGGAAGTGATCAATTGGAAGTAATCAATTGCAGTGATCAATTGCAGTGATCAATTGCAGTGATCAATTGGAAGTGATCAATTGGAAGTAATCAATTGCAGTGATCAATTGCAGTGATCAATTGCAGTGATCAATTGCAGTGATCAATTGCAGTGATCAATTGCAGTGATCAATTGCAGTGATCAATTGGAAGTGATCAATTGGAAGTAATCAATTGCAGTGATCAATTGCAGTGATCAATTGCAGTGATCAATTGCAGTGATCAATTGCAGTGATCAATTGGAAGTGATCAATTGGAAGTAATCAATTGCAGTGATCAATTGCAGTGATCAATTGCAGTAATCAATTGCAGTAATCAATTGCAGTAATCAATTGCAGTGATCAATTGGAAGTAATCAATTGCAGTGATCAATTGCAGTGATCAATTGCAGTGATCAATTGGAAGTGATCAATTGGAAGTAATCAATTGGAAGTAATCAATTGCAGTGATCAATTGCAGTGATCAATTGCAGTGATCAATTGCAGTGATCAATTGCAGTGATCAATTGCAGTAATCAATTGCAGTAATCAATTGCAGTGATCAATTGCAGTGATCAATTGGAAGTGATCAATTGGAAGTAATCAATTGCAGTGATCAATTGCAGTGATCAATTGCAGTGATCAATTGCAGTGATCAATTGCAGTGATCAATTGCAGTGATCAATTGCAGTGATCAATTGCAGTGATCAATTGCAGTGATCAATTGCAGTGATCAATTGCAGTGATCAATTGCAGTGATCAATTGCAGTGATCAATTGCAGTGATCAATTGCAGTGATCAATTGCAGTGATCAATTGCAGTGATCAATTGCAGTGATCAATTGCAGTAATCAATTGCAGTAATCAATTGCAGTGATCAATTGCAGTGATCAATTGGAAGTAATCAATTGCAGTGATCAATTGCAGTGATCAATTGCAGTAATCAATTGCAGTGATCAATTGCAGTGATCAATTGCAGTGATCAATTGCAGTGATCAATTGCAGTAATCAATTGCAGTGATCAATTGGAAGTAATCAATTGCAGTGATCAATTGCAGTGATCAATTGCAGTGATCAATTGCAGTTATCAATTGGAAGTGATCAATTGGAAGTAATCAATTGCAGTGATCAATTGCAGTGATCAATTGCAGTGATCAATTGCAGTGATCAATTGCAGTGATCAATTGCAGTGATCAATTGCAGTGATCAATTGCAGTAATCAATTGCAGTAATCAATTGCAGTGATCAATTGCAGTGATCAATTGGAAGTAATCAATTGCAGTGATCAATTGCAGTGATCAATTGCAGTGATCAATTGCAGTAATCAATTGCAGTAATCAATTGCAGTGATCAATTGCAGTGATCAATTGCAGTGATCAATTGCAGTGATCAATTGCAGTGATCAATTGCAGTAATCAATTGCAGTGATCAATTGCAGTGATCAATTGCAGTGATCAATTGCAGTTATCAATTGGAAGTGATCAATTGGAAGTGATCAATTGCAGTGATCAATTGCAGTGATCAATTGCAGTGATCAATTGCAGTGATCAATTGCAGTGATCAATTGCAGTGATCAATTGCAGTGATCAATTGCAGTGATCAATTGCAGTGATCAATTGCAGTTATCAATTGGAAGTGATCAATTGGAAGTGATCAATTGCAGTGATCAATTGCAGTGATCAATTGCAGTGATCAATTGCAGTGATCAATTGCAGTGATCAATTGCAGTGATCAATTGCAGTGATCAATTGCAGTGATCAATTGCAGTGATCAATTGCAGTGATCAATTGCAGTGATCAATTGCAGTGATCAATTGCAGTGATCAATTGCAGTGATCAATTGCAGTGATCAATTGCAGTGATCAATTGCAGTAATCAATTGCAGTAATCAATTGCAGTGATCAATTGGAAGTAATCAATTGCAGTGATCAATTGCAGTGATCAATTGCAGTGATCAAATGCAGTGATCAATTGCAGTGATCAATTGGAAGTAATCAATTGCAGTGATCAATTGCAGTGATCAATTGCAGTAATCAATTGCAGTGATCAATTGCAGTAATCAATTGCAGTGATCAATTGGAAGTAATCAATTGCAGTGATCAATTGCAGTGATCAATTGCAGTGATCAATTGCAGTGATCAATTGCAGTGATCAATTGCAGTTATCAATTGGAAGTGATCAATTGGAAGTAATCAATTGCAGTGATCAATTGCAGTGATCAATTGCAGTAATCAATTGCAGTGATCAATTGGAAGTGATCAATTGGAAGTAATCAATTGCAGTGATCAATTGGAAGTAATCAATTGCAGTGATCAATTGCAGTGATCAATTGCAGTGATCAATTGGAAGTGATCAATTGGAAGTAATCAATTGCAGTGATCAATTGCAGTGATCAATTGCAGTGATCAATTGCAGTAATCAATTACAGTGATCAATTGGAAGTAATCAATTGCAGTGATCAATTGCAGTAATCAATTGCAGTGATCAATTGCAGTGATCAATTGCAGTGATCAATTGCAGTGATCAATTGCAGTGATCAATTGCAGTGATCAATTGCAGTTATCAATTGGAAGTGATCAATTGGAAGTGATCAATTGCAGTGATCAATTGCAGTGATCAATTGCAGTGATCAATTGAAGTGATCAATTGCAGTGATCAATTGCAGTGATCAATTGCAGTGATCAATTGCAGTGATCAATTGCAGTGATCAATTGCAGTTATCAATTGGAAGTGATCAATTGGAAGTGATCAATTGCAGTGATCAATTGCAGTGATCAATTGCAGTGATCAATTGGAAGTGATCAATTGCAGTGATCAATTGCAGTGATCAATTGCAGTGATCAATTGAAGTGATCTATAGAAGTAATCAATTGCAGTGATCAATTGCAGTGATCAATTGCAGTGATCAATTGCAGTGATCAATTGCAGTGATCAATTGGAAGTAATCAATTGCAGTGATCAATTGGAAGTAATCAATTGCAGTGGTCAATTGCAGTGATCAATTGCAGTGATCAATTGCAGTAATCAATTGCAGTGATCAATTGGAAGTGATCAATTGGAAGTAATCAATTGCAGTGATCAATTGGAAGTAATCAATTGCAGTGATCAATTGCAGTGATCAATTGCAGTGATCAATTGCAGTGATCAATTGCAGTGATCAATTGCAGTGATCAATTGCAGTGATCAATTGCAGTGATCAATTGCAGTGATCAATTGCAGTGATCAATTGGAAGTGATCAATTGGAAGTAATCAATTGCAGTGATCAATTGCAGTGATCAATTGCAGTGATCAATTGCAGTAATCAATTGCAGTAATCAATTGCAGTGATCAATTGGAAGTAATCAATTGCAGTGATCAATTGCAGTGATCAATTGCAGTGATCAATTGGAAGTGATCAATTGGAAGTAATCAATTGCAGTGATCAATTGGAAGTAATCAATTGCAGTGATCAATTGCAGTGATCAATTGCAGTGATCAATTGCAGTGATCAATTGCAGTAATCAATTGCAGTGATCAATTGCAGTGATCAATTGGAAGTAATCAATTGCAGTGATCAATTGGAAGTAATCAATTGCAGTGATCAATTGGAAGTAATCAATTGCAGTGATCAATTGCAGTGATCAATTGCAGTGATCAATTGCAGTGATCAATTGCAGTAATCAATTGCAGTGATCAATTACAGTGATCAATTGCAGTGATCAATTGCAGTGATCAATTGGAAGTAATCAATTGCAGTGATCAATTGCAGTGATCAATTGCAGTGATCAATTGCAGTGATCAATTGGAAGTGATCAATTGGAAGTAATCAATTGCAGTGATCAATTGCAGTGATCAATTGCAGTGATCAATTGGAAGTGATCAATTGGAAGTAATCAATTGCAGTGATCAATTGCAGTGATCAATTGCAGTGATCAATTGCAGTGATCAATTGCAGTGATCAATTGCAGTGATCAATTGGAAGTGATCAATTGGAAGTAATCAATTGCAGTGATCAATTGCAGTGATCAATTGCAGTGATCAATTGCAGTGATCAATTGCAGTGATCAATTGGAAGTGATCAATTGGAAGTAATCAATTGCAGTGATCAATTGCAGTGATCAATTGCAGTAATCAATTGCAGTAATCAATTGCAGTAATCAATTGCAGTGATCAATTGGAAGTAATCAATTGCAGTGATCAATTGCAGTGATCAATTGCAGTGATCAATTGGAAGTGATCAATTGGAAGTAATCAATTGCAGTGATCAATTGGAAGTAATCAATTGCAGTGATCAATTGCAGTGATCAATTGCAGTGATCAATTGCAGTGATCAATTGCAGTGATCAATTGCAGTAATCAATTGCAGTAATCAATTGCAGTGATCAATTGCAGTGATCAATTGGAAGTGATCAATTGGAAGTAATCAATTGCAGTGATCAATTGCAGTGATCAATTGCAGTGATCAATTGCAGTGATCAATTGCAGTGATCAATTGCAGTGATCAATTGCAGTGATCAATTGCAGTGATCAATTGCAGTGATCAATTGCAGTGATCAATTGCAGTGATCAATTGCAGTGATCAATTGCAGTGATCAATTGCAGTGATCAATTGCAGTGATCAATTGCAGTGATCAATTGCAGTGATCAATTGCAGTAATCAATTGCAGTAATCAATTGCAGTGATCAATTGCAGTGATCAATTGGAAGTAATCAATTGCAGTGATCAATTGCAGTGATCAATTGCAGTAATCAATTGCAGTGATCAATTGCAGTGATCAATTGCAGTGATCAATTGCAGTGATCAATTGCAGTAATCAATTGCAGTGATCAATTGGAAGTAATCAATTGCAGTGATCAATTGCAGTGATCAATTGCAGTGATCAATTGCAGTTATCAATTGGAAGTGATCAATTGGAAGTAATCAATTGCAGTGATCAATTGCAGTGATCAATTGCAGTGATCAATTGCAGTGATCAATTGCAGTGATCAATTGCAGTGATCAATTGCAGTGATCAATTGCAGTAATCAATTGCAGTGATCAATTGCAGTGATCAATTGCAGTGATCAATTGGAAGTAATCAATTGCAGTGATCAATTGCAGTGATCAATTGCAGTAATCAATTGCAGTAATCAATTGCAGTGATCAATTGCAGTGATCAATTGCAGTGATCAATTGCAGTGATCAATTGCAGTGATCAATTGCAGTAATCAATTGCAGTGATCAATTGCAGTGATCAATTGCAGTGATCAATTGCAGTTATCAATTGGAAGTGATCAATTGGAAGTGATCAATTGCAGTGATCAATTGCAGTGATCAATTGCAGTGATCAATTGCAGTGATCAATTGCAGTGATCAATTGCAGTGATCAATTGCAGTGATCAATTGCAGTGATCAATTGCAGTGATCAATTGCAGTTATCAATTGGAAGTGATCAATTGGAAGTGATCAATTGCAGTGATCAATTGCAGTGATCAATTGCAGTGATCAATTGCAGTGATCAATTGCAGTGATCAATTGCAGTGATCAATTGCAGTGATCAATTGCAGTGATCAATTGCAGTGATCAATTGCAGTGATCAATTGCAGTGATCAATTGCAGTGATCAATTGCAGTGATCAATTGCAGTGATCAATTGCAGTGATCAATTGCAGTGATCAATTGCAGTAATCAATTGCAGTAATCAATTGCAGTGATCAATTGGAAGTAATCAATTGCAGTGATCAATTGCAGTGATCAATTGCAGTGATCAATTGCAGTGATCAATTGCAGTGATCAATTGGAAGTAATCAATTGCAGTGATCAATTGCAGTGATCAATTGCAGTAATCAATTGCAGTGATCAATTGCAGTAATCAATTGCAGTGATCAATTGGAAGTAATCAATTGCAGTGATCAATTGCAGTGATCAATTGCAGTGATCAATTGCAGTGATCAATTGCAGTGATCAATTGCAGTTATCAATTGGAAGTGATCAATTGGAAGTAATCAATTGCAGTGATCAATTGCAGTGATCAATTGCAGTAATCAATTGCAGTGATCAATTGGAAGTGATCAATTGGAAGTAATCAATTGCAGTGATCAATTGGAAGTAATCAATTGCAGTGATCAATTGCAGTGATCAATTGCAGTGATCAATTGGAAGTGATCAATTGGAAGTAATCAATTGCAGTGATCAATTGCAGTGATCAATTGCAGTGATCAATTGCAGTAATCAATTACAGTGATCAATTGGAAGTAATCAATTGCAGTGATCAATTGCAGTAATCAATTGCAGTGATCAATTGCAGTGATCAATTGCAGTGATCAATTGCAGTGATCAATTGCAGTGATCAATTGCAGTGATCAATTGCAGTTATCAATTGGAAGTGATCAATTGGAAGTGATCAATTGCAGTGATCAATTGCAGTGATCAATTGCAGTGATCAATTGCAGTGATCAATTGCAGTGATCAATTGCAGTGATCAATTGCAGTGATCAATTGCAGTGATCAATTGCAGTTATCAATTGGAAGTGATCAATTGGAAGTGATCAATTGCAGTGATCAATTGCAGTGATCAATTGCAGTGATCAATTGCAGTGATCAATTGCAGTGATCAATTGCAGTGATCAATTGCAGTGATCAATTGCAGTGATCAATTGCAGTGATCAATTGCAGTGATCAATTGCAGTGATCAATTGCAGTGATCAATTGCAGTGATCAATTGCAGTGATCAATTGCAGTGATCAATTGCAGTGATCAATTGCAGTGATCAATTGCAGTGATCAATTGCAGTGATCAATTGCAGTAATCAATTGCAGTAATCAATTGCAGTGATCAATTGCAGTGATCAATTGGAAGTAATCAATTGCAGTGATCAATTGCAGTGATCAATTGCAGTAATCAATTGCAGTGCTCAATTGCAGTGATCAATTGCAGTGATCAATTGCAGTGATCAATTGCAGTGATCAATTGGAAGTAATCAATTGCAGTGATCAATTGCAGTGATCAATTGCAGTAATCAATTGCAGTGATCAATTGGAAGTGATCAATTGGAAGTAATCAATTGCAGTGATCAATTGGAAGTAATCAATTGCAGTGATCAATTGCAGTGATCAATTGCAGTGATCAATTGCAGTGATCAATTGGAAGTGATCAATTGGAAGTAATCAATTGCAGTGATCAATTGCAGTGATCAATTGCAGTGATCAATTGCAGTAATCAATTACAGTGATCAATTGGAAGTAATCAATTGCAGTGATCAATTGCAGTGATCAATTGCAGTGATCAATTGCAGTGATCAATTGCAGTGATCAATTGCAGTAATCAATTGCAGTGATCAATTGTAGTGATCAATTGGAAGTTATCAATTGCAGTGATCAATTGCAGTGATCAATTGCAGTGGTCAATTGCAGTGATCAATTGCAGTGATCAATTGGAAGTAATCAATTGCAGTGATCAATTGGAAGTTATCAATTGCAGTGATCAATTGCAGTGATCAATTGCAGTGATCAATTGCTGTGATCAATTGCAGTGATCAATTGCAGTGATCAATTGCAGTGATCAATTGCAGTGATCAATTGCAGTGATCAATTGGAGTGATCAATTGCAGTGATCAATTGCAGTAATCAATTGCAGTGATCAATTGCAGTGATCAATTGCAGTGATCAATTGCAGTGATCAATTGCAGTGATCAATTGCAGTGATCAATTGCAGTGATCAATTGCAGTGATCAATTGCAGTGATCAATTGCAGTGATCAATTGGAAGTGATCAATTGCAGTGATCAATTGCAGTGATCAATTGCAGTGATCAATTGCAGTGATCAATTGCAGTAATCAATTGCAGTGATCAATTGCAGTGATCAATTGCAGTAATCAATTGCAGTGATCAATTGCAGTGATCAATTGCAGTGATCAATTGCAGTGGTCAATTGCAGTGATCAATTGCAGTGATCAATTGCAGTAATCAATTGCAGTGATCAATTGCAGTGATCAATTGCAGTGATCAATTGCAGTGATCAATTGCAGTGATCAATTGCAGTGATCAATTGGAAGTAATCAATTGCAGTGATCAATTGCAGTGATCAATTGCAGTAATCAATTGCAGTGATCAATTGCAGTGATCAATTGCAGTGATCAATTGCAGTGATCAATTGCAGTGATCAATTGGAAGTAATCAATTGCAGTGATCAATTGCAGTGATCAATTGCAGTGATCAATTGCAGTGATCAATTGCAGTGATCAATTGCAGTGATCAATTGGAAGTAATCAATTGCAGTGATCAATTGCAGTGATCAATTGCAGTAATCAATTGCAATGATCAATTGCAGTGATCAATTGAAGTAATCAATTGCAGTGATCAATTGCAGTGATCAATTGCAGTGATCAATTGCAGTGATCAATTGCAGTGATCAATTGCAGTGATCAATTGGAAGTAATCAATTGCAGTGATCAATTGCAGTGATCAATTGCAGTAATCAATTGCAGTGATCAATTGCAGTGATCAATTGCAGTGATCAATTGCAGTGATCAATTGCAGTGATCAATTGGAAGTAATCAATTGCAGTGATCAATTGCAGTGATCAATTGCAGTAATCAATTGCAGTGATCAATTGCAGTGATCAATTGCAATGATCAATTGCAGTGATCAATTGAAGTAATCAATTGCAGTGATCAATTGCAGTGATCAATTGCAGTGATCAATTGCAGTGATCAATTGCAGTGATCAATTGGAAGTAATCAATTGCAGTGATCAATTGCAGTGATCAATTGCAGTGATCAATTGCAGTGATCAATTGCAGTGATCAATTGCAGTGATCAATTGCAGTGATCAATTGCAGTGATCAATTGGAAGTAATCAATTGCAGTGATCAATTGCAGTGATCAATTGCAGTGATCAATTGCAGTGATCAATTGCAGTGATCAATTGCAGTGATCAATTGCAGTAATCAATTGCAGTGATCAATTGCAGTGATCAATTGCAGTGATCAATTGCAGTGATCAATTGCAGTGATCAATTGCAGTGATCAATTGAAGTAATCAATTGCAGTAATCAATTGCGGTGATCAATTGCAGTGATCAATTGCAGTGATCAATTGCAGTGATCAATTGCAGTGATCAATTGCAGTGATCAATTGGAAGTAATCAATTGCAGTGATCAATTGCAGTAATCAATTGCAGTGATCAATTGCAGTGATCAATTGCAGTAATCAATTGCAGTGATCAATTGCAGTGATCAATTGCAGTGATCAATTGCAGTGATCAATTGGAAGTAATCAATTGCAGTGATCAATTGCAGTGATCAATTGCAGTAATCAATTGCAGTGATCAATTGCAGTGATCAATTGCAATGATCAATTGCAGTGATCAATTGAAGTGATCAATTGCAGTGATCAATTGCAGTGATCAATTGAAGTAATCAATTGCAGTGATCAATTGCAGTGATCAATTGCAGTGATCAATTGCAGTGATCAATTGCAGTGATCAATTGGAAGTAATCAATTGCAGTGATCAATTGCAGTGATCAATTGCAGTGATCAATTGCAGTGATCAATTGCAGTGATCAATTGCAGTGATCAATTGGAAGTAATCAATTGCAGTGATCAATTGCAGTGATCAATTGCAGTGATCAATTGCAGTGATCAATTGCAGTGATCAATTGCAGTGATCAATTGCAGTGATCAATTGCAGTGATCAATTGCAGTGATCAATTGGAAGTAATCAATTGCAGTGATCAATTACATACCTACTTGTTACTTAATTATAAATACTTTATATGACCATTCTGATATATTTCTCTTTAAGTTTTTAATTAATTAACCTTGATTTTCTCTAATAAGGCGGTTGCGACATTAGTGTGGATATCGATAATTTTCTTTTTTTCTAACAATTCCGGTAAAGAACTATAAAGATAATGAACAAATATGTATAAAAAAGTAGGGAAAAAGAAAACTAAGTGTCAAAAACAAGAGAGACGAAATAAAGATAAATAGAAAACTCACTGAAATAGAATTAGAAAGAAGTTTGAAAGTTATTTCAAATCAGAATAAGAATTGAAAGCAAAATATATTGTAAAATATCGTTTATATGAATAATCATATATTAACTTGACAGCAGATGTGATTTTAGAAGTGTGGTTAGCATCTGGATGGTCCATTCCCTATTGGTTAGTTAAAATATCAATGTAAGTGTTAGATTTAATTATTCTTAAGTACAAAAAGACAGACGAGATAGTTAGTGGAATGCTAATAGAACAATAGATAATCCTAATGTTCCTATTGTTCAAGTATTAAGTTCTATGATAGTGCAACGATGGGCGATTAAAATCAAATCAAATCAAATATTAACAGAATCTTACAAACAACGCAATCCTTTAGCATTTGCAGTTCATTTTCTTTAACACGATATTCATTCAACGCCTCCGTTACAGCCTCCGTAACATCCGGGAATGTACTGTCGGATGACGGGTTGTTGGTTGGTTGGTTGGTTGGCTGGTTGGTTGGTTGGTGGGCTGGTTGGTTGGTTGATGATTGGTTGGTTGGTTGGTCAGATGACAAGTTGGTTGGTTGGTTGGTTGGTTGGTTGGTTGGTTGGCTGGTTTATTTATGTTAATCTGCTTATGTAGTACGACTTGCCAACCAATAGCATATAACCTTCCCTTATGAGACATCCAAAATGAATCCTTATCGCTTATATCGTAAATTATCTTTTTCTGACGTTCTTCGTGTGTTTCTATAATTTCAATCCTGTTCAATTTGAAGTTCTGTGAATAATTGAATAAACACGTGGGTCAATGAGTGAGTCATTGTGTGAGAATGTGTGTAAGAGAGTGAGTAAGTGAGTTATTGTGTGAACAGGTGAGTAAGAGAGTGAATAAGTGAGTTATTGTGTGAACAGGTGAGTAAGAGAGTGAATAAGTGAGTTATTGTGTGAACAGGTGAGTAAGAGAGTGAATAAGTGAATTATTGTGTGAGAATGTGAGTAAGAGAGTGAATAAGTGAGTAATTGTGTGAGAATGTGAGTAAGAGAGTGAATAAGTGAGTTATTGTGTGAGAATGTGAGTAAGAGAGTGAATAAGTGAGTTATTGTGTGAAAATGTGAGTAAGAGAGTGAACAAGTGAGATATTGTGTGAGAATGTGAGTAAGAGAGTGAATAAGTGAGTTGTTGTGTGAGAATGTGAGTAAGAGAGTGAATAAGTGAGTTGTTGTATGAGAATGTGAGTAAGAGAGTGAATAAGTGAGTTATTGTGTGAACATGTGAGTAAGAGAGTGAATAAGTGAGTTATTGTGTGAGAATGTGAGTAAGAGAGTGAATAAGTAAGTTCTTTTGTGAGAATTTGATTAAGAGAGTGAATAAGTGAGTTATTGTGTGAGAATGTGAGTAAAATAGTGAATAAGTGAGTTATTGTGTGAGAATGTGAGTAAGAGAGTGAATAAGTGAGTAATTGTGTGAGAATGTGAGTAAGAAAGTGAATAAGTGAGTTGTTGTGTGAGAATGTGAGTAAGAGAGTGAATAAGTGAGTTGTTGTATGAGAATGTGAGTGAGTAAGTGAGTTATTGTGTGAGAATGTGAGTAAGAGAGTGAACAAGTGAGATATTGTGTGAGAATGTGAGTAAGAGAGTGAATAAGTGAGTTATTGTGTGAGAATGTGAGTAAGAGAGTGAATAAGTGAGTTATTGTGTGAGAATGTGAGTAAGAGAGTGAATAAGTGAGTTGTTGTGAGAGAATGTGAGTAAGAGAGTGAATAAGTGAGTTATTGTGTGAGAATGTGAGTAAGAGAGTGAATAAGTGAGTTATTGTGTGAAAATGTGAGTAAGAGAGTGAACAAGTGAGATATTGTGTGAGAATGTGAGTAAGAGAGTGAATAAGTGAGTTGTTGTGTGAGAATGTGAGTAAGAGAGTGAATAAGTGAGTTGTTGTATGAGAATGTGAGTAAGAGAGTGAATAAGTGAGTTATTGTGTGAGAATGTGAGTAAGAGAGTGAATAAGTGAGTTATTGTGTGAGAATGTGAGTAAGAGAGTGAATAAGTGAGTTATTGTGTGAGAATGTGAGTAAGAGAGTGAATAAGTGAGTAATTGTGTGAGAATGTGAGTAAGAGAGTGAATAAGTGAGTTGTTGTGTGAGAATGTGAGTAAGAGAGTGAATAAGTGAGTTGTTGTATGAAAATGTGAGTGAGTAAGTGAGTTATTGTGTGAGAATGTGAGTAAGAGAGTGAACAAGTGAGATATTGTGTGAGAATGTGAGTAAGAGTGAATAAGTGAGTTATTGTGTGAGAATGTGAGTAAGAGAGTGAATAAGTGAGTTATTGTGTGAGAATGTGAGTAAGAGAGTGAATAAGTGAGTTGTTGTGAGAGAATGTGAGTAAGAGAGTGAATAAGTGAGTTATTGTGTGAGAATGTGAGTAAGAGAGTGAATAAGTGAGTTATTGTGTGAAAATGTGAGTAAGAGAGTGAACAAGTGAGATATTGTGTGAGAATGTGAGTAAGAGAGTGAATAAGTGAGTTGTTGTGTGAGAATGTGAGTAAGAGAGTGAATAAATGAGTTGTTGTATGAGAATGTGAGTAAGAGAGTGAATAAGTGAGTTATTGTGTGAAAATGTGAGTAAGAGAGTGAATAAGTGAGTTATTGTGTGAGAATGTGGGTAAGAGAGTGAGTTATTGTGTGAGAATATTATTAACCAGTACATCGTGTATGAGGGCTTGATAGGTGTAGGTATGGTGTAACATCGTAGCTAGGTCAACGTTTCGGTCCATCAATACTAACAGGGGGCGCTGAAAACTATATGTGATTAGAATTGTTATTAGGAGTTATTCGAATGCAGTTCAATGTTGTTAAAATTGCAAATATAAGGTTATTTAAATATTAGGATGATTTATTAATCAACGAATACATATGAATGTAATATTAATCATTCAGTGAATTATTTAGTTGTTATCAATATTCTGCATCAACTATAACTAACTGATAAGACTAGTAAACATGAATACAAAAAGTAATGTATTCGGTGAAATACAATCAATATTATAGTTAATGTCATTTCAGCTTTTTATAATCAACTATTAGTTGTATTATTATTACAAGATATATTTAAACCTGGATTCAATAGAAAAACTAATTCGAATGCTCGAAATGCCACGTATCGAAAATATAATAATAATTAGGAATCATTTTGAAAACGCTGCGAATTAAACCTCATCGGTGCCTGGGAGGTGCTGGAGTCCGTCGACGCCGTCGCCGCCGCCAGGTTTCCAGTAAACAGAGAGTTGCGGACGTCGCGGATATTGTCGCGTAGTTTGCGGTCCAGCTTCGTTGCGACCATCTCGGCGCTGGTGTTCTTTTGGGCGCGGATTATCGGAACTTGGCCTGCAAAAGCGGACCGGAGTTCGGCGTTGGCAACGCGGGGCGCGGCTGCGGGGGGCGTTTACCACCCCCGAGTACTAACCGATCGTGACGAACACGGAGTACAGGCCGTCCACGATCGTATCTATGATCGTCTCCATTTCCGAGTCCTTGACGTCGCCTTTATTCATCGCTGCGAGTGGTTGGCGGACATACGAGTAGGTTAATAACCTGGTCAATGGCTGGGTAAGTGAATTATGCAATGGTTACGGAGTTAATGGGAACCTCTCTCAAATATCATTAATGCCTGGGACAAGGTTCATAGATATAAGTTCCTATGCAATTTGTATATAAGTTAAACTTTTATATATAATTACAAATATGTGAATGTATTAATGTTACTTATGCTTAATTAATGCAAAAAAAAGTTATAAATTAGACTTCTAATCTAAAATGAAGAGGTAGATATACAAGATATACAAGATATAAAGAAGGTAGATATACACACCGTAATAGGAAATATCTTCAGTGTTTCGGTATTTCAAGCAAAACATGTTATCCTCCAAGCTCATAAAATTTAAATATTGATCGAACACCTGCAATGAGTGACAAAGCTTAGGGTGTGAGAGTGTGAGAGTGCGAGAGTGCATTAAGATATTTCCTATGGTAAGCTTATTTGTAAGAACATGTTTAACTTTTAATAAAGTACAAGATGCTACTAAATAATAGATACTCTCCTACAACTATTGAGTTTATAATAAATAAGTTAGATATGGAAGAAAATTGGATAAAAGCATGAAAAAGGTGTAAAGCATTAAAATTAGGTGATGTTTCTGAAACTAGGAGCATATTGATCATAAGAGGTTAAAACTTGTGTTGTCAAACTTAGGAAAACAATAGGGATAAATATTAAGGACTTTGGTACTGCACTAGGGGTAAATATTAAGTACTTGGGTGCTGCACTAGGGGTATATCTTAAATACTTGGGTGATGCAATAGGGGTAAATTTTAAGTACTTGGGTACTACACTAGGAGTAAATCTTAAGTAATTGGGTACTACACTAGGAGTAAATTTTAAGTACTTGGGTACTACACTAGGAGTAACTCTTAAGTACTTAGGTACCGCACCAGGTGTAAACCTGTGAGACCTGCGCGCTACACTCTCCCTGCAAGGCGGCGGTTGCAATGATCTCGAGTCTGTCGCGGGGCAAAGGAGATACAAAGTTCAGGTAGTAGCGTTCGTAGAGGCCGGAGCGAAGGTCGTTGGCAATGCGGTTTACATTCTCTTCGCTGGGTTTCAGAAAGTAAACGGCGGGAACGTCGGAGATACACTCGCGAGCGCAGTGTAATTGTCTGAGGGGCGGGGGTGTAGGGCTGGGTGTAGGGCGGGGTGTAGGGCTGTGTGTAGGGCTGTGTGTAGGGCGGGATGTGTAGGGCTGGGTGTAGGGCGGGGGTGTAGGGCTGGGTGTAGGGCTGGGTGTAGGGCTTGGTGTAGGTCTGGGTGTAGGGCTGGGGGTGTAGGGCTGGGTGTAGGGCGGGGTGTAGGGCTGGGTGTAGGGCTGGGGGTGTAGGGCTGGGTGTAGGGCAGGGTGTAGGGCTTGGTGTAGGTCTGGGTGTAGGGCTGGGGGTGTAGGGCTGGGTGTAGGGCGGGGTGTAGGGCTGGGGGTGTAGGGCTGGGTGTAGGGCGGGGTGTAGGGCTGGGTGTAGGGCTGTGTGTAGGGCTATGTGTAGGGCTGGGTGTAGGGCTGGGGGTGTAGGGCTGGGTGTAGGGCGGGGTGTAGGGCGGGGTGTAGGGCTGGGTGTAGGGCTGTGTGTAGGGCTATGTGTAGGGCTGGGTGTAGGGCGGGGTGTAGGGCTGGGTGTAGGGCTGGGTGTAGGGCTGGGTGTAGGGCTGGGTGTAGGGCTGTGTGTAGGGCTGGGTGTAGGGCTGGGTGTAGGGTTGGGTGTAGGGCTGGGTGTAGGGCTGGGTGTAGGGCGGGGGTGTAGGGCGGGGTGTAGGGCGGGGTGTAGGGCTGGGTGTAGGGCTGGGTGTAGGGCTGGGTGTAGGGCTGGGTGTAGGGCAGGGTGTAGGGCTTGGTGTAGGTCTGGGTGTAGGGCTTGGTGTAGGTCTGGGTGTAGGGCTGGGGGTGTAGGGCTGGGTGTAGGGCGGGGTGTAGGGCTGGGGGTGTAGGGCTGGGTGTAGGGCGGGGTGTAGGGCGGGGTGTAGGGCTGGGTGTAGGGCTATGTGTAGGGCTGGGTGTAGGGCTGGGTGTAGGGCGGGGTGTAGGGCTGGGTGTAGGGCTGGGTGTAGGGCTGGGTGTAGGGCTGTGTGTAGGGCTGGGTGTAGGGCTGGGTGTAGGGCTGGGTGTAGGGCTGGGTGTAGGGCGGGGGTGTAGGGCGGGGTGTAGGGCGGGGTGTAGGGCTGGGTGTAGGGCTGGGTGTAGGGCTGGGTGTAGGGCTGGGTGTAGGGCGGGGTGTAGGGCTGGGTGTAGGGCTGGGTGTAGGGCGGGGTGTAGGGCAGGGTGTAGGGCTTGGTGTAGGGCTGGGTGTAGGGCTGGGGGTGTAGGGCTGGGTGTAGGGCAGGGTGTAGGGCTTGGTGTAGGGCTGGGTGTAGGGCTGGGGGTGTAGGGCTGGGTGTAGGGCGGGGTGTAGGGCTGTGTGTAGGGCTATGTGTAGGGCTGGGTGTAGGGCGGGGTGTAGGGCTGGGTGTAGGGCTGGGTGTAGGGCTGTGTGTAGGGCTGGGTGTAGGGCTGTGTGTAGGGCTGGGTGTAGGGCTGGGTGTAGGGCGGGGTGTAGGGTTGGGTGTAGGGCTGGGTGTAGGGCGGGGGTGTAGGGCGGGGTGTAGGGCTGGGTGTAGGGCTGGGTGTAGGGATGGGTGTAGGGCTGGGTGTAGGGCTGTGTGTAGGGCTGGGTGTAGGGCTGGGTGTAGGGCTGGGTGTAGGGCGGGGTGTAGGGCTGGGTGTAGGGCGGGGTGTAGGGCTGGGTGTAGGGCTGGGTGTAGGGCTGGGTGTAGGGCGGGGGTGTAGGGCGGGGTGTAGGGCGGGGTGTAGGGCTGGGTGTAGGGCTGGGTGTAGGGCTGGGTGTAGGGCTGGGTGTAGGGCTGGGTGTAGGGCTGGGTGTAGGGCGGGGTGTAGGGCTGGGTGTAGGGCTGGGTGTAGGGCGGGGTGTAGGGCTGGGTGTAGGGCTGGGTGTAGGGCGGGGGTGTAGGGCTGGGTGTAGGGCTGGGTGTAGGGCTGTGTGTAGGGCTGGGTGTAGGGCGGGGTGTAGGGCTGGGTGTAGGGCTGGGTGTAGGGCTGGGTGTAGGGCGGGGTGTAGGGCTGGGTGTAGGGCTGGGTGTAGGGCGGGGGTGTAGGACGGGGGTGTAGGGCGGGGTGTAGGGCTGGGTGTAGGGCTGGGTGTAGGGCTGTGTGTAGGGCTGGGTGTAGGGCTGTGTGTAGGGCTGGGTGTAGGGCTGGGTGTAGGGCTGGGTGTAGGGCGGGGTGTAGGGCTGGGTGTAGGGCGGGGTGTAGGGCGGGGTGTAGGGCTAGGTGTAGGGCTGGGTGTAGGGCGGGGGTGTAGGGCGGGGTGTAGGGCGGGGTGTAGGGCTGGGTGTAGGGCTGGGTGTAGGGCTGGGTGTAGGGCTGGGTGTAGGGCTGGGTGTAGGGCTGGGTGTAGGGTGGGGTGTAGGGCTGGGTGTAGGGCTGGGTGTAGGGCGGGGTGTAGGGCTGGGTGTAGGGCGGGGGTGTAGGGCTGGGTGTAGGGCTGGGTGTAGGGCTGTGTGTAGGGCTGGGTGTAGGGCGGGGTGTAGGGCTGGGTGTAGGGCTGTGTGTAGGGCTATGTGTATGGCTGTGTGTAGGGCTGTGTGTAGGGCTGTGTGTAGGGCTGGGTGTAGGGCTATGCGTAGAGCGGGGGTGTAGGGCTGTGTGTAGGGATGTGTGTAGGGCGGGGGTGTAGGGCTGTGTGTAGGGCTGTGTGTAGGGCTGTGTGTAGGGCTGGGTGTAGGGCGGGGTGTAGGGCTGTGTGTAGGGCTGTGTGTAGGGATGTGTGTAGGGCAGGGTGTAGGGTTGTGTGTAGGGCTGGGTGTAGGGCTGGGTGTAGGGCGGGGGTGTAGGGCGGGGTGTAGGGCTGGGTGTAGGGCGGGGTGTAGGGCTGGGTGTAGGGCTGTGTGTAGGGCTGGGTGTAGGACGGGGGTGTAGGGCTGTGTGTAGGGCTGTGTGTAGGGCTGGGTGTAGGGCGGGGGTGTAGGGCTGTGTGTAGGGCTGGGTGTAGGGCTGTGTGTAGGGCTGGGTGTAGGGCGGGGGTGTATGGCTGAGTGTAGGGCTGTGTGTAGGGGTGTAGGGCTGTGTGTAGGGCTGGGTGTAGGGCTGGGTGTAGGGCTGTGTGTAGGGCTGTGTGTAGGGATGGGTGTAGGGCTGGGTGTAGGGCTGTGTGTAGGGCTGGGTGTAGGGCTGTGTGTAGGGCTGGGTGTAGGGCGGGGGTGTAGGGCTGAGTGTAGGGCTGTGTGTAGGGCTGTGTGTAGGGATGGGTGTAGGGCTGGGTGTAGGGCTGTGTGTAGGGTGTAGGCGGGGTGTAGGGCTGGGTGTAGGGCTGTGTGTAGGGCTGGGTGTAGGGCTGTGTATTTGTTGCGCACGTGGATGTGAACAGTAGCGGTAGTAGGGACGCTCGAATATTATAGCATTTATATAAAATGTTTAAAATTTAAAATAGTACATTTGAATTCTAAAATAAATATTTTTGTAATATACATATTATTGTAATGCATTGTATTGAATTACATTGTACTCTATTGCAGTGTACTATATTGCATTTTACTCTATTGCTTTATATCATATATATTCAGTGGAGTTGTTTTCTTTTGATTGGTGAAAGTTATACCTGTCTACAGATAACATCAAATCTAATTGACCCTGGTGGGGTTGAGAATGAAATATAGGGTGGAGAAATGTAGAAGGGATAGGTTTTGGAAGGATGAAAGAAGTAGTATTGTTGGTACATCGGAACCAGGCTGCGATGAGTATGAGGAAATACGCTCCGTGGTGATGGGAGAACAATATGAGATAGGTGGTGGATATGTTGTTATGGTCATAAACATAATTACGCATGTTTATTTAGTAAGATAGCAATTTTATATCATATCTGTTAAGTTCACAGTGGATAATAAGATAGACATAAAAAGTTCAAAATCATTCAATTAAAATCTATTAATATTCATATTTTAGACAATTTCGAATGAAACAATTTTAACATTTACAATTTAAATGAATTAAACACAAACTAAAGCATCATAAAAAATAAATATACAATCAAAAACTTGCATACTCAAAAGATGATGAAATGCAGATTGAATGTATAGAGCACACATATCAAAATATATTGTGTGATCTTTATAATCAATATTGTGGATATCGATTATAATAAATTATAAAAAAAGGAAATCAACATTTGATTCATTATATAATATATAAGAAGAATATATAGATAGTTTAGCATTATCTAATATATATTGTGATTAATTGTATCAAAATATAATTCCCATGAAATATATTCCCATTAATAGTGAATCTAAAACAACTGTCTAAAAATATGTATTTATATACTATACATCATAATTTATTCATTGTTTTCGATTATGCGGGCAGCATACATTATATTTACATTTGATCCTTCTTTTAAATATTAAATGATGTGATTCTTTGCCACTTTTTTTATAATATTTAAATTCTGAATTATTTATGTTAAAGTCGAGTGTTTCCGAGTGAAATCAAAATCAGGGCGACGAGCGGAATAAACGCTAACAGGTGCAATGTGACCGCGGAGGCTCTGAGGTCCTGAACGGTGAGAAGCGGCGATATGATGTCCTGACCGGTCTCATCGTAGATTAGGACCTTCCACGCCGGCTCGGCTAGAGAACGCTCCGTGGGCATCACATTAAAGTTGAGCATTCGCCGCAGCGACGCTACGGTCCAGGTATATATTAGTAAGTGTGCTATAACCATTAATTATATAACGTAATATATAATAAGCTATGTTCTTATACAGCTTTATTATAAAATCAATAGATAAAATTGTTAAAATATTTATATTCATATTCATCTATTTTCCATTGTAAGGTCATAGAGGTGTGTATAACAAATATAATGTAAAGTTATATAGAGTCAAACTTTCAAATAATACAAAACTAGATATATTAGTGTATCACTTTTATTATTTAAGCATATTGATTTTAATTATATAATATTATAAATAAATTTAGATATGTATAAGATATGTACATATATTTTTAATATAATATATTATACATCATAAGTCACTATAAAGTGACTATAATAATATTATTAATTTATAATAGTACACCATATAGCAGACAACAGATTATTTTAATTTGAAATTTAATTTCATTACACTTATTATTCAATAATATTATAATGTTAACTCTAAATATGATATATATTATTATATTATAATATAATATATACTACAATTAACTATATTACAGGTAAATTTGGAAATATATAAATATAAGTATTGCAATTCATAATCATAAAAAATTCATAATCAAATGAAATTTGTTTTAATATAATTTGTTAAGAAAAAATTAGTTATATAATAAATGTAAATTATGAATTATATTGTACAATATTAATAAACTATATTTATATTTCAAGTCTAAAATATGTTATTTAAATATAGCAAGAACAGTATATACTTACCTATTTGTCTTCCTCGAATTGTTCCAGCCATATTTTAAACGTCAACAAATTATCTCATTGATTTTAAAGATCGTATATATTCATAGACATTACCATTTGTTACAATAGTAAGATACTAGTAATAATACACTAGATTGTCGCTTCTAAATAATATATGTTAATACCCAAGATTACATATTGGGTATTACCACATATGTGGATTATTATTCAAATTTATAAGTAATACAAAATAGTGACTATTGTAATAAATTTAAATCTGCGATTACAATATCTATTCTAATGATATTATACTAAAATATCATTAATATTGAATATTATAATGTATTCATCTTTATCTATTTGCCGTATAAAATATTTATTAAATTGAAATATTAGTAGTAGTAATGGAAGTAATATTATATTATTATATAATAGCCATATTCATATAGATTAGTAGTAAAAGTAACATTACTAATAGTATTAGTACTGCAATTAATAGTAACAGCAGCAGCAGCAGCAGCAGCAGCAGCAGCAGCAGCAGCAGTAGTAGTAGTAGTAGTAGTAGTAGTAGTAGTAGTAGTAGTAGTAGTAGTAGTAGTAGTAGCAGTAGTAGTAGTAGTAGTAGTAGTAGTAGTAGTAGTAGTAGTAGTAGTAGTAGTAGTAGTAGTAGTAGTAGTAGTAGTAGCAGCAGCAGCAGCAGCAGCAGCAGCAGCAGCAGCAGCAGCAGCAGCAGCAGCAGCAGCAGCAGCAGCAGCAGCAGCAGCAGCAGTAGTAGTAGTAGTAGTAGTAGTAGTAGTAGTAGTAGTAGTAGTAGTAGTAGTAGTAGTAGTAGTAGTAGTAGTATTAGTAGTAGTAGTAGTAGTAGTAGTAGTAGTAGTAGTAGTAGTAGTAGTAGTAGTAGTAGTAGTAGTAGTAGTAGTAGTAGTAGTAGTAGTAGTAGTAGTAGTAGTAGTAGTAGTAGTAGTAGTAGTAGTAGTAGTAGTAGTAGTAGTAGTAGTAGTAGTAGTAGTAGTACATGTATACATTTTATACAATGTATACGTGTAAGTAGTTAAAGAAAACTCACAGAACATTTGTATAATAGTTAAGCTAGGATTAAGCATCGATCCATAATATGTAAATTATTTAGTGTTCAAAAGATACATATTATATATTTATATATAATATGTTATAATAAATATAAATAAACAAATTAGAAGTGTTATATAATGCAAGACTCAATTAATATATATATATATATATATATATATATATATATATACATATTAAATATATATATATATATATATATATAATCTCTTATAATGTGCAAATACTTTTTTATTCATCGTATACATGTTTTACATTCAGTTTTAAAATTTACTACTCCATAAGTGTTAATATTTATCTATCTATTTTTGTTTTTAATTTATCCAATTTATTAAAGCAAATTCATTATAAGAAATAATAAGAAAAATGCGATAACGTAGTAAGGGAGGGGGTTGAAGTATGAATGCGATCATATCAGACCATACCGGAAGTTATTCCGGTAGAGAGAACGTCCACCAGCAAGTGAACGGATGCTCATCACAACCTTTGTTCGATTAGTTACATGTTTTGCGTAGGCGTCGGAGGTATTATAGTAAAACGTTTTCTGTATGTAATTTGCGTGAATGTCAATAGTGTATGTATATATCTGTGTGTCAATAATATATGCTGCGTCTGAGTTTATTTTTAAGTTAGTATGTCTGGTTTTCATAATCCGTTAGTCGTGTGTATATATGGTTATAGTATTGTTATATAGTGTTGTTGTTCAAGTATTGTATTAGTAGATTATGTAGTAGTTTTATCTGGATTCTATTAATATAAGAATAGTTGCATGTTTACATTATATGATTTAAATGATCGTACTTATAATTACATCATTAAGTAATTAGTATTAGTGTATGGAATCATACGTTTAGCTCTAAACTTAATGTATAATAGATTGTATTTTACTTTAAAAGATTCTATATAATCGCGCTCTGATATCAGCCTATTCCTATATTCAATCTATATATTTATGCATTTCATGGCTCTCCCGAATCTTAAACCATGACCATCAGCGGAATTCAATAGTTTATTAATATGAAAATCATTAATTGATATATTAGATGTAAATAGTTGATTTTCATAAAATCTGGGTTGACCCCATTTCATTGTGATAATACTTACATTATTTATACACTCATAATCATATTAATTTTATTTTGAAGACATGCTTCATCTTCGCCAAACATAACTAGATTGTCGGCAAAGCCCATATATTTTAGAATATGAGCATTATCATTAATATAATAGACTTATAATCTTTGAGCTCGGAGGTAACATAATATATATATATATATATATATATATATATATATATATATATATATATATATATATATAAAATAAAATAAATTTATATATATACGCGTATAATGAAATGCTATTATGCAACCGTTTAAAGGATTAATACATTAATTCGCGGATATTAATAATATTTATACAATAATTAAATTTTAAGTATAGATATAGTATAAATTAAATAATACCCATAAATATGGGTATTATTTAACATTTTATTATATCTTCAGAACATTATATAATTTATATGTAACTAATATCTATGTTTATTAAAATTTTATTATTGTTAATCATTGCTCGATAAACCTGGTGGTTATTAACAAATACATAACTTTTTTTTATTATATTTTAGTGCGTTTTAAATTACCATGCATATCGATGTAATATTTAACTATTATATAATTTATATAGTATATATATGAATTAGTTATATATTAACATATTACACAATTAATAAAATAGGATTTTGTCTACAAAATATTATTTTAATATATTTAAAATTGGATTGTTTAAAAATAAATCGCAATCTTGAATTCGTACGATTAATTATAATTTAAAAATATATTCCCAATAATATTTATTAAATATCGATTATTTTTTAAACAATTTCAATCTACTAGAAAAATAGGTTGGTTTATACTATAATGTATATTTAGTTATAATATAAAATAAATTTACATATTTAATGTGACTAAATTAATGATTTAATATACAATCTTAATAATATTGTAACAATATATTATAATATTTATTTAGTATCTTGTATGGAAGATGGATCGGTGAAAATTCGTAAAAATGACGGCAATAATTATTAAACATAATCACTTTTAATTTGTATGAATGCTTTAAATATGATTCTCTATATTTATGTAATTTATTAAGTTATGTGATTTTAATTTTAAAAGTTGTGTTAGTTAACTAATATTTTATCATATTACACATATATCACATATTAGACAATAACTTTATATACGTAACCATATAGATTATAATACGTTTTAAGAGTATTTTATATATGAATTCAACACATAGATGGAAGTTAACTATGGCATAATATATTATGAATATGATAGTACTTCATATTTTAAATCATTTCAAACTTTTCATAAATATAGTCATTCATATTTAACTAATTCATGAAAAGCATTTTATATAAACATTTATCTTTTTAAATACATTAAATAGTATATATAATGAATATAAAAGGGTGTAAATTCATATTTGGATTATTTATTTAATACAATATGCTAGATGTTCTTTTTGAATTTTTTTTCCTTTGAAAATTAACCATTTAAAAAAAACAATGAATTTCAGTAATCAATTTAAAATTTAATTATGAATTAAAATGTACACTTATTATTCAAAATTCAATATTGACATTGAATTTGTCTTGCTGTGCAATTTGTATGGGATCCATGACCTAGATTATTTTTTTGTAATTATATGCTAAAAATTATAAAATATAATTAATAACTAACCAGAAGATTAGTAATGCATATTACAGTTGTAATATGATGTAAAAGATTTCTGTGACATTTTAATATATTATATTTTATGAATAAATTATATTCATATGTGGATGTCAATAGTAATAATATAAATATTTGTATTATATATTATTCACATAAATATTTGTATTATATATTATTCACATTGTATATTACTACTATTATAATCTTAACCTTCATCTAAATACTATTATCTATTTTTAATTATGACTTTTTTTGATTTATCCAATAATATACATTATTATTTATTAAATACCCTTATACATTAATGTACGAAAAAAGTATTATATCAGAAGATTAATAAAAAATTGATAATTATCAGAAATAAAGATTATATAAGTAAGAAAATGATTTAATAATTAGTATAAATATGCATTAATAAAACAACTATTACATATAACTATTTAGTGTAATCGAACTATAATATACAACAGTTTACGAATTATCAATAACTTATATCTCATTAATTTAAATTTAAGTTTATTACACTTGTACATAAGTTTCAAATAATTATAAATATTGCTTGTAATTATAGTTTATTATATATAGTATACATATTATATTCTGAATAAGTTATACTTTAAGTTATTCTTTTATTGAATATAGTATTAATGAAGAAAACAAATAAATTAAATACATATATCGTGATGAATTAAGTTCAGCGCAATGACATTTTTACAAACCTTCATTCTAAATCTAATTGACAGCTAAATATTCCACTAAATATAAATTTTTTTATATTTGGTATAATTGATAATATTCTAAATGCACTTTATCTTATAAATGTCTAAAATCCACTAAATAAATCATCTGCTTGTTTTAAAGTAAATTTTTAAATGTTAGAATTAGATAAAATATATTAATATGTAAACGGCACTTCTAAATATACAATCACCTGACTTCACATACAAATTACACAGAAGCACAAATTAGGCTTAATAATTTATAAGTTATTATTATTTAAAGAATACATGTTTATTTAGTATATATATATATATATATATATATATATATATATATATATATAATATAGGACTTGCATTATAATCTAGGTTAATAACTCTATATAAATAATAATTATTTATAGTGTTGTGTATATTATCCATAGCTAAAAGTATTTTAATGATAACAGTTTAGATATCTATGAATAACTTGTATATATAACTTAAATATTGATATACTAGTGTATCTATGGATAATATAATATAATATTGTTTATCTATAATATAAATATATCATAATATAACAAATATTTCTATAAGTTACTATTTTATAACCATTTTATTTTATATATAATCCTATTATTTAAAGTCTTCAATGTAAGATTATTTTATCTTTATATGACAATGTATTGATCTATATGGA
Organism: Osedax frankpressi; assembly: GCA_964035775.1. Classification (NCBI taxonomy): domain Eukaryota; kingdom Metazoa; phylum Annelida; class Polychaeta; order Sabellida; family Siboglinidae; genus Osedax; species Osedax frankpressi. The sequence goes on along the minus strand of OZ038317.1, from coordinate 9,223,552 downwards.
AATGAGCTAAATTCTAAATATGTATTCCATTATGTACTTAGATAATGAAATTAAAATGATATCTTATATAAAGTCATTACAGAGTATATATGAAAGTATATAATATATTTAAATGGTACATTAATATATATTTGATATTGTATTGTATTTATAAGGATTAAAGTATATATATATATATATATATATATATGATTATATATATAATATATAATATAATATATAATATAAGCTAAGGACTGAAAGTTAATAGGTTTAATGAATTTTTAAAAATCACTTTTTACACTATTTTGAAATTCTTAGAAGTTAGGATTTATATTCATTTGGAAGTAGCTGGTATTATAATAATAAAACAGTTAAAAAACATTATATTTCAATGATTCTTCATTAAATGTAATCTAATATCTTAATTCAGGAGCTAGGACATGTTTGTGAATTCACAAAGATGGTGGTTGGTCAACGAATTGAAAGGTCACATCAATAGGAGGTTTCAAGTGAAACTCTCATTTGCGAACTCCGAAGATAACCAGAGCATGTTGACAAAGACAATGACAACGGATGCACAAAACCAGTGGATAGATATGTCCGGAGATCCTAGCAATATCACTAATGTCAAGGTCAGCATACTCTTATATAATTATTACTGCTACTACTACTGCTACTACTACTGTCACTACCACTGCCACTACCACTGCCACTACTACTGCCACTACTACTGCCACTACTACTGCCACTACTACTACTACTGTCACTACCACCTCTACTCCACTACTACTACTACTGTCACTACTACTGCCACTACCACTGCCACTACTACTGACACTACTACTGTAACTACTACTGCCACTACCACTGCCACTACTACTGCCACTACTACTTCCACTACTACTGACACTACTACTGCTACTACTACTGCCACTACCACTGCCACTACTACTGCCACTACCACTGCCACTACTACTGTCACTACTACTGTCACTACTACTACCACTGCCACTACTACTGTCACTACCACCTCTACTCCACTACTACTACTACTGTCACTACTACTGCCACTACCACTGCCACTACTACTGACACTACTACTGTAACTACTACTGCCACTACCACTGCCACTACTACTGCCACTACTACTTCCACTACTACTGACACTACTACTGCTACTACTACTGCCACTACCACTGCCACTACTACTGCCACTACTACTGCCACTACCACTACTACTGCCACTACTACTACCACCTCTACTCCACTACCACTACCACTGCCACTACCACTGCCACTACTACTGCCACTACTACTGTCACTACCACTCCCACTACTACTGCCACTACTACTGTCACTACCACTGCCACTACTACTGCCACTACCACTACCACTGCCACTACTACTGCCACTACCACTACCACTCCCACTACTACTGCCACTAATACTGCCACTACTACTGTCACTACTACTGCCACTACTACTTCCACTACCACTGCCAATACTACTACCGCTGCCACTACTACTGCCATTACTACTGCCACTACTACTGCCACTACTACTGCCACTACTACTGCCACTACCACTGCCACTACTACTGCCACTACTACTTCCACTACTACTGTCACTACCACTCCCACTACTACTGCCACTACTACTGTCACTACCACTGCCACTACTACTGCCACTGCCACTACCACTGCCACCACTACTGCCACTACCACTCCCACTACTACTGCCACTAATACTGCCACTACTACTGTCACTACTACTGCCACTACTACTGCCACTACTACTTCCACTACTACTGTCACTACTACTGCCACTACTACTGCCACTACTACTGCCACTACCACTGCCACTACTACTGCCACTACTACTTCCACTACTACTGTCACTACTACTGCTACTACCACTGCCACTACCATTGTCACTACTCCAGTACCACTACTACTGTAACTACTACTGCCACTACTACTGCCACTACTACTGCCACTACTACTGCCATTACCACTACTACTGCCACTGCCACTGCCACTACCACTGTCACTACTACTACCACTACTACTGCCACTACCACTACTACTGCCACTACCACTGCCACTACAACTGCCACTACTACTGCCATTACCACTACTACTGCCACTGCCACTACCACTGCCACTACCACTGTCACTACTACTACCACTACTACTGCCACTACCACTACTACTGCCACTACTACTACCACCTCTACTCCACTACCACTACCACTGCCACTACCACTGCCACTACTACTGCCACTACTACTGCCACTACTACTGTCACTACCACCTCTACTCCACTACCACTACTACTGCCACTACTACTACCACTGTCACTACTACTACCACTACTACTGCCACTACCACTACTACTGCCACTACCACTGCCACTACAACTGCCACTACTACTGCCATTACCACTACTACTGCCACTACCACTGCCACTACCACTGTCACTACTACTACCACTACTACTGCCACTACCACTACTACTGCCACTACTACTACCACCTCTACTCCACTACCACTACCACTGCCACTACTACTGCCACTACTACTGCCACTACTACTGCCACTACTACTGCCATTACCACTACTACTGCCACTGCCACTACCACTGTCACTACTACTACCACTACTACTGCCACTACCACTACTACTGCCACTACCACTGCCACTACAACTGCCACTACTACTGCCATTACCACTACTACTGCCACTGCCACTACCACTGCCACTACCACTGTCACTACTACTACCACTACTACTGCCACTACCACTACTACTGCCACTACTACTACCACCTCTACTCCACTACCACTACCACTGCCACTACCACTGCCACTACCACTGCCACTACTACTGCCACTACTACTGTCACTACCACCTCTACTCCACTACCACTACTACTGCCACTACTACTACCACTACTACTGACACTACTACTGCTACTACTACTGCCACTACCACTGCCACTACTACTGCCACTACTACTGCTACTACCACTACTACTGCCACTACTACTACCACCTCTACTCCACTACCACTACCACTGCCACTACCACTGCCACTACTACTGCCACTACTACTGTCACTACCACTCCCACTACTACTGCCACTACTACTGTCACTACCACTGCCACTACTACTGCCACTACCACTACCACTGCCACTACTACTGCCACTACCACTACCACTCCCACTACTACTGCCACTAATACTGCCACTACTACTGTCACTACTACTGCCACTACTACTTCCACTACCACTGCCAATACTACTACCGCTGCCACTACTACTGCCATTACTACTGCCACTACTACTGCCACTACTACTGCCACTACTACTGCCACTACCACTGCCACTACTACTGCCACTACTACTTCCACTACTACTGTCACTACCACTCCCACTACTACTGCCACTACTACTGTCACTACCACTGCCACTACTACTGCCACTACCACTACCACTGCCACCACTACTGCCACTACCACTACCACTCCCACTACTACTGCCACTAATACTGCCACTACTACTGTCACTACTACTGCCACTACTACTTCCACTACCACTGCCAATACTACTACCGCTGCCACTACTACTGCCATTACTACTGCCACTACTACTGCCACTGTCACTACTACTACCACTACTACTGCCACTACCACTACTACTGCCACTACCACTGCCACTACAACTGCCACTACTACTGCCATTACCACTACTACTGCCACTACCACTGCCACTACCACTGTCACTACTACTACCACTACTACTGCCACTACCACTACTACTGCCACTACTACTACCACCTCTACTCCACTCCCACTACTACTGCCACTAATACTGCCACTACTACTGTCACTACTACTGCCACTACTACTTCCACTACCACTGCCAATACTACTACCGCTGCCACTACTACTGCCATTACTACTGCCACTACTACTGCCACTACTACTGCCACTACTACTGCCACTACCACTGCCACTACTACTGCCACTACTACTTCCACTACTACTGTCACTACCACTCCCACTACTACTGCTACTACTACTGCCACTACCACTGCCACTACTACTGCCACTACTACTGCCACTACCACTACTACTGCCACTACTACTACCACCTCTACTCCACTACCACTACCACTGCCACTACCACTGCCACTACTACTGCCACTACTACTGTCACTACCACTCCCACTACTACTGCCACTACTACTGTCACTACCACTGCCACTACTACTGCCACTACCACTACCACTGCCACTACTACTGCCACTACCACTACCACTCCCACTACTACTGCCACTAATACTGCCACTACTACTGTCACTACTACTGCCACTACTACTTCCACTACCACTGCCAATACTACTACCGCTGCCACTACTACTGCCATTACTACTGCCACTACTACTGCCACTACTACTGCCACTACTACTGCCACTACCACTGCCACTACTACTGCCACTACTACTTCCACTACTACTGTCACTACCACTCCCACTACTACTGCCACTACTACTGTCACTACCACTGCCACTACTACTGCCACTACCACTACCACTGCCACCACTACTGCCACTACCACTCCCACTACTACTGCCACTAATACTGCCACTACTACTGTCACTACTACTGCCACTACTACTGCCACTACTACTTCCACTACTACTGTCACTACTACTGCCACTACTACTGCCACTACTACTGCCACTACCACTGCCACTACTACTGCCACTACTACTTCCACTACTACTGTCACTACTACTGCTACTACCACTGCCACTACCATTGTCACTACTCCAGTACCACTACTACTGTAACTACTACTGCCACTACTACTGCCACTACTACTGCCACTACTACTGCCATTACCACTACTACTGCCACTGCCACTGCCACTACCACTGTCACTACTACTACCACTACTACTGCCACTACCACTACTACTGCCACTACCACTGCCACTACAACTGCCACTACTACTGCCATTACCACTACTACTGCCACTGCCACTACCACTGCCACTACCACTGTCACTACTACTACCACTACTACTGCCACTACCACTACTACTGCCACTACTACTACCACCTCTACTCCACTACCACTACCACTGCCACTACCACTGCCACTACTACTGCCACTACTACTGCCACTACTACTGTCACTACCACCTCTACTCCACTACCACTACTACTGCCACTACTACTACCACTGTCACTACTACTACCACTACTACTGCCACTACCACTACTACTGCCACTACCACTGCCACTACAACTGCCACTACTACTGCCATTACCACTACTACTGCCACTACCACTGCCACTACCACTGTCACTACTACTACCACTACTACTGCCACTACCACTACTACTGCCACTACTACTACCACCTCTACTCCACTACCACTACCACTGCCACTACTACTGCCACTACTACTGCCACTACTACTGCCACTACTACTGCCATTACCACTACTACTGCCACTGCCACTACCACTGTCACTACTACTACCACTACTACTGCCACTACCACTACTACTGCCACTACCACTGCCACTACAACTGCCACTACTACTGCCATTACCACTGCCACTGCCACTACCACTGCCACTACCACTGTCACTACTACTACCACTACTACTGCCACTACCACTACTACTGCCACTACTACTACCACCTCTACTCCACTACCACTACCACTGCCACTACCACTGCCACTACCACTGCCACTACTACTGCCACTACTACTGTCACTACCACCTCTACTCCACTACCACTACTACTGCCACTACTACTACCACTACTACTGACACTACTACTGCTACTACTACTGCCACTACCACTGCCACTACTACTGCCACTACTACTGCTACTACCACTACTACTGCCACTACTACTACCACCTCTACTCCACTACCACTACCACTGCCACTACCACTGCCACTACTACTGCCACTACTACTGTCACTACCACTCCCACTACTACTGCCACTACTACTGTCACTACCACTGCCACTACTACTGCCACTACCACTACCACTGCCACTACTACTGCCACTACCACTACCACTCCCACTACTACTGCCACTAATACTGCCACTACTACTGTCACTACTACTGCCACTACTACTTCCACTACCACTGCCAATACTACTACCGCTGCCACTACTACTGCCATTACTACTGCCACTACTACTGCCACTACTACTGCCACTACTACTGCCACTACCACTGCCACTACTACTGTCACTACTACTGCTACTACCACTGCCACTACCATTGTCACTACTCCAGTACCACTACTACTGTAACTACTACTGCCACTACTACTGCCACTACTACTGCCACTACTACTGCCATTACCACTACTACTGCCACTGCCACTGCCACTACCACTGTCACTACTACTACCACTACTACTGCCACTACCACTACTACTGCCACTACCACTGCCACTACAACTGCCACTACTACTGCCATTACCACTACTACTGCCACTGCCACTACCACTGCCACTACCACTGTCACTACTACTACCACTACTACTGCCACTACCACTACTACTGCCACTACTACTACCACCTCTACTCCACTACCACTACCACTGCCACTACCACTGCCACTACTACTGCCACTACTACTGCCACTACTACTGTCACTACCACCTCTACTCCACTACCACTACTACTGCCACTACTACTACCACTGTCACTACTACTACCACTACTACTGCCACTACCACTACTACTGCCACTACCACTGCCACTACAACTGCCACTACTACTGCCATTACCACTACTACTGCCACTACCACTGCCACTACCACTGTCACTACTACTACCACTACTACTGCCACTACCACTACTACTGCCACTACTACTACCACCTCTACTCCACTACCACTACCACTGCCACTACTACTGCCACTACTACTGCCACTACTACTGCCACTACTACTGCCATTACCACTACTACTGCCACTGCCACTACCACTGTCACTACTACTACCACTACTACTGCCACTACCACTACTACTGCCACTACCACTGCCACTACAACTGCCACTACTACTGCCATTACCACTACTACTGCCACTGCCACTACCACTGCCACTACCACTGTCACTACTACTACCACTACTACTGCCACTACCACTACTACTGCCACTACTACTACCACCTCTACTCCACTACCACTACCACTGCCACTACCACTGCCACTACCACTGCCACTACTACTGCCACTACTACTGTCACTACCACCTCTACTCCACTACCACTACTACTGCCACTACTACTACCACTACTACTGACACTACTACTGCTACTACTACTGCCACTACCACTGCCACTACTACTGCCACTACTACTGCTACTACCACTACTACTGCCACTACTACTACCACCTCTACTCCACTACCACTACCACTGCCACTACCACTGCCACTACTACTGCCACTACTACTGTCACTACCACTCCCACTACTACTGCCACTACTACTGTCACTACCACTGCCACTACTACTGCCACTACCACTACCACTGCCACTACTACTGCCACTACCACTACCACTCCCACTACTACTGCCACTAATACTGCCACTACTACTGTCACTACTACTGCCACTACTACTTCCACTACCACTGCCAATACTACTACCGCTGCCACTACTACTGCCATTACTACTGCCACTACTACTGCCACTACTACTGCCACTACTACTGCCACTACCACTGCCACTACTACTGCCACTACTACTTCCACTACTACTGTCACTACCACTCCCACTACTACTGCCACTACTACTGTCACTACCACTGCCACTACTACTGCCACTACCACTACCACTGCCACCACTACTGCCACTACCACTACCACTCCCACTACTACTGCCACTAATACTGCCACTACTACTGTCACTACTACTGCCACTACTACTTCCACTACCACTGCCAATACTACTACCGCTGCCACTACTACTGCCATTACTACTGCCACTACTACTGCCACTGTCACTACTACTACCACTACTACTGCCACTACCACTACTACTGCCACTACCACTGCCACTACAACTGCCACTACTACTGCCATTACCACTACTACTGCCACTACCACTGCCACTACCACTGTCACTACTACTACCACTACTACTGCCACTACCACTACTACTGCCACTACTACTACCACCTCTACTCCACTCCCACTACTACTGCCACTAATACTGCCACTACTACTGTCACTACTACTGCCACTACTACTTCCACTACCACTGCCAATACTACTACCGCTGCCACTACTACTGCCATTACTACTGCCACTACTACTGCCACTACTACTGCCACTACTACTGCCACTACCACTGCCACTACTACTGCCACTACTACTTCCACTACTACTGTCACTACCACTCCCACTACTACTGCTACTACTACTGCCACTACCACTGCCACTACTACTGCCACTACTACTGCCACTACCACTACTACTGCCACTACTACTACCACCTCTACTCCACTACCACTACCACTGCCACTACCACTGCCACTACTACTGCCACTACTACTGTCACTACCACTCCCACTACTACTGCCACTACTACTGTCACTACCACTGCCACTACTACTGCCACTACCACTACCACTGCCACTACTACTGCCACTACCACTACCACTCCCACTACTACTGCCACTAATACTGCCACTACTACTGTCACTACTACTGCCACTACTACTTCCACTACCACTGCCAATACTACTACCGCTGCCACTACTACTGCCATTACTACTGCCACTACTACTGCCACTACTACTGCCACTACTACTGCCACTACCACTGCCACTACTACTGCCACTACTACTTCCACTACTACTGTCACTACCACTCCCACTACTACTGCCACTACTACTGTCACTACCACTGCCACTACTACTGCCACTACCACTACCACTGCCACCACTACTGCCACTACCACTCCCACTACTACTGCCACTAATACTGCCACTACTACTGTCACTACTACTGCCACTACTACTGCCACTACTACTTCCACTACTACTGTCACTACTACTGCCACTACTACTGCCACTACTACTGCCACTACCACTGCCACTACTACTGCCACTACTACTTCCACTACTACTGTCACTACTACTGCTACTACCACTGCCACTACCATTGTCACTACTCCAGTACCACTACTACTGTAACTACTACTGCCACTACTACTGCCACTACTACTGCCACTACTACTGCCATTACCACTACTACTGCCACTGCCACTGCCACTACCACTGTCACTACTACTACCACTACTACTGCCACTACCACTACTACTGCCACTACCACTGCCACTACAACTGCCACTACTACTGCCATTACCACTACTACTGCCACTGCCACTACCACTGCCACTACCACTGTCACTACTACTACCACTACTACTGCCACTACCACTACTACTGCCACTACTACTACCACCTCTACTCCACTACCACTACCACTGCCACTACCACTGCCACTACTACTGCCACTACTACTGCCACTACTACTGTCACTACCACCTCTACTCCACTACCACTACTACTGCCACTACTACTACCACTGTCACTACTACTACCACTACTACTGCCACTACCACTACTACTGCCACTACCACTGCCACTACAACTGCCACTACTACTGCCATTACCACTACTACTGCCACTACCACTGCCACTACCACTGTCACTACTACTACCACTACTACTGCCACTACCACTACTACTGCCACTACTACTACCACCTCTACTCCACTACCACTACCACTGCCACTACTACTGCCACTACTACTGCCACTACTACTGCCACTACTACTGCCATTACCACTACTACTGCCACTGCCACTACCACTGTCACTACTACTACCACTACTACTGCCACTACCACTACTACTGCCACTACCACTGCCACTACAACTGCCACTACTACTGCCATTACCACTGCCACTGCCACTACCACTGCCACTACCACTGTCACTACTACTACCACTACTACTGCCACTACCACTACTACTGCCACTACTACTACCACCTCTACTCCACTACCACTACCACTGCCACTACCACTGCCACTACCACTGCCACTACTACTGCCACTACTACTGTCACTACCACCTCTACTCCACTACCACTACTACTGCCACTACTACTACCACTACTACTGACACTACTACTGCTACTACTACTGCCACTACCACTGCCACTACTACTGCCACTACTACTGCTACTACCACTACTACTGCCACTACTACTACCACCTCTACTCCACTACCACTACCACTGCCACTACCACTGCCACTACTACTGCCACTACTACTGTCACTACCACTCCCACTACTACTGCCACTACTACTGTCACTACCACTGCCACTACTACTGCCACTACCACTACCACTGCCACTACTACTGCCACTACCACTACCACTCCCACTACTACTGCCACTAATACTGCCACTACTACTGTCACTACTACTGCCACTACTACTTCCACTACCACTGCCAATACTACTACCGCTGCCACTACTACTGCCATTACTACTGCCACTACTACTGCCACTACTACTGCCACTACTACTGCCACTACCACTGCCACTACTACTGCCACTACTACTTCCACTACTACTGTCACTACCACTCCCACTACTACTGCCACTACTACTGTCACTACCACTGCCACTACTACTGCCACTACCACTACCACTGCCACCACTACTGCCACTACCACTACCACTCCCACTACTACTGCCACTAATACTGCCACTACTACTGTCACTACTACTGCCACTACTACTGCCACTACTACTTCCACTACTACTGTCACTACTACTGCCACTACTACTGCCACTACTACTGCCACTACCACTGCCACTACTACTGCCACTACTACTTCCACTACTACTGTCACTACTACTGCTACTACCACTGCCACTACCATTGTCACTACTCCAGTACCACTACTACTGTAACTACTACTGCCACTACTACTGCCACTACTACTGCCACTACTACTGCCATTACCACTACTACTGCCACTGCCACTGCCACTACCACTGTCACTACTACTACCACTACTACTGCCACTACCACTACTACTGCCACTACCACTGCCACTACAACTGCCACTACTACTGCCATTACCACTACTACTGCCACTGCCACTACCACTGCCACTACCACTGTCACTACTACTACCACTACTACTGCCACTACCACTACTACTGCCACTACTACTACCACCTCTACTCCACTACCACTACCACTGCCACTACCACTGCCACTACTACTGCCACTACTACTGTCACTACCACCTCTACTCCACTACCACTACTACTGCCACTACTACTACCACTGTCACTACTACTACCACTACTACTGCCACTACCACTACTACTGCCACTACCACTGCCACTACAACTGCCACTACTACTGCCATTACCACTACTACTGCCACTACCACTGCCACTACCACTGTCACTACTACTACCACTACTACTGCCACTACCACTACTACTGCCACTACTACTACCACCTCTACTCCACTACCACTACCACTGCCACTACCACTGCCACTACTACTGCCACTACTACTGTCACTACCACCTCTACTCCACTACCACTACTACTACCACTACTACTGCCACTACCTCTGCCACTACCACTGCTACTACTACTGCCATTACCACTACTACTGCCACTACTACTACCACTACTACTGCCACTACCACTACTACTGCCACTACCACTGCCACTACTACTACCACTACTACTGCCACTACCACTACCACTGCCACTGCTACTACTACTGCCACTACCACTACTACTGCCACTACCACTGCCACTACAACTGCCACTACTACTGCCATTACCACTACTACTACTACTGCCACTACCACTGCCACTACCACTGTCACTACTACTACCACTACTACTGCCACTACCACTACTACTGCCACTACTACTACCACCTCTACTCCACTACCACTACCACTGCCACTACCACTGCCACTACTACTGCCACTACTACTGTCACTACCACCTCTACTCCACTACCACTACTACTACCACTACTACTGCCACTACCTCTGCCACTACCACTGCTACTACTACTGCCATTACCACTACTACTGCCACTACCACTACTACTGCCACTACCACTGCCACTACTACTGCCACTACTACTGCCACTACTACTGTCACTACCACTCCCACTACTACTGCCACTACTACTGTCACTACCACTGCCACTACTACTGCCACTACCACTACCACTGCCACTACTACTGCCACTACCACTACCACTCCCACTACTACTGCCACTAATACTGCCACTACTACTGTCACTACTACTGCCACTACTACTTCCACTACCACTGCCAATACTACTACCGCTGCCACTACTACTGCCATTACTACTGCCACTACTACTGCCACTACTACTGCCACTACTACTTCCACTACTACTGTCACTACCACTCCCACTACTACTGCCACTACTACTGTCACTACCACTGCCACTACTACTGCCACTACCACTACCACTGCCACCACTACTGCCACTACCACTACCACTCCCACTACTACTGCCACTAATACTGCCACTACTACTGTCACTACTACTGCCACTACTACTGCCACTACTACTTCCACTACTACTGTCACTACTACTGCCACTACTACTGCCACTACTACTGCCACTACCACTGCCACTACTACTGCCACTACTACTGTCACTACTACTGCTACTACCACTGCCACTACCATTGTCACTACTCCAGTACCACTACTACTGTAACTACTACTGCCACTACTACTGCCACTACTACTGCCATTACCACTACTACTGCCACTGCCACTGCCACTACCACTGTCACTACTACTACCACTACTACTGCCACTACCACTACTACTGCCACTACCACTGCCACTACAACTGCCACTACTACTGCCATTACCACTACTACTGCCACTGCCACTACCACTGCCACTACCACTGTCACTACTACTACCACTACTACTGCCACTACCACTACTACTGCCACTACCACTACTACTGCCACTACTACTACCACCTCTACTCCACTACCACTACCACTGCCACTACCACTGCCACTACCACCTCTACTCCACTACCACTACTACTGCCACTACTACTACCACTACTACTGCCACTACCACTACTACTGCCACTACCACTGCCACTACCACTGTCACTACTACTGCCACTACTACTGCCACTACTACTGCCACTACCACTACCACTACCACTGCCACTACCACTACTTCTGCCACTACTACTGTCACTACCACTATTACTGCCACTACCACTACTACTGCCACTACCACTGCCACTACCACTACTACTGCCACTACTACTGTCACTACCACTACTACTGCCACTACCACTACCACTACCACTACCACTACTACTACCACTACTACTGCCACTACCACTACTACTGCCACTACCACTACTACTGCCACTACTACTGCCACTACCACTACCACTACCACTGCCACTACCACTACTACTACCACTACTACTGCCACTACCACTACTACTGCCACTACCACTGCCACTACCACTGCCACTACTACTGCCATTACCACTACTACTGCCACTGCCACTACCACTGCCACTACCACTGTCACTACTACTACCACTACTACTGCCACTACTACTGCCACTACCACTGCCACTACTACTGCCACTACTACTGCCACTACCACTACCACTACCACTGCCACTACCACTACTACTGTCACTACTACTACTACTACTACTACTACTACTACTACTACTACTACTACCACTACTACTACTACTACTACTACTACTACCACTACTACTGCCACTACCACTACTACTGCCAGATACATTTTCTTTAGGCCTACATTGAAAAAGTCATAAATCCTGAAGAAGCTGTTACAGTTTATTTTCCAGAAAAAATGGAACCCCTTCTCAACAACGAAAGGGTAACAACTTCTTTAGATGACATGCCTAGTAAACATTTGATCATTACACCGTACATATGTGATGTAAACGTACATTATTTACTAGATGATCACTGCCCTGGAAACGATGTCGGAAGTAGCAATGATGTTTCCAAAGAAAAAAGGCTATGTTCATATATTCGCCAAGTAC
>OZ038317.1:9178991-9209147 GCA_964035775.1 Osedax frankpressi | reverse complement strand
CGTCGGAGGAATGTGAAACTGAACTTGTCTACCAGGAAGTGCCAGCCTGTATAGCCCCTGGTAAGTCCGATACGAAAATAATACCACAGCCCACCACGGATCAAATGAATCTCGAGATCAGCCAACGTCTCGTTAGTATTTATTTTTACATTCAGGATATGGATAATATTAACAACTACAGTTTAGTTTTTCTATTTGGAATTGTACTTAAAATAAATATGATTAGTTGTGAAATTAGGTAATTTAGGTAATATTGTATGTGACATTGTATAATGATAGACAATATGTTATGCAATGATAGACAATATGTTATGCAATGATGGACAATATGTTATGCAATGATAGACAATATGTTATGCAATGATGGACAATATGTTATGCAATGATAGACAATATGTTACGCAATGATAGACAATATATTATGCAATGATGGACAATATGTTATGCAATGTGTGAATACATGTAGCATGTCATAACTAACTATTGTCGCAGGTAATATTATAATATTTGAATGCCTGTTTTCCTTTCAAATCTGTTACAGGATAAAACAATATGTGGCGATGTCTCAAATTTCAACTATTCGTCGTGTACCTATGAAATTAAACAGACAATTTTAGGCTGGTTGGCAAAGTCCGATAATATTGATGATAGGTTCGTATTATTGTTATATATTTACTATTATCACAAAATCATAATTATCCTATAATTGTGAATTTTTTATGATAGATTTCCAAACCCTGCAACAATTCTCTTTTCATTTTATATCGTAATACAAAAAGTCCTAAACAACCTAATTAATACAGAACTTCAACCCGATGGTTGCCTTAGTAAAAATAATAAAGTAAATTCTTAATTGCATACCGAATACATAATATGTTTAGATAAAACCAAACATTACGAAATACAATCTCATTCCCGTGTAAGTTCCCACGACACGTACGCATAGCTGTTTCATCATGAAAGACAATTTGGACCAAACGAGTAAACCGACGATCATCATGATCGATTCTGACGACAACCCCGTCGAAGAGAACACCATTGTCAATATTGAGTACCCGGCGGAAAAAGCCCCCGAAGACCCACCCATGGACTCGTTGCCTCAACCACCGCATTTTCAACCTACCACGATTAATGCGTCACCTCATGTACAATTACGGACTCAAGGAGTTAGTTGAATTCAATCACCCACCTCTCTCACTCCTCTCTACCTCACTTGTTACTTATTCCTTTCCTATCCCTCATTAAATAGTATTTACTTACGATTAAGTATTTTTCAGTACGTTTTATTAAATTCGGCTATATATGAGTATATCGTTTATAGAAACAAACAATTGAATTGATCTCTCTCCCATTGTCTTCCATTCAATTCCTCTAAGATGTGTAGACCCAATACCCAGGTTGAATGCTATTCACCGCCCTCTCCTCCTTTTGCAGTCTAACGAGATCAATCAGAAGAAAAGGGTTTCCCAACTTATGAACACATTTAATTTATTATACGTTTTTAAAGTAATTCTTTTTAAGTTATTGCGAATTCTAACGAATCGCTCCACGTCCGTCTCTCTCTATTTACGTAATATCCGCGTCGATTGCATGTACAGAAGATCTTGAAAAACAAATTGCGAGCTTCGTCTAGTCATTCCACTAGTCGATGTCCCAACGACGTCGAGAGTCCGGCTTCGAGGTCGCCCCACCCGAAACAGCAACGCTACTCCACCGCGGGTTACTGTCATCGATGTAGACAGCGTCGGAAGTAGCCACTTCCGTCTGCGTGTATTCTTACTTTGTCTTTATATCCTAGTCATGGTATGGCTTCGAACGTTAAAAACTACATTCATTTTTTGATAAACACCAAAAATGGAAACTATATTTGAATATATTTCTCTAAAATTACAATTTACTATTTCATTTTATCAACGATTACAAACCTCCAGGAACACCTTTGAATGACGATATTCTTGCAAGTTTTCCCTTGAAGCCTCTAAATTTTGGTCGCCTGGATATTACTATAGGTTTGCGATAGTTGCCGTGTGTGCGTTGGTCAGACGGTCCGACCTTCGACCCCGTTTAACGTCCGCCACTACCTCAGATAACCTTCAGTCGCCGGTCATGTCGAGTACTCCCTATTACAAAAAGAGCGAAATTCCTGTGGCCATTGTGTTCGTACCCTAACGGCCTCGCTCGCACACCTTCCCGAGGACGTACGACTTCGGTAGTACTAATAGTAGCTCTTACGCGATACTCTTGTCCTAGGTTAACCGATGTATCCGATGATTCTAGCGACGAAATTACGATTGTCGAAGCTTCAAATAAACCCTCCCAGGATCAAGTAGACAATACAAAATCTAAAAACAAGGTAATGCCTAATAAAACAGAAACGAAGCATTTACGTTATATATTATTGGTATTCAGTTACAACGTTTATGAATTAATGAATCGTTTGCTTGAATCATTATCGTAGCTTATTTTTTAACATTTCGGTAAGTCAAATTAAATTGCAACATCTAGTTAAAATTATTTATTTACAACAACATAAGGGCTTAGTTTAAAATAACTCAATTTTAAATAGGTGAATTAAGTTAATACAGGTTTATGTTCTAACTGTTTTAACTGACATGTGAACTATTATATCAGAAATAAAAGATTATATTATTATTAGAATTATTATTAAACACAGATATTTATGGTATTCACATTCTGAAATATATAGGATTTTCTTATTAATAATAATGTAACCAATTTTTAAAATGAGGAGGTATTTAACTATTTTCGACGGATGATAAATTACTGAATTGAATTATATGAATTCTAAATAATGTATTTTTCGAACGCAGTTATTTTAAAGTAATCTCATTGACTTGTTTCTAAATTAATTATTTTAACTATAGACATATTTTCAATAGAGCATAATTCAAATGTATATAAATATTTAATATTTGAATAATTATAGAAATATTAAATATCGCCAACTTATATTTATATTTTATCAACAAAAAAGCATTAACTGTTATCAACTTTACGATTAATATTAATCATCATTATATCATATATCATTATTTCGTCGGTTGAATTGTATAATAAATCAGTTTTATACTAACATTATTATTAAAAGCTGAAATATTCTGAATAAATCAATAATAATTTCCCTTGCAAATAAATAAACAATCAATCATACAATAGAAATGACATTTAATATTTTATAACTAAAAATTAGTATTATTCAATTAATGATTCATTATCACAATTTTATAATAAAAAACTATATAATTATTTTTGTTAGTTCCATATTTAAGAAAAGTATAAATATATTTGATTTGGAATTAATAGATTGAATTTAATTTATTTAAAAATACTTCTACAATATTTATTGGCTATATAACAATAATAATTATGTTATTTATTTTATTGTATATACTATAATTGTACATATAATATATTAATTATAATTAATATGTATTATAATAGTTTATGTTAATTAAATATATTTCCAATATATTTTCAATTTTAAACAACGATTGCAATTTATAACAACCAAAAGCAACCTAAAATACCAAATCAGTTTCCTGTGATATGTAAGATAAAAATTACCTCATTTTCAGCACCGATACTCGATCCAGGCACCTCAGATTTCCAAGGACCGATTGAATCACATTTTAACCAAGAACCTATACGTGGGTTCAAAGGATTCACACAAAATTGAAACGAAGTCATCTGCTGTCGTCTCTCCATCTAAAGTTAAATTAACCCGAGGATTACCCGAGCTATTCCCTGTTTTAGACATTCCCCTACCAACTATGGACCCTTTAATCAACCGCGGTCCAACCTGCAAACAATTCACCAAAGTCTCTTCTAATAAGGTTAATCTCCCACAATGTACTGCATGGTAATTTAATTAACCATTTATTAAGTAGATATGAAGTAAGTAATTTATTAATAAATTCAAACCATATTAAAAATTTAAAAATCCATCGAAATTTTTTGAATGTAAAACTGACATCTTTTAAAATTATATTTAATAAACTGTTTTTCATTATATTTCGTTGTCCATTTTAAATAGGCAGAATTTAATAATTACATTTTAATTTAATAATAAGTCATTTTTAACTGTAAATAAATGAATTATATATTCTATTCTTCTATATACTGTAGAATATTGTTAATATTTTGAATTATAAGATAGTTTTATTTTTGCTTATTAGGATTTAGATGAAACTTATAAAAAAATTGTAGAAGAAAAGAAAAGAGATCTTACGATTAATGCTCCGAAAGTAAAACCTTTTATTCCAAGTAAGTTATTTAATTAAGATGAAAATGTCAATGTATGTATATAGATTATTTCTTTATATGATATATCTTTAATAATCAAAAATTTCATTAAATATTTAGTCATTAATTTATTATACTGATTTTTAGCAAGTACTAAACCTGATATTGTGATACCAATTGAAGTGATTGATTTAACCAATGAGATAAGCGTATTAAACCCAACACCTCAAAGTGTCAAAGAAAGACGACAAAATAAGAAAAAAGAAGAAAATATAATTAACGAGAGAAAAAAAATATACGACATTAAGAAAAAGAGAGAACTAGAAATGAAGGATAGAATAAGTAGAAGAGATATTGATTTGAAAAAAGAAAATGATAAAAGATATAGAGACCAGCAGAAACAGAAAATCCAATATAACCAAACTAATTACAATAATGAAAGGAACTACCATGCTATGAATAACAAATGTAATACGAAAACAATTAAAACCGGAAAGAAATATATTGTTATCGACGGCAGTAATATAGCAATGGCGTTAGTTGATTTGTGTTATACCTTTACATGTAATGCCCTGTAATGCATTACATTCGAATATAACCCGTACATACGTCCGCATATAGGCACGGCAATAATAAAATATTTAGTTGTCGCGGAATTAAAATAGTCGTGGAATACTTCCTGTCTAGAGGACATAAAGAAATCACCGCATTTGTTCCCGAGTGGAGGATCTCGTCCAATTCTACGAAAAACAATCCGATTAAAGATATTCACATTCTCAGGGAACTCAAGGTTTTTTGATGGCCGTAGTTTTAAAATACACACTTTTTTATAATATCATATATTTAGGATAAAGATCAATTGGTTTTAACCCCTTCTAAAAAAATGTATTCTTCTGGAAGAACATACACTTGTTATGATGACAGGTTGGATATTGAATTTTTTTATATTATGTTTAAAAAGTTTTTATACTTTTTTATTCAATAAATCAGTTGAAAAATTATTCTATAAATATTTAATTTGTTTACACACATATTTATATATTTCAGTATAAACTCAAATTGGTGCTGTATGCATCGATACTATATATATTTAGTATTTATGGTTACATTTTATTTTTGCAGATTTCATTTAAAACTTGCACATTTAACCAGTGGAATAGTTGTAAGTAATGATAAATTTAAAGATCTTTTTTATCAAAATTACGAATGGAGAGATATTATTGATAACAGGTTTTATATTAAAATTAATAAAATCACTTTTATAATAAACTTTTTTTTATTAGATTATTAAAGTTTTCTTTTGTTGCGGATTATTTTATGGTTCCTGATGATCCTTGTGGCAGAAATGGACCTAACTTAGATGAATTCCTTGTACATCAACAACACCCATTTAGGTTATTTCCTCTTTTCTTTAAATATTTATTAACATAGATATATTCAATATCTTATTTTAAACCATGTGCTCTATATAATTATATTTCCAGTAAAATAAAAAGGTCATTTAACTTTTAAATTACAGAATTTCTATTATATTATGTATTGAACAATGACTTTAAAAACTATTAGATCACCCTTTATAAAATATGTATAATTTATAAGACATATATCAAACTCATGCACAAATAAAAAACACTCATAAGTATTACATGCGAGTTTATATCACTGAATTTATAGGACTCATTATATTAATATATACATATTTTGCATTTAATTATAATAAAGACTATTATGTGAATAATTATAGTAATTACTATTCATTGAAAGTAATAAATCATGGTAATTTAAATGTTGAAACGATTCAGTGGTATAATTTGTAGTTCTGTATGTTTTGTTATACATGCTTATAATCTGTGCACGATTTCGATAGTAACCATTTATATTTGAAATTAAATCTATTTATATTCATTACAGAGCTACTTCATATTTCCGGACAAATCCGGACTATTTTAATTACAAAAATTACTATAGATAAGCATTATTGACTTATTCATATGTTTTATATTTCCATGTCATTTGTTTTTATTAATAGCATTATTATTTATTTGAAATGCCTATAATGCGAATTTTTAACAATTGTTAACATTACTTGTTCATATATATAATAAAAATTAAATACCAATATTAAAATTATTCATTCATCTTGAGTTCATTTGTGTATATTGATAATAAATATTGATAATAAAATATTAATAATAAAATATTCATAATAAAATATTCATAATACATCAGTTATATATAGTTTGTTATTATCTATTTTCAATTTATATCCTTGAATGCTTGATTTTCTGTAAATATTAAATATTATAATTCATGATGTTTATTATAATACACCATTACACGCATTCAATATAACTTAATACCTATGAATTGCTATTATGATGTTATTAAAACCACTCATTAAACTAATTATAAACGTGTAGTTACAAATGTGTATATAACTGATAGATTTATAAAAAATCTACATAATAAGTCCCTATATATTCGTGGGGTTTGATTTAGCTCGTAAAAACAATAACAGTTTCATATAAATATATATATTTTGAAAATATATTATTGAAATCATATACTATCGTATATATTTACTTGATTTCAATAATGACATGTGATTTCAATAACACAACATAATTCAATAATATTGATTAAACTTGATATTTTGTAAAATGTATAACTAGTATAATAAGTTTAAGTGTACTGCAATATAATTAATAATATCTATTTTATAAAGGCACTATTTCGATAAATTTACTAAAAAAACACTTACGAATTAATGTATTACCAGTAAAATACGAGATATATATCGTGATATTAAAATCTTAATATTTAGGTTTACAAGATATAAATTGCAACTATATATTTATATATATATATAATCATATGTTGATGTATTAGCAATCCGGTGTATTATACATAAATAAATATATATATATATATATATATATATATATATATTAGTACACCAGGCTTATTAAAATACCAACATACAAATATAGGAACATAATCAATATTTTACATATCCAATACTATTGGATTACATAATTAGTAAAGTATAATGTATCGAGAATATATTGTGCACATATTACAGAAAATAATACAATATAGGAATATTATTATACGAGTAAAATAGTAACTATATATGTTGAAAAAGTTACTAACTTATATGCACTATGGATATCATAAAGCGCTGGTAATCCCTCTATGATATGACTTCCTCTCTGTTTGTCTTCTTTCTTCATCTGCTTAAACAACTCGAGTAACGAGTCTCGTTTCAACGTTTCTTCCCCGCTAAACAACGTAACCAATACTATCATTGTTATAAATACTAAAATCAATATCGCCGATACAACAATGGATACTACGGTGTTATATAAAATTTGTTCTGGGCTAGCTGTGACTAGCGTTTGCTGCGTGGTGCTGGATGCCTGATCTACCTCTGGTTTGCAATACATTAGTGTTGCTCCGTTGTAAAACTTTAGGATAGTCGTGTTATCGAGTTGCTTTCCTAATCTTAACCACAAGATGGACATATTCAGAATATAATAATTATATTATTTATTAAATTACATTACAAGAATACAATAAGAAAAATATCATACACAAAAAATATTAGTTTATTATTATCAATATTAGTTTTTTTAATAATTATTTATCAAAATAGTTTGTTTCTATAGCAACGATGTAATCAATATAATTCGTATACATCTAAAATATATAATATCACGATATGCAATGTGTACGTAAGTAAATTATATATTTATATACATTATAGTAATTTTTTTGAAAATAATTCATGAAATTACATTCATATAATTATTATATTTTAATAATTCATTTATAGTATAACATTGATATTAAAATTCACTTATTTTTATCGCGGTATTGGTTCCATTAGCTTTTCGGAAGTTTATATAAAAGCCATTTAGAATATATAATTAAATCTTTTAAAATAATTAATGTATCAATGTTATTTATTTGTAAGCAGAGTTATATTTACATATTGAAATCGGTGCAAAGGATACTGAATACTGGATAATAGCCTTCGTAGTAATGATTTTAAATGTTATTAGTAATGTTTTGTAGTGAATGTAGAAAGCGTATCGTATTGAGTGTAGTTTAATAATAGTTGTTTTAATATGAAATATAGTTATAATTGGTAAGATTTAAGGTCAGTTATAATAGTCATTTGTAAGTTATATAAATCAAGTGAAGAGTTTATTGTTAGACCAATTATCCTTAGTAACATATGGTATTCTATTTTATTAGTAATAGTAATCAGGGCATTATAGATAAATGTACATTACGTATATTAATCATATCTTATTCAAGTTTAGTAGTGAGTATTAAAAACTATTATGTAAAAGATCAAAGATCACTATATTTAAACCATAGATGTAATTAATGTATTATCAGTATTTCTAATAGCTTGTTTTATCTCTTAAGTTTAGTTAATTAATCATGGATATAAAATCTTTCCAATTCTATTAGTAACAAGCTATTTGGAAATTATCCATTGGTCTATTGAATTAGTTGTGTAGCTAACTAGATATTTAGTTATTCACTAGTCGTGAGTATATAAGTTATACAAATTTGTTATTTAGTATATCTACTAACTACTAGATATAAAATCGGGATATCAAAACAATATTAAAGTATATACATGATACATGATACTAAACACTATATATATGTATTATATTTATAATATTTTCTAATCTAATTATATAAAATTTCTGAAAAATATTAATGAAGAAATTTATTAATAATATAAAAATAGAATAACATCATCAGTAATTATAGCGTCTATCTCTTTTCTGTAGATGATTGGTATCTATATATCTGAAATGTTTAAAATATAATGTTAAGAATCTGAAGTTAACATAATTTGCGACAACATCGATTCACATGTGCAAACAAGAAACAATATTAAAATCACTAAATTACAAAATTACTATACTCTAGAATTTAAAAACAAACTGTTTATTTAAAAATATAACTTTATTGTAATATACATTTATCAATTTAAAATGTATCTTAATATGATATCATAAAAAATACAAAATAGCAATTGAATAGTTGGTTAATTATTACCTATATAAATATAACATAAAACAATAATGAACAGATTATTTGTCTTCAGGTTTCTTTGGATTGCTGTAAAATTATGAACGTCAATAATATGAATACTAGATTAAATGACTAAATAATTATAATAAACATTAAGAAAGTTACAAACTAATCAGTATGCGTATCGGTTATGTCTTCATTACTTGGTTTTTCTGAATTGCAACTAAGATCAATTTCGCCAGTAGATTTATTTTCTTTGGTGTTTTGTAAAGGAGATGTCTCTATATTTATTGTTGCACTAGTTTCATCGATATCGGGATTAGATTTTGCAACTGCAATAGCAGCAGAATCTTGTTTCTTTATATTAGCATTTGCCGTAGTAGTAGTAGTGGTGGTAGTATTTGTAACAGTTTCAATCGGAGTGACATCGGGGTTTGGCATAGATGTAGATGTTTCTTCCGATGTAGAAGTAGTTGCTGGAGTCGGAGTCTTACTAGTGTTAAGGTATTGAAGCATGTTTAAATGTAGACTCGGACAAACATCCACCCTCAAACGGTGTCTTTCAGATGTCCACGAATAATCGGCTTCTCTGAAATGCAGCGAACATACTCGCGAGTTTGAAGATACCTGAAATGTATCATTAATGGATATATTCGAATACTATTTATACGTATACAATATACTTGCGTCGCAAAAACCTTCGATTCTACATTGAGAGAGACTGCGTCACCAATTGCCTTGACCCATAATGCCCTGGAGGCTTCGTCCTTCGGTATCCGATGAAAGTGAAACGGTTTATTGGGATGCTCTTTTCTTTCGCGATCTCGAATATCGCTAGTGCACCGATTAACAAAACAAATTTGCGATGCGGATCCGAGGTGGTTCAAAGGAGGAGTAGCAGTTCTAGCTTTAATAACTACACGAAAAGAAGTGAAAAGGTGAACACAAGTGAACAATAATAAATTAATCGAATACATTCGTATATCAATGTTTGTTTCTTAAATTAATGTTAAGGTTTAGCAAATGATAGAAAATGAACTTAAGTCATTTAACAAGCATTGATATAACGCATTAAAATATATTTAAGAAATTATTTACCTTGCGACGAGTTTCCATTTGTACCTGAAAGTAAAAAATAAATTAAATGACAATATTTATAATAAATAACTAAATATGTAAATGATTTGAAAAAGCTAATTGTAAAAACCTTTCTTTGCAGCATTAAATGGATGAGAAGCCATTTGAGGAGTTGTTATCGAAGCTTTCGTAATTTCAGATGCTTTTTGTGACGAGATGGCCGGATTAACAAGACGACCTAATATAGAACGTTCAGACATTGACAATCTTTGAGTGACAGGTGCTACTCTTGCCAGAGTTGATGGCAAACGACTTACGTCTTGTTTCATGTCACTCAAAAGCTCTTCAAGTTGATTCAAAACTAAATAAAACATATAAATCTAGTATTTACAACAAAATAAATGTAACTAGTCTCAGAAAAAGGTGAAAAACCATCTATATTAAACAAACATGCAAATTAAAAATATTAACGGAATAAACAATAATGCGTTAAAACCTTTGTGTAGTACTGCATTTGCGGGTTTATTTCCAGCTAAAGATTCTTTGGACAAATGCTGATGACTCTCCGCTAAACATTCCAATTCTGCGAATCTAAATCATTTACAACATTAATAGATACAGCTAGGAATAAAATCATTTGTTCAACGTGTTAGCTTATATATACAAACCTAGCATTTAAAGCCATTGCAGGATGAGACGGATCTTGAGTAAGGTTTAGATATGCAGCTCTTCTCAGTTGTTCTTCGATTACCAAAGCTTGTTCCAATAGTTTAAATCTACGAGCTAGAAACTTATTTTTCATTTCCAAAAAATTTCCAACTGAAATTTTTTACAAATATTTAATATCGGCTTTTATATATTGTAATTAATTTGTATTATTAATTTTATATGGAAACATTAATAATTATTATTCAATTATTATTTTATAAATTATTTTTTTAAAAACTCAATGAATGAATAAAAAAATTTGATTTAATAATAATAAAATTAAAAAAGAAAACTTTTGTTTTGTTCCGATCTGAAAGGCTCATTGATGAGTAGGTACAATTCATCATTTTGAACATCTTGCCATCTGCCATAGCCATGTTTAACAATACCAGCTAATAACCAGTAGTCGTGTCTACGATGCCATACCTATCGTAATTAGATAGATATTAAGAGAAAAGGCTGGATAACGTCATTAAAGTAATTGTCGCTTTAATAACATCAGTTGCGACTGCTCCATCTCCTTTTAAAGCTTTTTCTTCATTCTGCCATAGAGTATGCAATTCTGTAAAACCCCCATCAGCAATATTGAACATAAACTTTTGATCCAATATATCTATTTCTGAAAATATAATTTAATTTAATCGTGATTGAATGATTATAAATCTTAAATTAATTATAATATATATTTGTAAACAAATTCCGTAAACTTTTATGTATTACTGAAGTTGATTTATTTTCAATATTTTCATTTTGCGATATTCCATTATTAGGGATTTCTTCTGTCTCTTTTTCTGACTTAGTAATGCTATTTTCCGAAGTATCCGTAGTTTCTGCTTTAGGTTCTTCCTTTTATTAATAAATATTTTTTTAAATTATATATTTTCAAAAGATTAAAATAAAATAAATTAGATAATTGATAAAAACCTTAATATCTGAAACTCCATTGAGTTCTTGTTTAGTTTCATTTTCAGTCTTTGTTTTCTCTGTCTCGGGTATATCAGTTTTAATTTCCGATTCTTTTTTAGATATATCTTCGAGTTTGGTTTCAGGTTTAATAAGAATTGGATCGGACATACTCTTCGGACCATTTATCATTTCAAATTCTTGTATCTATTGGAAGTGAGTATTAATGATGTAGAATATGTAATTTATAAACCTCAGGTATTTAAAAATTAATTGATATTACCTTTTTCTTGACTAAAGACATAATTCCAATTCGCGTAAGGACATGTTGGCGACTAAGACCCTCTCTTGGAACACCGTCAGCAAAAGTTTCAGTGTTATCAGCACCCGGTTCGCAAAGATGCCTCATAAAAAGTGAAACGTAAGCTCTGAACTCCTTTTCAGATTTACCTCGCAGATCCCGAACCAACCTATTAAAAAAAAGGTATTTCCAGAATTTTAATTTGTGCATTAGTTTAGAATTAAATTCGTATGTTAATATGTTAAAGTTGGTATGTTTTAATAAAATTCAATATAAATAGTTATGAACCATTGAGAATGGAAGGCATCTTGAGGTGGCATGCCATATCTCATCATAGCATTCAAAAACACTTTTCGTTGTCGCGTATTAAAGCCCAATACTTCAATTTGACCATTAATGCGGGCCAAGAGAGCAGGAAGAGGACGATCTTCATTATTCGTGTCCCGGCCTTTATTCTTTCGAGACTTTGCGTTCGATTGAGATTTTCCACTTTCCTCAAAGTCGTCATCTTCTGGAGCTAAGAAATAGAAATAAAGTCAAATTCAAGTCAATTGTAATTACAATCTAATATGATATAATCTATTATTTTTAAAGAAAACTTTTAATTAATAATGTATTCTTACAAAAAATATGATTTAATATATTTTATATTTACAATTTGTTACAAACGTTGTTGAGAAAAGTCAGAATCAAAATCTGAAAGATTTGCAAAGTGTTCTTCATCATTTCCCAATGAAGCATCATTATAATTGACCTTGGAGTTAGATTTATTAGAATACATTATTAATAGATAGTGTATTATTAATAGATAGTGTATTATTAATAGATAGTGTATTATTAATAGATATCGTATTATTAATACATAGTGTATTAATAGATATAATATGAAATAACTACCTGTCTTCTGACTCTTTTGCCTTTTCCAAGAGATCTTCCCAAGTCTTCTTGCTGTTGTTCATAGTGATGACGTAACAGCTTTTCCCAATAAGTCGGATCAGCCTGTTCTGCCTCTTGCTTCAAGATCTCTACTTCTTCTTCTTCCTTTTCCTCTTCTTTTACTTGATATGTGGCTACTTTAAAGGAACTTAAATACTCATTCATTTCCATTTCCTTTTCTTCGACAACTTCCTGCGATCTATCGAGCAAATGCTCAATAGCTTTATCATCATAAACAATGAGATTATCATTGTTTTCATGATTACTATCCTCAGCCTGAAAATTACAAAAAATAAATATGCAACATTTAATTCACGGATCTTTAGAAATGTTTTTATAAAATAT
This sequence comes from Osedax frankpressi, assembly GCA_964035775.1. Taxonomy (NCBI): domain Eukaryota; kingdom Metazoa; phylum Annelida; class Polychaeta; order Sabellida; family Siboglinidae; genus Osedax; species Osedax frankpressi. The sequence continues at coordinate 9,195,553 of OZ038317.1, read as the reverse complement.
ATATTAAAATTCTAGAAAGTTTTAATAAATTCAGTAAGCGGATAATTGATGGACCTTGAATAGTTCTTCAGTTCCAAATTTTAATATATCATCCAACTCTTGTTTAGACATGGATGCCCCTTGTTTCCCCATTCCAGGTCGGACTACCAAGTGAGTGAGCATCATTTTCCTCTTTGCAACCTAGAATCAAGTAAGTTACTAGTTAACTTGAATATATTCTAGTCGGAGATGAGAGAAGTGATTACAAACCTGGGTTATCCTCTCTTCAACAGAATTCCTGGTCACGAATCTGTATATCATGACCTTGGTTTTCTGTCCAATTCGATGGGCTCGGCTAAATGCCTGCATGGGTGTAAACAGTAAAATTCATGAGACAATCCTTATTAAAGTACATACCCTTATTACATATCCTTATTAAAATACATACCCTTATTACATATCCTTATTAAAGTACATACCCTTATTACATATCCTTATTAAAGTACATACCCTTATTACATATCCTTATTAAAGTACATACCCTTATTACATATCCTTATTAAAGTACATACCCTTATTACATATCCTTATTAAAGTACATACCCTTATTACATATCCTTATTAAAGTACATACCCTTATTACATATCCTTATTAAAGTACATACCCTTATTACATATCCTTATTAAAGTACATACCCTTATTACATATCCTTATTAAAGTACAAACTGTTGCCCAATGCTGTACGAATAACTTGAATATGTTTTGTAAAAAAACCTGAATATCATTGTGGGGATTCCAATCCGAATCGTAGATGATTACGGTATCGGCTGTAGCGAGGTTGATACCGAGACCACCAGCTCTCGTGGAGAGAAGGAAAGCAAATGCAAGAGATCCGGTAGCTGAGTAAGTTCGCAATGGTCAGCATCAAAAGAACAATGCACACCAAACCGTTATCGAATAGTGGATCAAATAGAGAATAACCATTAAATCTATCGATTGCATCTTGCCTCACTGATCCAGTTATACTTCCATCAATTCTTTCATATCTAAAAGCTTGAGATTCCATATAATCTTCAAGAATATCTAGCATTTTCGTCATCTGCGTATTACGGTAGAATAAAAATATAGCTAGAAATTTGATAAAGATTACAAATTTACCTGTGAAAATATTAGCACCCTATGTCCCTGATTATGTAGTTTGTGTAACATTTGTGTCATGAGTTCCAGTTTTCCAGATGCAGCTACCATACCATTGCCTTCAAACATACCATTGGGAAGTTTAGGCGCTTCCTAGGTAATAAAATATTAAATGTATAAACGTATTATTACAATTTAATTAATTATTTATTCAAACTTACAGCAACTGCAGTTGGGAATAGGTATGGATGGTTGCAGCATTTTTTTAAATCCATCATGATGTTTAACAATGAAACTTGACTCATTCCTCGTCCATTTAATGCATCAAAATTTCGCGTTAAAATATATTTGTAGTATTTCCTAGTATAAAATAAAATAAAATTATTCGGAATAATCATATAGAGATTAAGATTTAAAAAAATTTGCTTAAATAGAACACAAACTTTTGTAATGGAGATAATTCAACTCTTACAATAAATTCTCTTTTAGAAGGCATTTTTTTTAAAACATCGGATTTCAAACGTCTCAATAAATGAGGACCCAACATTTCGTGAAGTTTAACTATTTGATTTTCTTTGGATATGTCAGTAAACAATTCCAAGAATTCAGTTAAATTACTAAAATATAATATTGGATATAAACTTTCTATATTTGATGTATGCCTTTTAATACATTTTACAGAAAAAGATAAAATTGTCAAATACAAAATATTGTTTCAACTCGTAGATATTTTTTACAATTACAATTAAAACTTACCAGAATTCTTCTTGTGACATAAAATTCAACAAATGGAACAATTCCTCCAGATTGTTTTGTAAGGGTGTACCAGTTAATAATAACTTATAGTCTATTTTGTATGCTTGCATAATCCGGAAAAACTATATAGAATATATATTATATTTAATTAATTTAAATTTATCTCTAGTTTTATTATATATTATAATTCATTGTTTATTGAAGTACAAACTTTAGATTGATTATTCTTTAATCTATGGGCTTCATCAATTACTAAGACCTTCCATTCAATGGATCCAAGACAAGCTGTGTCGATACTTATCAATTCATAAGATGTTAGCAACACATGGAACTTGATCTATATGGAGTGAATTTAAACTGATGACTAAAAAATATAATATTAATAATTAATATGTATTATATTTTTAAAATATTGATAATTAAATATGAATTGTTGTACCTTGCAATCTTTTCTAAACTTTGAAGCTTTAGTTCCACCTCTCGACGATCCATCCTCAAACGAGAATTCGTGTTCTCTGCAAATAGGCGATGGATAGACAGTAGATCCACGTGAGATAGATGGGATACGACGAGTAAGGAAGATGTGAAAAGGTTACAACACCTGATGACAGCTCGACTGTCTTTATCTCCGGTGTAAGTAATCACGTACATATCGGGAGCCCAGAGTTCAAACTCGCGTTCCCAGTTTATAATGGTCGACAGCGGAGCTCCAACAAGAAAGGGACCGTTACAATGACCCTATTAAAGTGTACATATATATCACACTAATTGTACAAGACGAGCGCACATTTGTAGACCTATTGTAGTATCCTACTGTAGAGGAGGCATGCAAACAGACCTCTTTGTAGAGCGAGTTTAGGAAGGTAATGGTCTGAATGGTCTTGCCGAGTCCCATTTCGTCGGCCAGAATGGTATCGGTGTTATTTGCCCAGGAGTACCTCAGCCAGTTAATGCCTGGGAGATGCGTTCGGATGAATACAAACCGACGGCGAGGAAGTTAAAGTTCAACGGACCTTCGAGTTGGTATTCGTGTAGGGTGCCCCCGGTGACGTTGATGTATTCGGGCTGTTCGAGGAACTTCTCGGAGAGGTTGACGCTCGGATTCGTCGGGGGAGTGAGTTTCTTAATGATCTGAATAACTCTTTCTTCGTCATCGTCTGGTGTTTAATGTAGACGCCAAACTCACTTACGATATCAATACATTTGTATACAAACGAGAGTGTTACGAATAGAGCGAGATTGCATTAACTCAGCCGTTCATTTTGAATCATAGTAATTTAGTTGGCATATGCATACGGAATTCACCTCCTGAACCACCTTAAGAACGTACAATGTAACAACGTAGGGTGTACTCGCACGAAAGAACTGTATCGTAAAGCAATATCTACTAAATTGCTGAAGGATTTAGCCACAGGTTCGAAGGCCAATTTAAAGGTAGTTTACAGTAAAACTGGTCTAAGAAGAGTGGAGCGAGGTTGGGGCAGACGATGAAATAGGTATACGCGTTAGGAAACGCTTAAATATGCCAACTACAGTACAGTCAAACCTTTTACAGTTTCATCATTGTTAATAGTGTAAAACATTGATATGAATGTGCGTATTATTGATGTAATGATGATTAACCTTTCTTTACTTTCTTCTTGAATTTGCTTTTATCTCCCTTTGATTTCTTTCTATCACTAGATCCAGTTACCATTTGTCTACAGAATACAGTTTGCTAGATTTGAAGATAATTTGATGAAAGGTGATTTATAGTTCTAATTGAGGTTTCGCAGAGGATGAAATGAGATATTGGAGAGTATTGCAATGCGGATGATTTTGTTTAGCTAGGCGTAAGCTTCGAGTACAGGAAGTTGATAGAAAGTAGTCGGACGTATGTGCAAACCTGTGAATGTGGTATTGGTCGATCATCTGAAGCATGTCAACGATATCTGTATCATCGCTCTCCCAGGTGGCTTGATCGTATCCCAAATCTCTCCATTTACAAAGGTACCACGTGGTGCCGTCTCTTACGTGTCTAATGAAGAAGGTGGAGTAATGACGCGGATTCAATGGTAACGGGTAAAGTAGTACTTAGGCAGTTAGATTATGTATACAGTGGACAACACTACGTACCTATGGTTGATTAAACGCATGACCTGTAGCCATTCAGGTCGTACTCCGTAACGGTAAAATCTCTCCTCCAAATTATGGGGATCATCTTCCTGTATGGATAAGAAAGTATTGCAACTCGGACACATCGAAGAGAATGAAATGGACATTAGAAATACTAACAGTTTTCCCCCCATTCCTACCATAAGTACTGCCATCTTCCAATGGAGGAGGTTCATCCATGTCAAATTTACGCGTGAAGTTACGAAACATTGCGGGATGATGAACGTCCAACTGCGGTACGTCGGGGTCAGAGTGCAAAGGTCATATCGATTAGGTCGTGCGAAGGAAAATCAATGTAGAGTCATGGAGGCGTAGAGGTTAGATAGAGAGGACTTGTAACGGGAATAGCAGGGAATAGAGAAAGAACAGATGGTACAGAAATCGTTAGATTCGAGTTACAACAATCTCATCGTAACCTAGAAACGACTAAACTAGCTACGACTAACCTAGCAACAACTAACCTAGCAACAACTAACCTAGCAACGACTAACCTAGCAACGACTAACCTAGCAACGACTAACCTGCAATTCGGTGATCCACTCGGAATGCCAATAAGACATTTCGTGCCATTTCACAAAGAATTCGCGTTGTTTGCGTTCAGTGACAATTGGCTGCTTTTTCGACGGAGAATGCGGTGTCACGTGGTCCAATTCGTCTTCGACTTGCGGAGGTTCACGCCAACGCCAAGTCATGATCTTATGAACCCTTCCAGTCAACGCCTCGCACTGCAGCGGGGTGGTGGTGGTTTATGAGGCTAAGGGGTCGTTTGGGGTAAAGGCTGGGGAGTATAGGTTAAGAGTACATGTTCTGCGGGAGTAGAGGTTGTGATCGTGAAAGTTAGGATGTACTGGAGTAGAAGTTATACGGGTATTGGTTGGATGGTGGTTGTTCTGTAGGGTCAGATGTGGTAGTCTGGAGAAGCTGAATAGTTAGTAGCAAGGTATTACAGTAGAGGAGTGAAGTTACCAGTAGACATGCTAATAGACTTGCTAATAGACTTGCTAATAGACTTGCTAATAGACTTGCTAATATACTTTCTAATAGACTTGCTAATAGACTTGCTAATAGACTTGCTAATAGACTTGCTAATGGATTTGCTAATAGACATGCTAATAGACATGCTAATAGACTTGCTAATAGACATGCTAATGGAATTGCTAATAGACATGCTAATAGACTTGTTAATAGACTTGCTAATAGACTTTCTAATAGACTTACTAATAGACTTGCTAATAGACTTGCTAATAGACTTACTAATAGACTTGCTAATAGACTTGCTAATAGACTTACTAATAGACTTGCTAATAGACTTGCTAATAGACTTTCTAATAGACTTGCTAATAGACTTACTAATAGACTTGCTAATAGACATGCTAATAGACTTGCTAATAGACTTTCTAATAGACTTGCTAATAGACTTACTAATAGACTTGCTAATAGACTTGTTAATAGACTCGCTAATAGACTTGTTAATAGACATGCTAATAGACTCGCTAATAGACTTGTTAATAGACATGCTAATAGACTTGCTAATAGACTCGCTAATAGACTTGCTAATAGACTTACTAATAGACATGCTAATAGACATGTTAATAGACTTGCTAATAGACTCGCTAATAGACTTACTAACAGAACATCTCGGACATTGCCAGCTAGCAGTCGGTGGTTCCTTTGGAACTGGAATCAGACAGTCGATGTGATAGGAAGATGGGCATGTATGACAACACAATAAGTCTCCTCCTTCTTTACAGCTGTGACAATACTCTGCGTGTGTGTCTTCCACCTGGGTGGACATTGTCACGTTTACTGCAAACGAAGCGATGGAACACTGAAGGATTACAACAGTTAGTATGATAAGATACATAGAGGCATAAGATCATAAATGATGTCTGTTAAGCTTGGAGATGGGGTTAAGGTTGGGTTAAGGTGGTGTAAAGGTGGGGTTAAGGTGGTGTTAAGGTGGTGTAAGGTGGTGTAAGGTGGTGTTAAGGTGGTGTAAGGTGGTGTAAGGTGGTGTAAGGTGGTGTAAGGTGGTGTTAAGGTGGTGTTAAGGTGGTGTTAAGGTGGTGTTAAGGTGGTGTAAGGTGGTGTAAGGTGGTGTAAGGTGGTGTTAAGGTGGTGTTAAGGTGGTGTTAAGGTGGTGTTAGGTGGTGTTAAGGTAGGGTTGATGTGGTGTTAAAGTGGTACTAAAGAGGTCAATTCATTTCACTTTCATTAACAGAAAATGAAGTGAAGCAGTTGCATATTTTATATTAATTGTTATAAACAATTAATATAATTGATACAAATTTCTTAAAAATGCCCAGTTAATATTTTCTCCAAAACAGAATTAATTTTTTAACTCCAATATTTCTATTATAGTAATATTAGTGATATTATAGAGTTGTATGTACATAGTTGATATACATTATAAAGAGCTTCGATTTATATTCAAGTTATATTTGATAAATGTATTAGAGAAATATTAAATAAATTTGAGAGATTTTAGAGTGGAAATAAAAATGTTAATGGCCGACGTAACCTTCGTTTTTAATTTTTATAATAACATTTTTAAATTTAATTTTAATTATCTTTAAAATGATGTATTACATGTTTTATAAAAGTAACTATAAGTGCTATAATATGTATATTAAACATATGCCTGTCAAAAAATAATGTTTATTATTTTATTAATTTGTAAAATATTTTCATAATATATGAGTTTAAATTACTATGTTTTCATTTACTAATATATTTTCAATTTAAAAAACATTGCAAAGAAAATAACTTGTTTGTATTCAATAGGTGACACTAATGTGTATAACCAATGAAACGAAAGCATTTTATTCAAACATAAATACTTTCTTTTGTATTGAAATTTTCACCTGTCAATTTTATTTACACTAGAATTCTCATAATTATGTCTCCACCTAACAAATGTAGTAAATCTATGAAGAGTATATGCCGAATAATTATTATAATTGAATTTAAATACATAATTTGTATACAGATAACTAACTCTATATGCCAGAAGGCAGTTAGAATTGTATTAGCAAGTAAGGTGAACTACCCCATTTCATGCAATCCTATAAAAGATATTATGGTCTCGTTCGATTGTACATGGATGAAAAGAGGTTACAAGTCCAATTATGGCATAGCTTTTGTAATAGAGTATTATACTGGACTTGTAATCGACTTTGAGATATTGAGCATGTAATGTCATGTTTTTTATAATAATAATAATAATGTTGTGAATATATAAATAATAAATATATATTTTTATATATTGCAGAAATGTGTTGCCAACAAGAATGCTGATAATGCTTGGGAAGAGGAACACAAAGCTGAATGTTGTAAAACTATAGCGGATATTCTGGTGGCTAGGAGGTAAATACTTCTATAAATATAATATGTTTGATCATGTATAAATATTTGATATAAATAAAAGGTTCATGATGCAGAATTAATTTGAGCTCGCTCTTTAGAAGTATGGTCTCCGTTACTCTACGATGCTTTCTGATGGTGACGGAAAACACATATGAAGGTGAATGGTCATCCTTACTTGGTCAGCAAGGAAGAGTGCATTAATCATGTGCATAAGAAGTCAAGTAAAGAGCTACATTAAATTATGGTGCTGGAAGTGCAAATTTTTAATATTTTTTTAATATTTTTTTATATTATTTCTATTATTTACTTATTTTTATTTATATACTTAACTTATATATTATTATCTACTCTTCTTATATGCTAATTTACTTTATTTGTATATATTATATTATAATATTATATATTTAATAAGTAATAAGTGATACAAATCTTATTTATTTACTTGTAATTAAAATAAATTAATATAAAAACTTTAGAAGCTTCAGCTTCTTTATCTCAGAATATTTTTTATTAGTTTTTTTTTAAATGATAACTTTTTTAAACTTTGATGAATGCCCATGAAAATTTCTGAATATGTACATGTTATATTTCTTATAAAAAGTACCTTCTTTAAAATCTATGATTACATTTTTTAGATACATTTATGATGCAAAAACGTAAAAACAGTAGATTTTAAAATAAATTAAAAAATAAATATATAAACTTGTTATGTGGTTTTCTAAAGATCTAATTATTTAAAAAAAAAGTATACTATAGATATGGGAATTATTTAGATATCTGTGATAAAAATGAGATATTTCATAAAAAATATCACCATTCTAGTAGACATATTTTTTCCCTGTCTATTTCTTCCCTTTCTACATGTAAACCATGAGGAGGTTACACCTCCCCATAAGGAATATTAAAGAGGTATGAGATGATAAATGTGAAAAGTATATGGTTATAGCAGGGTATTAGAGGGGTATTATAGGGGGATTAGAGGGGCATTAGAGGGGTATTAGTGAGGCATTAGAGGGGCATTAGAGGGGTATTAGAAGGGTATTAGAGGGGTATTAGATAAGTATTAGAGGGGTATAATAGGGGTATAAGAGGGGCATTAGTGAGGCATTAGAGGGTTATTAGAGGGCCATTAGAGAGGTATTAGAGGGGCATTAGTGAGGCATTAGAGGGGCATTAGAGGGGTATTAGTGAGGCATTAGAGGGCCATTAGAGAGGCATTAGTGAGGCATTAGAGGGGCATTAGAGGGTAGGAGGGGTATTAGAGAGGCATTAGAGGGGAATTAGAGGGGTAGGAGGGTTATTAGTGAGGCATTAGAGGGGTATTAGAGGGGTAGGAAGGGTATTAGAGAGGAATTCCAGGGTATAAGATAAAATAATATACCTGAGGTTCTATAGTTTCCTCAACTTGCACTTCAATATGGGTTTCTGCATTCGGAGGACCATTCTCTTCGCAATGAGGGCACATCCACTTTCCCTCGGGTGCAGTCTCCAGTTCGGGCTCCAGACATACCAAGTGGTAGGCCCTTGGACACGTGTCGCAGAGTATTATCTCGCCACCTTGTTGACACACTTCGCAGTAGTCTTGATGGTCAGTTTGCTAAGGCGAACGAGAGTTTCAGTTGAAGTCGCGGGAGACTATTAAGGTTATCATTATATGATTCTCAACTTTAATGGATAAACAATAACCTCGAACCCTTCGGTGTCGAGTCCAACTGGGAAGGATGAAGTTTTCTTGAGGGCGTGCGAAATGACGCCGCTAACTAAAGTCTTCAAACCCTTTTTACGGGCATTCTTGCCTCTTCCCTTCTTCATCTAAAATAGATAGCGGGTTTGACAGGTCAAAACGATATCTTCTCTATAGATAAGGGTGTAGGTGAACGGATGAACAATGAAAGCACTGCTGAACCTTGGGTATCTTGTCTCGGATGAATTTTTCTTCGGCTTGAATGACGGCAGCTTCCGCAAGTTGTCTCTCAAACTCCTCGTCGCTGGTATTAAACCCATTGTTCTCTTCATCCTGAGTAAATGAGAACAATAGGGGTGAAGAACTCCATGTTGCATTTATAGTTTAACTAGACTATACAAGATAATGCATGGATCATCATTTTAACTGATATATAAATAAATATGAAAACTAAATTAATTTCAATTGATAATTGATTTGTAGAAAAATAAACCGAGCTATTCTTTTTTTTCTTCTTGCGGCCAAGTTTGATTTTGAGCGGTGCAACGGCTCGTTTATTGACCTTTTCCACAGGAGCGAGTCCCGAAGCCATTGCGGCGGCAATGCGAGCCTACGGGGTTAATGGGTCAGTAGGTTACGATGAATTAACGTCGATTATTAATAGATAGTGTGATACATCACAGAGGACAAACAACCTTTCGAGCTGCAATTCTTCCGTCCGCACTCTGGTTGTCATTACTGTTTTCTCCTCCGGTTAAAGCGGAGTTCGAATCATCAAAACTATCCGCTTCTTCTGTTTATCATTTAAGGTGTTTATTGTTCGTTGCTCTCGACTACATTTTGTCCGCTTTAGAGATATGCGCAACAACATTGACTTGTAAAATCATTTTATAGCAAAAAGTCACATATCTGTTTATCGAAGAGATAAATTGTTTTCTAAAATCTGATGTTTAATGCTTTCCAAATGTACTGTTACGATAATTTGAATAGCTTATAAAGAGAGGCAAATTTAATTTTTTAAAACATTGAAAAATGAATTATTATTTGTTAAAATGATTAATAAATGTATAAAAGTAAGTCAGTTTTGCAATATAAATATAATCTAGTACATTAATTTTCATAATATAGTTTGTATTATTATAATTTGTTAATATAATTGTTTTTAAAATTATTTCAAAAATTAAAAAATATAACAAAGATAATAAGTGACTTGATATTTATATAATAGTTTGTGGGACTTGTATTAGTAAAGCCATGAAATAAAAGCAATTTAGTTGCTCATAAATGTAGTTTTTTATAATTCACAATTTAGGTGCTGGTATCTCAGAATAATTGTTTGTAAATTAGTATTTTGTTTAGAATGTGATCAATTTTGAACCTCTTGATTAATCTTTATGGAAATTTTAGCATAAATACTTAATATATAGCTAATAATATATAGTTATATTTCATAAGTAATATGTATATTAATGATTATTGTATATAAATATTATGTAAAATAAATAGATTTTATCATTTGTCATGATAATTAATTCTATTTCTGATAATAAAATCTAATAATTTGTTGTTGATTGTATTTCTAGTAGACAATTTTTCCCGATTTTTACATGATATGGATATAGAAAAAAGGTGTCATGAATTTCATAAATATATTTTATTAAATTAATTTATATTATATAAAACTTATTTGAGTGCTTAAAAATGTAAAAATAGATACTTTATATACATGCTATTGATAAGATAATGAGATGTAATGAGATATAATGTTTAAAAAAGTTATTACTATTAATAAAATGTAATTATTTTATGAGATTTTTTTAATATAATCGTCAATTTTTTAATATAATTTTATAATATATATTTAATATCATATATATTACTAATTTATTCTGAAAATTGTATAAATAATTGAATCATTAATTAAATAATTGATTAAAAAGATAACATACTCTAAAAAAATACAAATATTATTTTCAGCATCAAATTATAAAAGCAAAGAAACTAATTAAGGGCCGACGTAATCTTCATTTAAAATTTATTTTTGTTAAAAGTTTATCTTTTTATAAATTTAATAGAATTTTACTTGAAATTAAAAAAAATTTAAAACAGTTTAATATATAAATATAGTTATTAACACACAAATAGTAATATATAGTGTTATAGAGTAATATATAGTGTTATAGAGTAATATATAGTGTTATATAGTAATATATAGTGTTATAGAGTAATATATAGTGTTATATAGTAATATATAGTGTTATAGAGTAATATATAGTGTTATAGTGTAATATATAGAGAGTAGATCTAATAGTGTAGCAGATCTAATAGTGTAGCAAAGAAATGTTACAACATTGAATACCTTTTCTACCTATTGAAGGTTTATCGACTTTATCGGGATTCAATGCTGTAAACTCTCTCCACTTCGCAGACACCAAGGGCATCAGTTTCGAAGGAGGTACATTAGGGTTGTCCTCGGCCAAGAGGGGTCGAATATGGGCACTGGATATTGTAGGAGCATGTGGTGAATGAGGAGTAAAGCGAAATATGATCATTGAGTTGCAAGTTTTCGTTAGGTAAGGTTATAAGTTATTGAATGTAAACGTCGAGCGACGGTGTAAATATTTAGAGTTGGGATTTAATTGGAATAGATTTCAAGTCGTATGCGAAAAGCAGTTAAAGGTTACTAAAGTTAAGCGATTAACTCTAGATTCGCCAAGGCTATCGCGTAGGTTTCCCCGTAGGTTCGCTATGCACTCGACGGAGACGACGGGAAACCTGAAGGCTTTGTGGGACGTCAGGGTTTCAAAGTCTTCGGGCATGTATTCCAACTCGACGTTGTTGAGGCCCAACTCCGCGCACACCTCGTCGGCTGTCTTTGTGGGAAACTGCGGAGGAGGAGGAGGAGGATAAAATACACGTTGCGAATAGCAGCGGAGAATGCGTTGGTAGTAGTAATATAGAACTACAAATTTACCATGGTAGCATCAGGCGACTGGTATCAAGAGAATTATAAATTATATTCACTTCATTTAATAACACTCAAATGCTGAGAACAGAAATTTGAATCAATACAAATGCGCAAATCTCAAACCTTGGATCTCTTCCGTCTGGCAGCTAAAAGGGCATTGGCAACTTTATTCTGAGGATCACCTGAAGTAAAATAAAGCAAAAAAATTAATCGTAATAAGGAAAAGCCGAGATAAGAGATATTTTTTAAATGTTCGTTTAATAAATAATATTGTTACTTCGATATAATCTAAATAAAATAGTTATTATGGTATTTTTGCCATATATGGTTTTTCGTAAATAATATTTCAGGATAGGTATTGAAATAAATTATATTATAAATAACAATTACTATTTATAAGATTTTACAATGTAAATACATATTAATAGAAGATATACACAATTTATTGATAAATATAATTTGAATAACAAAATAATGAATTATAGCGAACAATACGAATTTGAAAACTAAGAATCTCATATTCCAAAGACATAGAACCTTCCTCTTCGACTTCCGGATCTCCCGCAGTTGCGAGGGCCAATGCTGTAGCCACGTCACATACGGAAGTCACCGTAGTCTCAATCTAAACAGTCGACGACATAGTTTAACATATTTAAATAGGTTAAGCGTAGAAATTCTTTGAATTGATCTCGAACTCAATATGTCAATCATATTACGATGAAGATATTTTAACAATTGTTGTGTCGAATAATATTGATATTGTTAAACATTAGTTTGGATTAATATTATTAAAATATAGACAAATCTATGTTATATATTTCCTATCTTCTATATAAGACTTATTAAATCAGATTAAAATGACTTATTATTATTTATAATTCATAAATATATATTATTTGATTTACATTATCACTCTTGGACTTGACATTCTTGTTTTTCTTAGATTTTTTAGCCTTCTTATTGGAACCCTCGTTGGTATGCCTGCGTTTCTTATTTTTCTTTGAAGACGGCGAATCAATGAAACCTTGTTGGTGATCGATAAATCAAGCACGAAAATGTTACAATCGATATAACCAAGAAGATTGTATAGAGAGAAATATGAAGAAATAAAAAACCACTAACAAAACTTAATCATGATATTGAATTGCATGGAGAAGAGAAAAATAAATGTAAAGGTTTAAAACTGTTATATAAAACTATTTTAAACTATTATATAATATACAATATTAATTTAAATTAAATAACTCAGTTTATAAAAAAAGAAAACATTCTTAAAAAATTGTATAATAGAAAAATATTCCAATAAACCGTATGATGTATTATTTAATGGTGAAATTCATTTTAATGCATATAATTCTTTATATAAATAAACTCTATGTGACTAACTGGTTTCTTGTGATATTATCTACATTTTGATTAAGCATTTAATATTTATAACACATAATATTCAATGAACAAAGATACATTTTTAAATTTTATAAATATTCCTTTATCATATAGATAGTAATGCATATAATGAATATAAGAAATACAATATATAATATAAGAATAATGCATATATAAATAAATGCATATTAATTAGGAGAAACTTATTATTTACAAAATTTAATATATTACCTTCAAAATCTATATCAGCAGAAGTATTTAAACTCTCTGTTTTATAGATTATATACAATAATAGTATTACTTATATGATTTATTTATAATAAGTATTATATTAAATGATAAGATTAAAGTATAGTAATTTTAATTTAAATGATATATTTATTTATATGTTGTAAATTATTTCTAAAAAATAGCGTTAATTAAGTTTATTTATTTCTACGCGAATATATACTGGTGAAAAGAATTGCAATATATAATATATTGAAATATGAGATAAATAAAATAATAATAATATTGTTTAAAATGAATATTAATATAATAATATTCAAAATATCGTAAATTTTATAAATGCACGCATGCGCATTGAAACGAAATAAGTTAACTATTTAATTATTATTAATGGATATCGTAATTTCTACATACATATTGTATTATTAATGTATATTTAATAATATAGTAGTATTCATTAAGAAATATAGAAATACATATATATTTGTAATAATAGTTGTTAGTGAATAATAACTCATACAACATGAAAATGAGTTTTTTTTTAATAAATTGATGATCGGTTGTTAAATATAATCAACAAAGGCTTTTAACTATTATTCAAATTAACCTACAAGAATGACCTTGTTATCTATATAATAAGCAATACAGTTATATTACTATATATTAATAACAATTAGTAAATAATGTTATTAATATCACATTTATTAATAATTCGATTTGTCAAGTCAATTAAATGAAAATAGATTTTAAAAAGACAAGCGAACATAATCAATTTCAAGACATTACAAACAATAATAATGAATTTATATAATTTATTACAAACCTACTGTTTCTTCAACTTCGTTATCACCATTCTCGAGCTCAGCTATATCTGCTACTCCGTTGTCAGTAGCTGACATAACTAAAAAAACTAAATAATGCCAGAAAATTTAAATAAGTTGAAAACACGCGCGATTTATAAACATCCAAACTAGCTTGTGTAGCCGCTAAATGCTCAATGAGTGTTGTTGTATGTATCGTTAATTTGCGAGACGTTCTGATCATGCGCGGATTTTATTCATTATTAATTCGTTATATCCATCCCATAATATTTGTTGTATAGATACATCTGCCATGTAATTAATGTTATGTCGTATATATTTAAGACATATATGTAAAATGCATTATATTCGTTATATAGTATCCGTATTGAAGAGCATACATAGTATACATACACACACACGTACACACACACACACACATATATATATATATATATATATATATAATATACATTAAATTATTAATCTATATTGTATACAATATACTATACTATATATATATATATATATATATATATATATATATTATTTATATAGTTATGATATTTATATATATATATATATGTTTATATATTAGTATATATTTATATTATATTTATTTCTAGCGTAATAATATTTTGATTTATATTATATTATATATATTAATTATTATATATATATATATACTATTATGCACTGCATTGTTTATATGTCATATATATTATTTTCGTTTTCTTCTATAATTTGTAATATACTTGTAATCTGCTCTTGTATGAAATAAGTACAAATTACCTCAAGTAATTCAATACTATATGTAGTAAATATACTAGATGCAATACACACACATACACACACACACACACACACACACACACACACACACACACACACACACACACACACACATATATATATATATATATATATATATATATATATATGTGTGTGTTTGTGTGTGTAATGCAAGCTGTGCATGTATGTAAGTGTATAGTATATATTAATGCATAACATATTATTATTAGATTATAATATAAAGTACTACAGTGTAGTATCAATATATATATGTACATTATATAGTAGTTATATCTTGGAAAATTTATATTTATAACTGTTAAAAAGATAATTGATAAAAATATATATGTAAATAAATAAATTATAAGTTTGAAAGTTATAATTATTAATATATTGCATATAAATATATATATATATATATATATATATATATATATATATATATAATAGGAATATATATCATATGATATATCCCAGAAGGCCTACAATTATTGGGTAAGTTCAAATATCGCATAATAATAAATCATGTAGTATACATACATATGTGTAATGTATCATCAGGATGTTATATTTGAGTGTAGTATTATAAACTTGATATCCTAAAGATACTCACAAATAATGATCTGCAAACATTAGCAATAACGACATATAAATGTATGTCATACCATGTCATACAATGGCATACCATGTTTGACATATAAGGTATGACGTGCCATGTATAAGGTGCAAAATATGTCGTACCTGGTGCGTAGAAAGATCGTTTATTATATGTATTATAATATCTATATTTATATATTATAAATGTAGTTTTTTATATATAAAAATGACCTTTAATTGTCTATGTGGATATATAAGGTATAACGGGCTGTATGAACGTTACATTGATTTCAACGAAGGAAGAAGAGATTACATATATATTGAACAGTGGATTGAACAATTTAATAATAAATTGATAGAAATTGTATTTTCAGAGTTCATTATTTCTTTCATTTTACAAATGGACTGTAAAAGTGTAGGGTACGTATGCCATACATCGTAGGGGTTCATGTGTAGGATACATAATACATAAAATGCATGATTTTATAATGTACCCTTTTAAAATGGGTACATGATTAAAAAATCAATTATGTTATACATTGATTCATTTTTAAAGTACTATTTTTTAGGGTACAAAATGTTATACAATTTATAATTAGTAGCTTCTATTTTAGATTTATATTTAATTAGTCATACTATAGAATATATCACTCTCTCTTCTCCTCTCCTCTCCTCTCCTCTCCTCTCCTCTCCTCTCCTCTCCTCTCCTCTCCT
>OZ038317.1:9007230-9178791 GCA_964035775.1 Osedax frankpressi | reverse complement strand
AATTGCAAAGAAAAGAGTAAATGTACTCTTTTATTATTTGTATTATGATGTACTACATTTAATAACTACATTAGTAGCACTTTTATAATGCTAGCACATAAATTTGTTCATTATATTAAATTTGATCTTTTTATTTAAATTTTTTATTGTAATATTTTACTAATATTAATATTAATTGCAATTTATAATTTAAATTATGATAATTTTTGTTTAATTAAATATTTTGGTAAACAATTTTCTAACTATATTATTTTAATATTTTAAATTATTATATTCTATCAATTTCTATAACATGTTTTCCACATCATTACATATTTATAGTTTTAAATTTGTTATTGTTTTATATGTATATTATATACATGTTATTTACGTTTTATGTATTATGTATTATGTAATATGTTAATCTTGTATATTCAAAAGTTAATATCATTAGGACATTTTGAACGGAAACTGCTAGTATCTTAGAATAAATATAATTGCAGAGATAATAGAGATGTATTATATATACATGTATATTATCTATAAGATGGGCACATGGTGTCTTAGTTTTCAGTTTAGTCACAAATGAGACACTACGGCACTGGTTCTGGTATAATCACATCTCGCAAGTTGTAGCACTTGTTTATTGTCTGATAGATTATTTATTTTTTCCAATGTTCCAATTTATTAGCATCCTTTATTAATGCTGTTTAGCATTTATAAATTCAAATTATGAATTTCAATATTTTTCTCATGTTTGCCTCCGGATAATGACTCTAGCTTAGCTTTTTCATAATTTCTGATTAATACTAAACCATTACAAACCATATTAAAAAAAATATATTTATATATATACACCTACACCTACACCCAAACCCACACATATACACACACCCTCACATCTACACACCCTCACATCTACACACCCTCACATCTAAATACCCACACACACAATCAAACATGGCAGAATTCTCTATCATGCTGTTAAAACTAATTCAATATCTAATAATAAAGCAAAATTCAACAAACATATTAATAAATACGAATTACCAGAAATTACCGATAATAAAACTAACTGACAAAACTATCACTGATACCTAATATTACTGAACTTAAAACTTGGGTAGAATCATACAACGCCTACAATAAGAATAAAACAGAACACAAATCAAGACAATGACTAGACACATGTACTACTATGCCTCTATAAACTATGGGCTACTTACTAATATAGAGACAAAGGACTGACGGTAGACATGGCAGCGGAATAGAATTACTCCTAAGCCCCGACATTAACTTATTAACTTCAACTAACTGTTAAACACTCACACTATACTCAAAATATACTTACACTATATTCCTTGAATTTAATTAACCGAAATACATGATTGAATTTACTAACTGACAATTAACCAATTGATTGCAATATTAATATCACAAAACTTAGACCTACAAGAACACTTGGTACAGGATATATAGATATTTTAATAAAATTTAAAAAGACCGACTCATTCTCATTATCATTTGACCTAATACATTCCATATAAGATAATGACATTATTGCATAAACAATTTATACTTCACTGAACTACCTACTAACAAACATTCTCCGACTAAAAACAAATAATTTTCAATACTCATTCACCTTAGTTTATTTTCACTCTAAGCAAACTTAAGCAAAATTTTAGAAAATACAACAGAAAATACACTTCAAACCCAATCCAAAATAAACTATCCTAACTAGTAACCGCACGTAAAATATATAGGAAAGTTCTAAAATACAATCAAATTAACTACATTAAAAACCTAATCGAAACTAAATAGAAACATACCTGACTAACTAAAATATTGATTAATTACTCCACTACTAAAAAACCTAAACTCGATAAAACTGAACTTTCCAATTATATGCCTATTTCTCAGCTATCTCTTCTAGCCAAAATATTAGAAAATATAGCCTACAAACAACTTCTTTCATACTAGATTAAATATAACTTATTTAACAATAGAGAAAACGGTGGCGACAAGTACATAGCACTGAAACCACTCTACTTTCACTTCTTGACGACATATATACTATACTGGACAATAACAAATCTCAACAACTAATACTACTCGTCGTATACTCTGCATTCGATATACTCGAATTTAACACTATAATATATGATCACAAAATATATCTAAACTATATTCCTCTTGGGTTTTAAGAACTTGTTATATAACAGACTTTATTCCATAAAAATAAGTAATTCAATAGCATCGGTCTAACATCAAATAAAGAACGGAGTCCCGCAAGGATCCGTAATTTGCTCCATAATGTTCGCCATATTTTTGACTCATTCAACGATTATTTAATAAATATCAAGATGCAAACTATAATATTTATGCCGATTATATTGAATTACACTCCAGCATACTCACAATATCTACTACAGAACTGCCTTACTGACTTACATAGCTGGATGACGACAAATGATTTATTACTGAACTCTACTAAAACATAAATCATCAATATATCCACTGCTAAAATAAATACATAACCCGCATTCTTAAAGATTTTGGAAGATTTTGGAAGATTTTGGAAGATCATGGAAGAAAATTTGACAACAAATTAAACTCTGACAAACATATTATTTCAATGAAACATACCATTATTTACCATTTATATAAACTCCACCCTTACATAAAAACACTGCCATTTTACTTACGCATTCGATAATACTATGTCGACTAAACTATTGCAATACTTTACTCACTGGTCAGCTAAGACTACACGACTACTATTAAGACTACACGTAAGACCTGACGCAATATTAACAGAAGTATTGGACTAATCTACAAACTCAAAAAAATGACTATACTACAAGCATTACGTACTTACGATAACGACTCAACTGGATGAAAACTGCAAACACAATAGACTATAAACTAATAACCATATTTTTAAAAACTCTGACTTATGAACAACCACGCAACTTAGAACAAGTACTAAATATAAAGATACATTGTAGAAAACTATGATCTCCTCACCTTATAACCCTCTCACTACCATCCATGCTATTCAATTCGGTCGGTTACACAAGGTTTCGCTAACTGGCTCCAAACAAATGAAACACCTTCCCAAAAAACTATTATACCATACTGTCACCACTAATATATTTAAACGCAGGCTAAAAAGCTTTCTGATTAGGTGAGAATAATCACCTCCCCTATAGTTTATATTATTGTACTATATTGTTCATTTTTATTCGTAAACACATTGTAGAACATTTATTAATATGTTAAATTCTTTGTGTTTAATAAATTCTTCGCATACA
Organism: Osedax frankpressi; assembly: GCA_964035775.1. Classification (NCBI taxonomy): domain Eukaryota; kingdom Metazoa; phylum Annelida; class Polychaeta; order Sabellida; family Siboglinidae; genus Osedax; species Osedax frankpressi. Next base: position 9,175,495 of record OZ038317.1, on the reverse strand, counting down.
TACACATACACACACACACACACGCGCGCGCGCGCACTTTTATTTATAGTAGATTTATTTATAGACTTATTTATAAAAATAATATATATATTGTATAAGTCTCATATGCAATATGTCACTATTTATAATCGTATATAAATACATAAAGTTAAATTAGTAACTAATCAAGATGGATGCAAGTGCGCATTCAGCTGTATTCGGCGCGCATAGGGCTGGCTAATCGCCTAAGTAGTTAGCAGGTAGTGAGCAGGTAGTGAGCAGGTAGTGAGCAGGTAGTGAGCAGGTAGTGAGCAGGTAGTGAGCAGGTAGTGAGCAGGTAGTGAGCAGGTAGTGAGCAGGTAGTGAGCAGGTAGTGAGCAGGTAGTGAGCAGGTAGTTAGCAGGTAGTGAGCAGGTAGTGAGGAGGTAGTGAGCAGGTAGTGAGCAGGTAGTGAGCAGGTAGTGAGGAGGTAGTGAGGAGGTAGTGAGGAGGTAGTGAGGAGGTAGTGAGGAGGTAGTGAGCAGGTAGTGAGCAGGTAGTGAGCAGGTAGTGAGCAGGTAGTGAGCAGGTAGTGAGCAGGTAGTGAGCAGGTAGTGAGCAGGTAGTGAGCAGGTAGTGAGCAGGTAGTGAGCAGGTAGTGAGCAGGTAGTGAGCAGGTAGTGAGCAGGTAGTGAGCAGGTAGTGAGCAGGTAGTGAGCAGGTAGTTAGCAGGTAGTTAGCAAGTAGTGAGCAGGTAGTGAGCAGGTAGTGAGCAGGTAGTGAGCAGGTAGTGAGCAGGTAGTGAGCAGGTAGTGAGCAGGTAGTGAGCAGGTAGTGAGCAGGTAGTGAGCAGGTAGTGAGCAGGTAGTGAGCAGGTAGTGAGCAGGTAGTGAGCAGGTAGTGAGCAGGTAGTGAGCAGGTAGTGAGCAGGTAGTGAGCAGGTAGTGATCAGGTAGTGAGCAGGTAGTGAGCAGGTAGTGAGCAGGAGGTGAGCAGGTAGTGAGCAGGTAGTGAGCAGGTAGCGAGCAGGTAGTGAGCAGGTAGTGAGCAGGTAGTGAGCAGGTAGTGAGCAGGTAGTGAGCAGGTAGTGAGCAGGTAGTGAGCAGGTAGTGAGCAGGTAGTGAGCAGGTAGTGAGCAGGTAGTGAGCAGGTAGTGAGCAGGTAGTGAGCAGGTAGTGAGCAGGTAGTGAGCAGGTAGTGAGCAGGTAGTGAGCAGGTAGTGAGCAGGTAGTGAGCAGGTAGTGAGCAGGTAGTGAGCAGGTAGTGAGCAGGTAGTGAGCAGGTAGTGAGCAGGTAGTGAGCAGGTAGTGAGCAGGTAGTGAGCAGGTAGTGAGCAGGTAGTGAGCAGGTAGTGAGCAGGTAGTGAGCAGGTAGTGAGCAGGTAGTGAGCAGGTAGTGAACAGGTAGTGAGCAGGTAGTGAGCAGGTAGTGAGCAGGTAGTGAGCAGGTAGTGAGCAGGTAGTGAGCAGGTAGTGAGCAGGTAGTGAGCAGGTAGTGAGCAGGTAGTGAGCAGGTAGTGAGCAGGTAGTGAGCAGGTAGTGAGCAGGTAGTGAGCAGGTAGTGAGCAGGTAGTGAGCAGGTAGTGAGCAGGTAGTGAGCAGGTAGTGAGCAGGTAGTGAGCAGGTAGCGAGCAGGTAGTGAGCAGGTAGTGAGCAGGTAGTGAGCAGGTAGTGAGCAGGTAGTGAGCAGGTAGTGAGCAGGTAGTGAGCAGGTAGTGAGCAGGTAGTGAGCAGGTAGTGAGCAGGTAGTGAGCAGGTAGTGAGCAGGTAGTGAGCAGGTAGTGAGCAGGTAGTGAGCAGGTAGTGAGCAGGTAGTGAGCAGGTAGTGAGCAGGTAGTGAGCAGGTAGTGAGCAGGTAGTGAGCAGGTAGTGAGCAGGTAGTGAGCAGGTAGTGAGCAGGTAGTGAGCAGGTAGTGAGCAGGTAGTGAGCAGGTAGTGAGCAGGTAGTGAGCAGGTAGTGAGCAGGTAGTGAGCAGGTAGTGAGCAGGTAGTGAGCAGGCAGTTAGCAGGTAGTGAGCAGGTAGTGAGCAGGTAGTGAGCAGGTAGTGAGCAGGTAGTGAGCAGGTAGTGAGCAGGTAGTGAGCAGGTAGTGAGCAGGCAGTGAGCAGGTAGTGAGCAGGTAGTGAGCAGGTAGTGAGCAGGTAGTGAGCAGGTAGTGAGCAGGTAGTGAGCAGGTAGTGAGCAGGTAGTGAGCAGGTAGTGAGCAGGTAGTTAGCAGGTAGTGAGCAGGTAGTGAGCAGGTAGTGAGCAGGTAGTGAGCAGGTAGTGAGCAGGTAGCGAGCAGGTAGTGAGCAGGTAGTGAGCAGGTAGTGAGCAGGTAGTGAGCAGGTAGTGAGCAGGTAGTGAGCAGGTAGCGAGCAGGTAGCGAGCAGGTAGCGAGCAGGTAGTGAGCAGGTAGTGAGCAGGTAGTGAGCAGGTAGTGAGCAGGTAGCGAGCAGGTAGTGAGCAGGTAGTGAGCAGGTAGTGAGCAGGTAGTGAGCAGGTAGCGAGCAGGTAGCGAGCAGGTAGCGAGCAGGTAGCGAGCAGGTAGTGAGCAGGTAGTGAGCAGGTAGTGAGCAGGTAGTGAGCAGGTAGTGAGCAGGTAGTGAGCAGGTAGCGAGCAGGTAGCGAGCAGGTAGCGAGCAGGTAGCGAGCAGGTAGTGAGCAGGTAGTGAGCAGGTAGTGAGCAGGTAGTGAGCAGGTAGTGAGCAGGTAGCGAGCAGGTAGCGAGCAGGTAGTGAGCAGGTAGTGAGCAGGTAGTGAGCAGGTAGTGAGCAGGTAGTGAGCAGGTAGTGAGCAGGTAGTGAGCAGGTAGTGAGCAGGTAGTGAGCAGGTAGTGAGCAGGTAGTGAGCAGGTAGCGAGCAGGTAGTGAGCAGGTAGTGAGCAGGTAGTGAGCAGGTAGTGAGCAGGTAGTGAGCAGGTAGTGAGCAGGTAGTGAGCAGGTAGTGAGCAGGTAGTGAGCAGGTAGTGAGCAGGTAGTGAGCAGGTAGTGAGCAGGTAGTGAGCAGGTAGTGAGCAGGTAGTGAGCAGGTAGTGAGCAGGTAGTGAGCAGGTAGTGAGCAGGTAGTGAGCAGGTAGTGAGCAGGTAGTGAGCAGGTAGTGAGCAGGTAGTGAGCAGGTAGTGAGCAGGTAGTGAGCAGGTAGTGAGCAGGTAGTGAGCAGGTAGTGAGCAGGTAGCGAGCAGGTAGTGAGCAGGTAGTGAGCAGGTAGTGAGCAGGTAGTGAGCAGGTAGTGAGCAGGTAGTGAGCAGGTAGCGAGCAGGTAGTGAGCAGGTAGTGAGCAGGTAGTGAGCAGGTAGTGAGCAGGTAGTGAGCAGGTAGTGAGCAGGTAGTGAGCAGGTAGTGAGCAGGTAGTGAGCAGGTAGTGAGCAGGTAGTGAGCAGGTAGCGAGCAGGTAGTGAGCAGGTAGTGAGCAGGTAGTGAGCAGGTAGTTAGCAGGCAGTGAGCAGGTAGTGAGCAGGTAGTGAGCAGGTAGTGAGCAGGTAGTGAGCAGGTAGTGAGCAGGTAGTGAGCAGGTAGTGAGCAGGTAGTGAGCAGGTAGTGAGCAGGTAGTTAGCAGGTAGTGAGCAGGTAGTGAGCAGGTAGTGAGCAGGTAGTGAGCAGGTAGTGAGCAGGTAGTGAGCAGGTAGTGAGCAGGTAGTGAGCAGGTAGTGAGCAGGTAGTGAGCAGGTAGTGAGCAGGTAGTGAGCAGGTAGTGAGCAGGTAGTGAGCAGGTAGTGAGCAGGTAGTGAGCAGGTAGTGAGCAGGTAGTGAGCAGGTAGTGAGCAGGTAGTGAGCAGGTAGCGAGCAGGTAGTGAGCAGGTAGTGAGCAGGTAGTGAGCAGGTAGTGAGCAGGTAGTTAGCAGGTAGTTAGCAGGCAGTGAGCAGGTAGTGAGCAGGTAGTGAGCAGGTAGTGAGCAGGTAGTGAGCAGGTAGTGAGCAGGTAGTGATCAGGTAGTGAGCAGGTAGTGAGCAGGTAGTGAGCAGGTAGTGAGCAGGTAGTGAGCAGGTAGTGAGCAGGTAGCGAGCAGGTAGCGAGCAGGTAGTGAGCAGGTAGTGAGCAGGTAGTGAGCAGGTAGTGAGCAGGTAGTGAGCAGGTAGTGAGCAGGTAGTGAGCAGGTAGTGAGCAGGTAGTGAGCAGGTAGTGAGCAGGTAGTGAGCAGGTAGTGAGCAGGTAGTGAGCAGGTAGTGAGCAGGTAGTGAGCAGGTAGTGAGCAGGTAGTGAGCAGGTAGTGAGCAGGTAGTGAGCAGGTAGCGAGCAGGTAGTGAGCAGGTAGTGAGCAGGTAGTGAGCAGGTAGTGAGCAGGTAGTGAGCAGGTAGTGAGCAGGTAGTGAGCAGGTAGTGAGCAGGTAGTGAGCAGGTAGTGAGCAGGTAGTGAGCAGGTAGTGAGCAGGTAGTGAGCAGGTAGCGAGCAGGTAGCGAGCAGGTAGTGAGCAGGTAGTGAGCAGGTAGTGAGCAGGTAGTGAGCAGGTAGTGAGCAGGTAGTGAGCAGGTAGCGAGCAGGTAGCGAGCAGGTAGTGAGCAGGTAGTGAGCAGGTAGTGAGCAGGTAGTGAGCAGGTAGTGAGCAGGTAGTGAGCAGGTAGTGAGCAGGTAGTGAGCAGGTAGTGAGCAGGTAGTGAGCAGGTAGTGAGCAGGTAGTGAGCAGGTAGTGAGCAGGTAGTGAGCAGGTAGTGAGCAGGTAGTGAGCAGGTAGTGAGCAGGTAGTGAGCAGGTAGTGAGCAGGTAGTGAGCAGGTAGTGAGCAGGTAGTGAGCAGGTAGTGAGCAGGTAGTGAGCAGGTAGTGAGCAGGTAGTGAGCAGGTAGTGAGCAGGTAGTGAGCAGGTAGCGAGCAGGTAGTGAGCAGGTAGTGAGCAGGTAGTGAGCAGGTAGTGAGCAGGTAGTGAGCAGGTAGCGAGCAGGTAGTGAGCAGGTAGCGAGCAGGTAGTGAGCAGGTAGTGAGCAGGTAGTGAGCAGGTAGTGAGCAGGTAGTGAGCAGGTAGTGAGCAGGTAGTGAACAGGTAGTGAGCAGGTAGTGAGCAGGTAGTGAGCAGGTAGTGAGCAGGTAGTGAGCAGGTAGTGAGCAGGTAGTTAGCAGGTAGTGAGCAGGTAGCGAGCAGGTAGTGAGCAGGTAGTGAGCAGGTAGTGAGCAGGTAGTGAGCAGGTAGTGAGCAGGTAGTGAGCAGGTAGTGAGCAGGTAGTGAGCAGGTAGTGAGCAGGTAGTGAGCAGGTAGTGAGCAGGTAGTGAGCAGGTAGTGAGCAGGTAGTGAGCAGGTAGTGAGCAGGTAGTGAGCAGGTAGTGAGCAGGTAGTGAGCAGGTAGTGAGCAGGTAGTGAGCAGGTAGTGAGCAGGTAGTGAGCAGGTAGTGAGCAGGTAGTGAGCAGGTAGTGAGCAGGTAGTGAGCAGGTAGTGAGCAGGTAGTGAGCAGGTAGTGAGCAGGTAGTGAGCAGGTAGTGAGCAGGTAGTGAGCAGGTAGTGAGCAGGTAGTGAGCAGGTAGTGAGCAGGTAGTGAGCAGGTAGTGAGCAGGTAGTGAGCAGGTAGTGAGCAGGCAGTTAGCAGGTAGTGAGCAGGTAGTGAGCAGGTAGTGAGCAGGTAGTGAGCAGGTAGTGAGCAGGTAGTGAGCAGGTAGTGAGCAGGTAGTGAGCAGGTAGTGAGCAGGTAGTGAGCAGGTAGTGAGCAGGTAGCGAGCAGGTAGTGAGCAGGTAGTGAGCAGGTAGTGAGCAGGTAGTGAGCAGGTAGTGAGCAGGTAGTGAGCAGGTAGTTAGCAGGTAGTGAGCAGGTAGTGAGCAGGTAGTTAGCAGGTAGTGAGCAGGTAGTGAGCAGGTAGTGAGCAGGTAGTGAGCAGGCAGTGAGCAGGTAGTGAGCAGGTAGTGAGCAGGTAGTGAGCGGGTAGTGAGCAGGTAGTGAGCAGGTAGTGAGCAGGTAGTGAGCAGGTAGTGAGCAGGTAGTGAGCAGGTAGTGAGCAGGTAGTGAGCAGGTAGTGAGCAGGTAGTGAGCAGGTAGTGAGCAGGTAGTGAGCAGGTAGTGAGCAGGTAGTGAGCAGGTAGTGAGCAGGTAGTGAGCAGGTAGTGAGCAGGTAGTGAGCAGGTAGTGAGCAGGTAGTGAGCAGGTAGTGAGCAGGTAGTGAGCAGGTATTGAGCAGGTAGTGAGCAGGTAGTGAGCAGGTAGTGAGCAGGTAGTGAGCAGGTAGTGAGCAGGTAGTGAGCAGGTAGTGAGCAGGCAGTTAGCAGGTAGTGAGCAGGTAGTGAGCAGGTAGTGAGCAGGTAGTGAGCAGGTAGTGAGCAGGTAGTGAGCAGGTAGTGAGCAGGTAGTGAGCAGGTAGTGAGCAGGTAGTGAGCAGGTAGTGAGCAGGTAGTGAGCAGGTAGTGAGCAGGTAGTGAGCAGGTAGTGAGCAGGTAGTTAGCAGGTAGTGAGCAGGTAGTGAGCAGGTAGTGAGCAGGCAGTGAGCAGGTAGTGAGCAGGTAGTGAGCAGGTAGTGAGCAGGTAGTGAGCAGGTAGTGAGCAGGTAGTGAGCAGGTAGTTAGCAGGTAGTGAGCAGGTAGTGAGCAGGTAGTGAGCAGGTAGTGAGCAGGTAGCGAGCAGGTAGTGAGCAGGTAGTGAGCAGGTAGTTAGCAGGTAGTGAGCAGGTAGTGAGCAGGTAGTGAGCAGGTAGTGAGCAGGTAGTGAGCAGGTAGTGAGCAGGTAGTGAGCAGGTAGTGAGCAGGTAGTGAGCAGGTAGTGAGCAGGTAGTGAGCAGGTAGTGAGCAGGTAGTGAGCAGGTAGTGAGCAGGCAGTTAGCAGGTAGTGAGCAGGTAGTGAGCAGGTAGTGAGCAGGTAGTGAGCAGGTAGTGAGCAGGTAGTGAGCAGGTAGTGAGCAGGTAGTGAGCAGGTAGTGAGCAGGTAGTGAGCAGGTAGTGAGCAGGTAGTGAGCAGGTAGTGAGCAGGTAGTTAGCAGGTAGTGAGCAGGTAGTGAGCAGGTAGTGAGCAGGTAGTGAGCAGGTAGTGAGCAGGTAGTTAGCAGGTAGTGAGCAGGTAGTGAGCAGGTAGTGAGCAGGTAGTGAGCAGGTAGTGAGCAGGTAGTGAGCAGGTAGTGAGCAGGTAGTGAGCAGGCAGTTAGCAGGTAGTTAGCAGGTAGTTAGCAGATAGTGTACGAAGCGTTAAGTTCTCGGAGTTCCTCGCACAAATAACGGACTAACCGCTGCGGCCGCCGGAGCTGCAACCGGAGCGGTTTGAGGCATTAGGTACGGCGACACCATCGGCTGTTGAACAATGGGCGGAGCGGTCAAGCCGACCATCGGCTGTCCGGCTTAACGTACGGTAGTTGTAGTTACAAATTGAACTGCTACGTTTACAACGGTAAGACTAGAAATGACATTATTTCATATTAGTTATCCTAGAAATGTGCTTACAAAATTAAAAGAAACTCGGCAATGTAAATCAATTAAAAGATTTTTTTATGAATTACTAGGTTCCATGATAAATAAATATTTTTGTAAGTGAACCACTGATAATTTATATACCATATATGGTACTATTGTAATATATAATAATATAGTATTATGTAACGTAATATAATATTATGTAATAGTAATAATAATATATCGTTAATCAAAAAACTCCGCATTTATATTGAATTTATAATTGTTATTAATGTTTCATTAATACAAACGTGCTTGGAAGATTTGGGGCTGGGAGGTGATTGGCTGCCCAGGTATCATCTGTTGTATTGGTATTTGTCCTGGTACCGGCGTTGGTGTGACTGGTTGTCCTGGAACAACTGGTTGTGGTGCAATTTGACCTGGAACAACTGGTTGTGGTTGGATTTGACCAGTAACAACTGGTTGTGGTTGGATTTGACCTGGAGCAACTGGTTGTGGTTGGATTTGACCTGGAGCAACTGGTTGTGGTTGGATTTGACCTGGAGCAACTGGTTGTGGTTGGATTTGACCAGGAACAACTGGTTGCGGTTGGATTTGACCTGGAGCAACTGGTTGTGGTTGGATTTGACCTGTAGCAACTGGTTGCGGTTGGATTTGACCTGGAGCAACTGGTTGTGGTTGGATTTGACCCGGAGCAACTGGTTGCGATTGGATTTGACCTGGAGCAACTGGTTGCGGTTGGATTTGACCAGGAGCAACTGGTTGCGGTTGGATTTGATCAGGGGCAACTGGTTGCGGTTGGATTTGACCAGGAGCAACTGGTTGCGGTTGGATTTGACCTGGTGCTATTGGTTGTGGTACATTTTGCACAAGTCCTATTGGTTGTTGTACGGGTTGGCCTGTCGCGACCGGTTGTTGTCCAATTTGAACAGGATTCGGTGGTTGGGTAGGAGGGTAAGGCAGTGCTCCAGTAGGAATCACTACTTCTGGGGCAGGTAAGTTCGATTTCACGGGTAACGGTGGAGCTTGAAAGGTCATCTCGATAATAGTTTTAAAAATGAATTCCACTAAATTATTAAAATAGAAAACGATTGTACTTTTTTGTTACCTACAACATGATTTACATACAAATACAACTAAATATTAAAAAAACGCTTGCGCATTGGAGATTCCCGTAGAAGAGAATGACGCCAAAATTAGATAGGCTATTGTTATGCGATGTCAAGATATCGTTATGCACCAGTGATCACAAATATCTTGATAACTCCTAGAAATAAACAGACTATATATATATATTACAATATATTTTTCAATATGAATTATATATCAATATTTTAAAATAAATCTATATCCGTGTTATTCTACACCCAATACACGAGATGGTGGAACTAATATTAAATATTATAAGTTACTTTACATAAACATATTATATTTTTTACTGAAAATCAAATATATTTTCAAATTTATTATATAACAAAACACTAAAATGACCTAGATAGTTTCCTGTGTGGTTATGCAAACATTTCAAGCGCATTTTGTTTTCTTTTATTGCAAAATCTCATATATTATCAATTAATTTATGTAATTCCCATGGAAACATTCCAAGTCATTTGAGTTATATTATGAAAATATATTTTATTTGCATTACAAATATATTATTTATATTTAAAATAATTATATAATAGATACATCATGTATCTTTCATAAAATAATGTAATGTGGGAATGAAATGATTTTACCATTGTATAACTCTGGTTGTGTGGATATACATTTCAATTAATTGTTTTTGTTATATAAAAGTATGTAAATTTATTCAATATATTTATTTTTATAATATTTACATCGCCTGGTTATTATTGTATATATATATATTTATGCATACAATCAATGGAAGAATATCTATAAGATATATATATGATATTTTACTAAAACTCTTCATAAACTGCAATCGTCATGAAATCATATCATGGCAGGCGTTAATTTTCCTATCTGCAAGTTATCAAACTTTAGGGATTATATTCCGACTTATTCCTTGCTTACAAGTTAATAAAAACTAACATTTAGGCAATCTATTCAGTAATAGCTTTAAATATGGTTTAAGAAGAAATTATACACTTGTAAGTATTGTTCAAATCAGAATATTTCTAACAACCGGATTACAATTATAACAAACTAAATACTAACAAGTCACATTTATTTCACAAAATGTATACATAATGCTAACCTAACATCATTTATAATTTCTTTTTAATCATTATCACTTGTAACAGAAGTAAATTTAAAATATCTACAATTATAATACAATTTAATATACTCAACATAAATTATTTATTTACTCATTATGAATTATTTATGTTACTGTTTTAATATAATCATAAAGACAACTAAATCTTATAAATTAATTTCAGAAACCAGAGGATTATTTTGAAACATGGGAATTTTGACAAATTTGAGTGGTATATATATGTAGTATATATAATGTATATTATATAGTAAATATAAATATTATACAGTACATTCATTTATAATACAATGATTTATTTTTGAAAACAATGTTAGCATTTTATTGCATAATACTTATAATAATATTAGATAGTTATATTGATAACAAATCAATGTAAGTATAATAAATAAATATTTGAATGAGTCAAAATATTAATAAATGGAATACTATTCGCCAATATTAGTAATATTTGTCATAAAGATGTTAATGACAAAAAACAGATAATATTTTAACAATGGGTATTTGGCCAGAGTTCATTGCTTGTCTGTATATTTTGGCTTCGCAAAAAGCATTCTGTAGAATTATAAAAACGATGTTAATTTTAATGTATTTAATTAAAAAATTACAAATTAAAACTAGAATGTTAATGTTGGAATTTATGAAATATCAACTTTAAAAATAAAGAAAATGAATATGGTAAAGATTGCAAGATTTACTAATAAAGTATTAAAGAAAACATTGCATACCTTTCTCTTGCATTGATCGCTACCATTTTTACATTTTTTGATCTCCACATTAATTCGAAGGCAGTAATTTACTCCATATACGATCTGAAGAATATGAATATATATTGTTTATGAATTTACATGTAAAAACATATATCTAGTCAGAAGAAAAAATAATTACACTCATCTATATTTACATATCAATAATAGAAAATGAAATCTAGTATATTGTACCTAGTATATCGTTTAAACAATATATATAAACAATTAAATAATATATGAACAATTACTAAGTATATGTAATACCACTCCACCAACACATATAGTTGACAAACACTTGACGTACGAACACAAATTGATTACGTTAACCTGAGAATAAGCCTCCTCAATCGGCGCATTATCGTCGTCGATGGTTACCGAGTAGGACGCGAAGTCATTTGAATTAGCATTGTATTGGCCGACGGCTTTACGAGCCATACTCAACATCGTGGCGCGGTCGCTCGTATTCAGATTCAGATCGTATACCATCCAACCTGAAGGGAAACACGCTTACGTAAAACAGTGAATAGTGATCTTTTAAAACTACAAATATTCCTACTTTAAAACAGTGAATAGTGATCTTTTAAAACTACAAATATACTTACTTTAAAACAGTGAATAGTAATCTTTTAAAACTACAAATATACTTACTTTAAAACAGTGAATAGTAATCTCTTAAAACTACAAATATTCCTACTTATGTCCTTCCTTTCTAGTTGTGAATTCGTGTTTTATCATTTTTAAATGATTTGAATACATTAATTTACGTCTATTCTAAAACTAATTTGTACAATATATTTTGATTTTGAATTTAGAATATGAATATATTAACAATATATAGTAATGCATAAGTACCTAATAAATCATTTATCCTACTTTTATAATTATTATAATACAAATATATTAAATACATAATACATATGCATTCTATAATTTATATATACAATACATTAACTTTTTATTAAAATAAAATACACTTTTAATACCGATATCAATTATAGTCAAGTTCAAATAATCAGCAGTATTTTGGGTATGTCGCCATTCACAAAAATAATACAAATCTAAATTATATCATAGCATATGGGCAATATTATAATATATGATTATTTATCAGTATCTTAATATACAATTCTTTATTAATATTATAATATATTCAAATACAATAAATATTTATTATAAATTTTATATATCATACTGTGTAAAATACGTATTTGACTTATTTTTTGCCTGCTTTTTTAACAAATTTATATTTTTTCTGATATACCGAATACAATATATTTTACACTTATTGTAAATGTAATAATTAATCATTATTTCCTCATCAATGAATTTAATTATTTTTTATATATTTATCACTGATAAAATTTCTACTCACAACAGTTATTTTATTATTATAATGGATTATAATATATATATATATATTTTTTTTAAATGGTATAAAGATACATACTTATAACTATACATATATGTATAAACTATAACCAGTTTTATACTAAGTACATACTGTTATATCAATATTATATACTACCAGAGAATAATAAAATAAAATATATAGGCCAGTTTAATATAATTAATAATATATTATATAATTATTAAATTCTATATATAATACAACGTCTTCATTATGTAGCGACTATTAATATATTTTAATATTATTATAAATATCAATGCATTTTAAAATAAACCTTTTTTTATATTTAAAAAAAGTATTTTTCATACATCGCAAATTAAGATAAAATTGTATTATTATTATATAATGTATTATTAAGTATTAATAAGTTATTGATGCATTATCTAAATGTATAACCTCCCATCATCAGATCATTTTGTGTTTGTTTGCGAGCAATTTTAAGACAACCCGCCTCAGTTATCACTAGTAATATGCTAGATAATAATATTATACCAAGAGTGGAAATCATATTTACTATTACAAATACGTAATATTAATGTATTGTGTTAATTATTCGTTTTATATATTTAAATGGTCTTATTATAAATTTTTCATGTTTATATCCTTTATTTATATCACCATAAGTCACATGACTTCTAAATTTTATTATCCAAATCCAGATGATTCAGAAATATTTAAAAATAGATTCAAAAATGTATATTTTATATATTCTATATAAATAGATATATAAATACAATTTCTAAAGTAGCTATATGAGTTATATAAGAGATATAAATTATTATGTATGTATATTTATTTTTATAGTAATTCTACATTATGTTAAATATAATAAAACAGAATGTGGTCAAATCACTTGACTCAAGTGCATTATGCGGCAAGTTTAAATTATGCTGGAGTTAGGTAATATGAATTATAAATGGGCGTATTCAAAATAATATGACTGACAATCTTATTAGCTGTCTATTAATAGCCCAGTAAACAGGTTGACTTTATAGTTTTGTAAAATCCTTTAATGTGCACGCAAAAATAAAAAATAATATAAAAGAAATTATGAAATGTAAAAAATGAAATTACCTGGAATGTTTACTGGTAGCACTATGATGATTTATGTTTGAATTAGTACGCGTTAGAGAAATATATATAAATATATATATATATATATATATATATATATGTGTGTGTGTATTTACAGATTAATATCCAATATTGGCTACTATATTCTTATCCGGAATTAGACATATATGTAGATGTGTATTATTTTAAAAATTAATTTAAATAAAATATATATACATTCTTAATTTAATACACTCTAAATTTATATATATACACTATATATAATATAAACAATGTATACAATATATACAATATATACATTATATACAATATATACGATATATACGATATAAATTTAGAATTCCTATTAGGTTATAGCTTCAAAAATATTTCACAAAAGTGGATACGTACTAGATATATAATCCAGTAAACATAATGAGGTAATAATTTTATGAAATCTTTCATTTGTTAAACTTCTTTTTATACTTAAAAGAAATTATGAAATGAAAAAATTATACAACCAGTATATTTTAACAGGAAATAAACATTCCCAGCAAACATTCCAGTTGATTTCATTTGTCCATGTTTAAAACCTATTACATCATTATGTTTGATGCGTTTATTATATCTAAAAATACAATAGTTGAAATCAAGAAATCATACGTGATAATCACCTATTATATAATTGTATTTAAACTGATTCATATTGTATTGTATTTATCACTATTGTATTCACCATTATATAACCATTAATAACGTGTTAAATATAGACTAGTGAATTTAATTCATTTTGTTAAGTAACACCAATTGTTTTATACTAAGTTTTATATACGGGTACTATATGAATTATACAATACTATTATAGTATATAGTCTATGGTGTCAGGATTACTAAATGCACTTATCTACGAATGCCGTTCACGTAGTACGAATGGCTATTTCATTGTCAAATTTAAACATGCAATTCTATGATATTATGCAATTCTATGATATCATGCTAAACGATTATTCTTCATATCCAAATGATTGCAATGTGTAATTTTTACAGTATAACCATAACTGCCTCAATACGGATATTGATACACTAACTACAAGTTACACTATAAAAAGAACTTCTTGATACTACACTTGTATAATCGTATAGTAATGTAAAAGTTATACATTTTTACGGAGTAAATATCAAAATCCAGTTTATCAACGCTTATTCAGGGAAATTGTTATTAAATATATATATATATATATATATATATATATCATAACTATGGTTATGCATAATGAATGTGTAATCTTGATGTACTATTATATATATATATATATATATATATATATATATATATATATGTGAGTTACCTATATTTTCTATCAAAAGTTAAGCCCACTGTGCCTAGATGTTAGAGAATTTCTCAGGTTTAATTTGATAAGCTTAGGTAATTTCTATCTGCACTTGATAACAAATAATTTTTCGGAACTTGAAAAAGTTTCAATGACCTATAGAATGTTCTCGATGTCACATTTTATAACATGACCTAGAAACTCCTGTATGTGTTCCCTGGCGCTGTAACTATTTATAATCTTTTTTAAAATCTCGAGATAATTTGAATTTAAACTTGTAAATATTTATATTTATAACATAAAAATTTGTATTCTTATGAACTAATAAGTTTTTATAAACAAGAATAATATTTAATATTTGATTACATAATTATTAAATTTAGAATATTTTTATATTATATTTTGAATCAAATTATATAATTTTAACGGATCTTAATGTTATGTGTAAAAAGACTATTATATAATTTAATTCACTTAATTTCACTTCACTTACTGTTATCGCATATTATGGACATATTTGATTATGTTGTTATAAATACTTTCTATTTGAATCTATTGTCACAAACTATAAATACTTTATATGTTTATATTATATTAATCAGTAAACCGACAACATAATACATTTACATTAACACATATACAATACATCATTTGGTTTTTATCGTAATAATTCATTTTAATCTAAAGAATATTATTATAATTATGCGTTATTTCATGTTTTTAAGGTTAATTCTATGATGTATTTAGATCCCTTATTAGTCATGGTGCATTATATTATATTGCATCAGTGTACGTCGTACTGTGTACGGAGTATAGTTAACAGTGTGTATTATTACACTGATTGTTGTATTTAATATTAATTGAAAAGTTTAATGTTAATTTGAATAAAATATTAAATATGATATAGGGTTATTTATTAGTATACTAGTAGTGAGTCAATATAATATTTTAATATATACTATAGCATACTATATAATATATTATATATATATATATATTATAATATATATATATATATATATATATATATTATATATAAACTATTTATATATATATATATTATAATATATATATATATATATATATATATTATATATAAACTATTTATATATATATATATAGATAGTATGTGTTATATTTAATTATTGGAAGTTTTTATTTCATTATGGAGTAAGAAATATAAATTCGAATATCAAATTCCTAATTGATATACATTTTATTTATATGTATAGAATATAAATTACAAATTACATATTCTCGAAGAACGATGAATACCATATATATTATATAATTATTTTTATAATATTTAACTATTGAGTATTTCTTATTAACTAATGCAGTTAAAATTAATTTTTTTAAAACTATGTATAATATGAAGGAACATCTAAAAGTATTCCAATTCTATATGAATATCACGATTTATGTGATATATATATATATATATATGTATGTATGTATGTATGTGTTTATGTGTGCAAGTATGTATGCATGTGTGTCTGTGTGTGTTTGTGTACATATATAAACGTATATACATCTTTTTTTTATTTATCATGTAATATTATTATTAAGAATATTATAATAACATTTTTAGTATAATTGTACTTATAAAATATCTATGCTAATAATAATAATACAGATAGTTTAGCTTAATCAATTATAGTGTTATTAATGGTAATAAAGTAATTGTTTATCTTGTTCCATCGATAATATAAAAATTCTATAAATTAAATACGATTTAACTAACTTATGTTTATAAACTATGATACTTATAGGAAAAGATATGAAAGTCGAATACACTCGATTTATATAATATATTGTAGTTTTGTTGTTTTTTGTTAGTATAAAGGAAATATCTAACCTGTTTGAGAATTCATTAAGCTATACGTATTTTGATATTAAAGTAATAAGATTAGTAACATATCAACAAAAAATACACATTATTTATAGTTTCCATGCAATTTTTTATATTATGCATAAATATAACGTATAACCTAGATAGCTGTTAGATCTTATAGCGATACTATAAATACGAAGATATTCTCATATATATGAGAATAATAATATAGGTTATGCAGTGAGTATAATTATTATGTAGGTTATTAATTGGAGTTATATCTAATTGGATTTTAATTTAGTTTCATTTCTTATCATTATATGTAGCTTATGCATATATTGATTTTTATATTAATATAGCTAAGTAGCTACTTGTGTACAAAAAGTAGTTTTATGTCATATGGGAAATGTGTAAACGAAGCGAGTATTTTTTTATAATATATAACTAATATAGTAATAATTAAACATTACTCATTAGTATCTGATATTAACTATTTAATAATTATTCAATCGAATAGAGGCATTACTAATTAGACATGTATTATTAATTTGTAAATAATATATTTTATAATATAATATTATTTGTCTATAGATGAAATCGTTAAATGTATTATCAATGGTGATAATATTGACAACATTTTATTTGAAAAAATATTATAATTATTTTAAAATATTTAAATATTTAGCTTTATTACATTTTTAGGTTATATTGTAAATATTATGCATAGGCAATACTACTTAAAATAAAGTATGGAAGAAGAACAAAATACAAAATTATCTTGTAATGCAAGACTAACTAATGAATCTATTCGTTCAATAGCAGAGTCAGTAGGAATACCTGTACTACTCGATAAACCTTGTGAATATATTTCTCACGAAGTTAAATATCGAATGAAACTAATATTACAAGAATGCGAAAAATTTGCAAGACACAGCGGGAGAGAAAAAATCACTGTGGCCGATTTCAATAATGCTTTAATACTTAAAAACATACCGGTTATTTTCCTACTGTAAATTAAAAAATATGTTACTTAAAATGTATGGCAAATTATTCACTATTATAAATAAATCATAATCATGAAGAATACTATTAAATATTCTTATATCCATTTTAACTTAAAAATGTAATCAATATTAAAATCAATATTAAAATGTATATTTGTTTATCAACTATCATATTAAATATGGTTCTAATTAATGAGTATTTATTTATACATATTTATAAATATACCATAATAATTATAATATTTATATTTTTATAGATACAATTAATATATACATATGGATTTGTAACTTATTTTCTAAGATAACTAAATAGAATTAAAGTAAACTAATTTTAAATTTTATATCCTATTCAGTGTATTTGTTTTTAATATTCCACATTACTATTCACAGCCTCAGTATGGTTTTTCATCAAAGGAGCAAGTACCATTTCGCATGGCCTCTGGTGGAGGCAGGGAGTTTCACTTTCAGGAAGAAAAAGAACTTGACTTAAATGATGTCATTAATGCCACACCTTTGAAAATACCCGTAGATGTATCTATTAAAGGCTGGTAACCCTCTTGTTTTCTAATTATTATATGTCCCGATACAATTTAAGTGATAATGCAATGTGAGGTAAAGATATACCTATGCTATTTAAATGTCGCTAAAGCAATTTGATCCGAAATATAATTTATAATAAGCTTGGAAATTGTTTTGAATATTCTTTGATAATATTCTAAAATCATAACGATGTGTTTACATATCTTTATATTTGACGCAGTAGAATTTCATTTTTACAAATATAAATTACTTACGAACTCCCAGCACTACATCAAAACATATTTAGCTATCGTTGTCCATTTAAATATATTTATAAAAAGCGTTATTATAGTTTAGTTGATGTGAGATCGCTGAAAGTTTCATAGTGCGGCAATCCTTGTGCGGGACTCGGGAAGGTATGTGAAAGGTACGATAATCATCGAATCCATTTTGCTAACAGCCCATTGGCTAATGATCGAAGGCATGCAGCCGGCGATCGCCGAGAATCCGACCCCGATCAACAAAACCATGCAGCAGTTCCACGCCGGCGCCGCTAGTGGCGCCACCGCCGCCGACTGCGAGGTCGACTCAAAGGTCGACGGCAACGCCACCAGCGAAAAGAACATCGCTCCGATCGAATGGATGAAGATGCACAAGGTACGTGTTTAGGTCGCTACACCTAGTGCTACACCTAGTGCTACACCCAGTACTACACCCAGTGCTACACCTAGTGCTACACCCAGTGCTACACCCAGTGCTACACCTAGTGCTACACCCAGTGCTACACCCAGTGCTACACCTAGTGCTACACCTAGTAGCTACACCTAGTGCTACACCCAGTGCTACACCTAGTGCTACACCTAGTGCTACACCTAGTGCTACACCTAGTGCTACACCTAGTTCTACACCCAGTGCTACACCCAGTGCTACACCTAGTGCTACACCTAGTGCTACACCCAGTGCTACACCCAGTGCTACACCTAGCGCTACACCCAGTGCTACACCTAGTGCTACACCTAGTGCTACACCTAGTGCTACACCCAGTGCTACACCTAGTGCTACACCTAGTGCTACACCCAGTGCTACACCTAGTGCTACACCTAGTGCTACACCCAGTGCTACACCCAGTGCTACACCCAGTGCTACACCCAGTGCTACACCCAGTGCTACACCTAGTGCTACACCTAGTGCTACACCCAGTGCTACACCTAGTACTACACCTAGTGCTACACCTAACGCTACACCCAGTGCTACACCTAGTGCTACACCTAGTGCTACACCTAGTGCTACACCCAGTGCTACACCTAGTGCTACACCTAGTGCTACACCCAGTGCTACACCTAGTGCTACACCTAGTGCTACACCCAGTGCTACACCCAGTGCTACACCCAGTGCTACACCCAGTGCTACACCCAGTGCTACACCTAGTGCTACACCTAGTGCTACACCCAGTGCTACACCTAGTACTACACCTAGTGCTACACCTAGTGCTACACCTAGCGCTACACCTAGTGCTACACCTAGTGCTACACCCAGTACTACACCCAGTGCTACACCTAGTGCTACACCTAGTGCTACACCCAGTGCTACACATAGTGCTACACCTAGTGCTACACCCAGTGCTACACCTAGTGCTACACCTAGTGCTACACCCAGTGCTACACCTAGCGCTACACCTAGTGCTACACCTAGTGCTACACCTAGTGCTACACCTAGTAGCTACACCCAGTGCTACACCTAGTGCTACACCTAGTGCTACACCCAGTGCTACACCTAGTGCTACACCTAGTGCTACACCTAGTAGCTACACCCAGTGCTACACCTAGTGCTACACCTAGTGCTACACCTAGTGCTACACCCAGTGCTACACCCAGTACTACACCTAGTGCTACACCCAGTGCTACACACAGTACTACACCTAGTACTACACCCAGTACTACACCCAGTGCTACACCTAGTGCTACACCTAGTGCTACACCCAGTGCTACACCTAGTGCTACACCCAGTGCTACACATAGTGCTACACCTAGTGCTACACCTAGTGCTACACCTAGTGCTACACCTAGTGCTACACCTAGTGCTACACCCAGTGCTACACCTAGTGCTACACCTAGTGCTACACCCAGTGCTACACCTAGTGCTACACCCAGTGCTACACCTAGTGCCTAACCCAGTGCTACACCTAGTGCTACACCCAGTGCTACACCCAGTGCTACACCTAGTGCTACACCCAGTGCTACACCTAGTGCTACACCCAGTGCTACACCCAGTGCTACACCCAGTGCTACACCTAGTGCTACACCCAGTGCTACACCTAGTGCTACACCTAGTGCTACACCCAGTACTACACCCAGTGCTACACCTAGTGCTACACCTAGCGCTACACTTAGCGCTACACCTAGTGCTACACCTAGTGCTACACCCAGTGCTACACCTAGTGCCTAACCCAGTGCTACACCCAGTGCTACACCTAGTGCTACACCCAGTGCTACACCCAGTGCTACACCCAGTGCTACACCTAGTGCTACACCTAACGCTACACCTAGTGCTACACCCAGTGCTACACCCAGTACTACACCCAGTGCTACACCCAGTACTACACCTAGTACTACACCCAGTGCTACACCCAGTGCTACACCCAGTACTACACACAGTACTACACCCAGTGCTACACCTAGTAGCTACACCTAGTGCTACACCCAGTGCTACACCTAGTGCTACACCTAGTGCTACACCTAGTGCTACACCCAGTGCTACACCCAGTGCTACACCCAGTGCTACACCTAGTGCTACACCCAGTGCTACACCCAGTGCTACACCTAGTACTACACACAGTACTACACCCAGTGCTACACCTAGTAGCTACACCTAGTGCTACACCTAGTGCTACACCCAGTGCTACACCTAGTGCTACACCTAGTGCTACACCTAGTGCTACACCTAGTGCTACACCTAGTGCTACACCTAGTGCTACACCTAGTGCTACACCTAGTGCTACACCTAGTAGCTACACCTAACGCTACACCCAGTGCTACACCTAGTGCTACACCCAGTGCTACACCCAGTGCTACACCTAGTGCTACACCCAGTGCTACACCCAGTGCTACACCCAGTGCTACACCTAGTACTACACCCAGTGCTACACCCAGTGCTACACCCAGTGCTACACCTAGTGCTACACCTAGTGCTACACCCAGTGCTACACCTAGTACTACACCCAGTGCTACACCCAGTGCTACACCCAGTACTACACCTAGTGCTACTCCTAACGCTACACCCAGTGCTACACCTAGTGCTACACCTAGTGCTACACCCAGTACTACACCCAGTGCTACACCTAGTACTACACCCAGTGCTACACCTAACGCTACACCTAGTGCTACACCTAGTGCTACACCTAGTGCTACACCTAGTGCTACACCTAGTGCTACACCCAGTGCTACACCCAGTGCTACACCTAGTGCTACACCCAGTGCTACACCCAGTGCTACACCCAGTGCTACACCCAGTGCTACACCCAGTACTACACCCAGTGCTACACCTAGTGCTACACCCAGTGCTACACCTAGTGCTACACCTAGTGCTACACCCAGTGCTACACCTAGTGCTACACCTAGTACTATACCTAGTACTACACCTAGTACTACACCCAGTGCTACACCCAGTGCTACACCCAGTGCTACACCTAGTGCTACACCTAGTGCTACACCCAGTGCTACACCCAGTGCTACACCCAGTGCTACACCCAGTGCTACACCTAGCGCTACACCTAGTGCTACACCCAGTGCTACACCCAGTGCTACACCCAGTGCTACACCCAGTGCTACACCTAGTGCTACACCTAGTGCTACACCCAGTACTACACCCAGTGCTACACCTAGTGCTACACCTAGTGCTACACCCAGTGCTACACCCAGTACTACACCTAGTGCTACACCTAGCACTGCTTATCTTAGTGTACTCCCAAACCCAAACCCGAACCCAAATCCAACCTGTTAAACTATTTATCGGGTACCTTTGACCACGATTTCAAATGCGAACTCATTTGCCATGTACTCCTCACCATGTACTCCTCACCATGTACTCCTCACCATGTACTCCTCGCAATGTACTCCTATCCATGTACTCCTCACCAAGTACTCCTCACCATGTACTCCTCGTAATGTACTCCTCACAATGTACTCCTCACCATGTACTCCTCACCATGTACTCCTCACCATGTACTCCTCACCATGTACTCCTCGTAATGTACTCCTCACCATGTACTCCTCACCATGTACTCCTCACCATGTACTCCTCACCATGTACTCCTCACCATGTACTCCTCACAATGTACTCCTCACCATGTACTCCTCACCATCTACTTCTCACCATGTACTCCTCGTAATGTACTCCTCACCATGTACTCCTCACCATGTACTCCTCACCATGTACTCCTCACCATCTACTCCTCACCATGTACTCCTCACCATGTACTCCTCACAATGTACTCCTCACCATGTACTCCTCACCATGTACTCCTCACCATCTACTTCTCACCATGTACTCCTCACCATGTACTCCTCACCATGTACTCCTCACCATGTACTCCTCACAATGTACTCCTCACCATGTACTCCTCACCATGTACTCCTCACCATCTACTTCTCACCAAGTACTCCTCACCATGTACTCCTCGTAATGTACTCCTCACCATGTACTCCTCACCATGTACTCCTCACCATGTACTCCTCACAATGTACTCCTCACCATGTACTCCTCGTAATGTACTCCTCACCATGTACTCCTCGTAATGTACTCCTCACCATGTACTCCTCACCATGTACTCCTCACCATGTACTCCTCACCATGTACTCCTCGCAATGTACTCCTCACCATGTACTCCTCACCATGTACTCCTCACCATGTACTCCTCACCATGTACTCCTCACCATGTACTCCTCGTAATGTACTCCTCGTAATGTACTCCTCACCGTGTACTCCTCACCATGTACTCCTCACCATGTACTCCTCACCATGTACTCCTCACAATGTACTCCTCACCATGTACTCCTCGCCATGTACTCCTCACCATGTACTCCTCGCCATGTACTCCTCACAATGTACTCCTCACCATCAACTAGGCTAAAGCTCGAGTTCAACTCCGGGAGATATCGTCTCACGAACTCTCTGTGGTTGGTTTCATCCTAGAAGTAATTGGCGTTCGACTTATTCTAAAGATCGCTTACCATTCTGCGAATGCTCGCGATTCCCGCCGTATTTGAAATTCGCTTAAGACGTTATTTAAATTGTAGTTATCGTGTATTCATTTACGATTGGTCGAAGTCGATAATAACGGCAATAACTCCTACGACAGTATTCCTTTCGCCGAATGACATTATTTTGTACTTTAAGGAACAACAATTCTACTTTAAAGAGATCACGGAATCGTGCGTTGGGTCGGACGAATCGAAGAGGACGGTGAGTTGTTGGACTGTGCATAGACATTGTCTGCCGGACCTCAATTTAATACTTCGAACTAGATACTTAAATTACTTAGATTACTTAAACACCTAAATAGACTACAATTCAACAATATCTGCATATAACAGAATTCCGTAAAAACTTTATTCTAAATATAGTTATAAAATTTTATATAATGTTTAATTACACTTCATACTTTTATTTATTGTTATCAAAATTTAGTGACTAGATTTTTAACTTCATCACAAATCAGTTTTCACCATTATCTATATATTTTGAATGCAGAATATTTTGAGTAAAACTTTTGAGTAAAAACGAAAATCTTCCGCCTGCTTCCGATAATTTCCTCATTCACCCAGGAAGCCTTGCACAGTATAGCTTCGGAGTCGGGCCTCTATCAAATGGTGCCTAGATTCACGACCTTCATTTCCGAGGGCGTTAGTTGTTCGAACGGCGTCTTACCGCGCAATTCAATAGAAAACGTCCGGTTCCCTCTCAAACTGTACATGTCTACGATATCTACTCCCTTACGACGAGACATCCACTTAAGCTCGATGCTTTTCATTGACCAATCATTTTATTTGTTTACATACGAATATTAATATTCAGAAGTTCCGAGTTCTATTGTTCATCGGATTGCTTTACCGACTTATCTCGACCTCAATCTATTTCCAAACCCACGCGTCTCCTTCGTGGGCAACGCAGTCTAGTTCATTTCACCGACCATCGACCCCCCTCCGCCGATTTTACAGGTCAGGGTGAATGTCGTTCAGCACAACCTCGCTCTGCTGATCTACCTGATGAGAATGGTCAAATCACTGCTGGATAATAGTTCTTTGTACCTGGAGAAATATGTTGGTATGCAACAAATGTACGAAGCCATTGCGGACTGCATTTGTATTGATACACAAATACCCGTACTGTTAATATATGCCAATTATTTTTTATAGAGACTCGTAATATTTAATATATGTCACTAGAGATTTATGACTCATAATAGATTTATGACTCATAATAGATTTATGACTCATAATAGATTTATGACTCATAATAGATTTATGACTCATAATAGATTTATGACTCATAATAGATTTATGACTCATAATAGATTTATGACTCATAATAGATTTATGACTCATAATAGATTTATGACTCATAATAGATTTATGACTCATAATAGATTTATGACTCATAATAGATTTATGACTCATAATAGATTTATGACTCATAATAGATTTATGACTCATAATAGATTTATGACTCATAATAGATTTATGATTCATAATAGATTAATCAAGGCCTCCTTTTGCTATGAAAAATGTTGTTGTAATTGTTATTTTTTATGGATACAACGACAAATATAAACATTCTTTATAACAAATTATTATATTTGTCAATAATTATATTTGTCAATAATTATATTTGTCAATAATTTTATAACAAATTATTCATATTTGTTTGAAATCAATGATTAAATCAAACTATTGAAATGAGTCATTAGTAATTTTTATATCAATTTAAACAATGCAATTTTTGGTAACTCAATTATTAATATCTTTGTAAAATATTATGTATATTTCAAAATAATACGAATATTTTTAGGTTTTTTTTAAAGTTATTTATATTCTGGTATTAAGATAATACTTTACCCATTAAATATAATTACCATTTTTTTTGTATTAACCTCATGTACTTTATATGTCCTCGTTTACATATTTACTTATAAGAAAGAGGTATAAATATAGTTATAATTACATTAGTTCATATTAAACACAACAATATATATTTTACTATCTTTAAATATTTAGAGCTGTCATATTGTAATTTGTTTTGATTTTATCATTTTATTAAAAACTGACTAATATTTATTTTATCTAACTACGAATGCAATAACACTAAATATTGATCTTATTCAAATTTTCGTTATTGACATTTTGATCATCAAATTCTGTAATAATTATGCTAATATGAATTTTGCAGAATTACAACTATTGTTATTAAACGCAATTAATGGATGTTTTAAATGAACGAGAGTATATGTTATCATCCGAGGTATTGCATTGATCCTTGATAAATAGACACATGTTTATTTACACTATTTGATTTAAATTATATTTAGTTCAATAATTACGCTTATACATAACCTATTCAAAAGATGCTGAAATTAATCTAACTTAATATTGTATTATCTAACTTAATATTGTATTATCTTAATATTGTGTTCTTATTAATGAAATGTGTTTATAACAAAAATAACAATACCTAGCTATACTTTTAACATTTTAATATCCATCATAATGTTAGTATGTTTTATAGATTCGTAAAAATAATAATCATAAATAATAAAAATCATAACATTTGTAAATATTGTTAATTTCAAAATTATTTCATATTTTTTTAACTTTATGTTTTGAAACTCGGTTTCAAAATATCCAACAATTTTATATCAAATTAAATGATAAGCGCTGTTGTTTACACTCAAATTGTACATTATTATTTACTGCAATTACGGCTTAAATGTTATTCCCTAAACACCATTACTAATAGTGAAATATATATGTTTGATATATTATGCCTGAATGCTTGATTATTTAACATTTGTGAAAATATAAGTATACATACATATAATTAATACATATAAACAATAGGTCTCATTTTCCTTACAAAAAATTTGTAAACAGTTGTTAATTTAACTTAGAACTATATTAAAATATTATGCATGCATTATTTAAAATCAGTGTATTTATAATATACTGTTATACTTATAAATATTGCTACATTTCATTATATAATATATATATATATATATGTATATATATATATATATATTTTATTTCTATATTTAATTTAAAATTCTATATTACACATTAATACATTTAAATATATACATATATTAATATATATATTTATATATATATATATATATGTATATATATGTGTATATATGTATATATATATATATGTATATATATATATATATATATTAATATATGTATATATTTAAATGTATTAATGTGTGATATAGAATTTTAAATTCCTCTCCAATTTTATAACTCTTTATTTATATACAGTAATTAATAAATACAATAATAATATGTATTTAATAATTTCTAAGAATTTAAAAAAATTATTTTAAATCAATATACAATTATTACAATTGTATATTTTGTTCAATATATATATTATATCTCTTATGTTGTTTATATTAATGCTGATATATTATACACTTATTATTTGTCATTGTATATATTAATAATATTGATGTACTTATTCATTAGATTAGATATTATTATTATGATATTTGTTATCATTTATTTAAATATAAAATATATATTATTTTATATTATATACAATAATATTTTTAAAATCCCTAATATTTTTATTATAAAAATTATAAAAATTATCCCCACTATTTTCTACTAGATTCCTTTTGAACGCTTTACGACCTGAAGTTGAAGGAGGTCTTTATAGATAGTGAATTATAAATTATTGAAATGATCACTCGATGCCTACTTAATTATTAATAACATCGCTTGGTAGTACCCATATACTCAGTCATCTAACCTCACCTCTGACCTCACCTCTGACCTCACCTCTGACCTCACCTCTGACCTCACCTCTGACCTCACCTGTGACCTCCGTTCAGTTACACGAGTTGGTACCGGCGGTGTCCACCTGTCTGATCTCCAGGCAACTTTGCGTTCGACCGGAACTCGACAATCACTGGGCGCTCAGAGATTTCGCATCGCGGCTCCTCTCCGAAATATGTGTGTTGGTCATTAAACGGGGAGGTTAGGGGTCAAGATAGAGGATGAGCGTGCGGTTAGGTAGTGGTCAATATAGAGGTTAAGTATATGGACGAGATAGAGGTTGAGAGTGTTATTAAAGGGTGGTTAAGATATTGTTTAAGATGATAGATGTAGCGTAATCAATTATATAGGAATAGAAATGGAATATAGTGAAGCTGGTAGAGATGATTTTCATGTGTGAAATGTGTAGGTGAGTGTTTAGGTGGGAGATCATGCAGTGAATATATTTTACATTAACACCACATTAACCTCACATTAACCCCACATTAGCACCACATTAACCCCAAATTAACTCAACATTAACCCCATATTAACCCTACATTAACTCCATATAAACTCCACATTAACTCCACATTAACTCCACATTAACTCCACATTAACTCCACATTAACTCCACATTAACTCCACATTAACTCCACATTAACTCCATATTAACCCTACATTAACTCCACATTAACTCCACATTAACTCCACATTAACTTCATATTAACCCCACATTAGCACCACATTAACTCCACATTAACTCCACATTAACTCCACATTAACTCCATATTAACCCTACATTAATTCCACATTAACCCCACATTAACCCTACATTAACCCCACATTAACCCAACATTAAACCCCACATTAACCCCACATTAACCCCACCCCACCCTATCTGACACTACTTCCATGCCGCTGACAGTGCTTTCAATAATTCCGCCAACAACCTGCAACAACGCCTGACTTCAATACTCAGTGAAGCTCTGGCAAACCCCCGCAATTCACTGTCCACGTACTACGGTACTATAGTCGGCTTGTCGGAGCTCGGCCCCAGTGTTAGGCCCCAGTGTTGCGGCATAGAAGAAGTGTCGGATAGGGTGGGGTGGGGTTAATGTGGAGTTATGTGGGGTTAATGTGGAGTTAATGTGGTGTTAATGTGGTGTTAATGTGGGGTAAATGTGGGGTAAATGTGGGGTTAATGTGGTGTTAATGTGGAGTTAATGTGGGGTTAGTGTTACCGTTGTGGGGGTCTGGCTTACGCTGTAATGTCACTAGCTCCCATCTAATAGTGCATCCGGTGAGTCCTCGCCACCTGGCGCCTTACCCCCATTTAACGGCGGATACAGTTAAGTGCCGCCTACACCCCCCTCCCCCCACCCCCGGCAGACAATCAAAACATTCGTGATACCTCACATTCGGATTCAAGGAGAAAACGTGAGATGCGCTCTGGAAGGATTGCTGACCAGTAGCATAGATAAAGTGGCAGCCGGACACATCAGGACCTCCATACTGGTGGGTGCGGGGATGGGTTGATATCGGCATGGGGGGGGGGGCGTAAGGCAACCAGCGGAGCGGATAAAGTATCCGCCGAACATTCGGACATCCGTTCTGAACATTGTGGAGTTTGTGGGGGTGGGGGAATGGGCGGCGACGATGTATTCGAGGTGCGGTGACCATCGATGGCCATTATTATAACATTCGCTCCTCAGAAAAACATCCCTCCGGTGGTCAAGTCTCGTCAGAAGTGCGATAACCTCGAGAATTTCGTTAAAGAGTTTGGAGATTATTTCGGCAAAGACATTTTTGTGGCAGTTTGCAGCCTGCGTTCAACTTCCGTTACCGTTCCCACGGCGAAGCCGAACCAGATCACTCAGGTTCTACGGAAAATTAGCTAACGGCGTTAATGTCGTTGCTTCGAATAATCGAAAAATCAACTCGAGATGTTGAACACAAAATAAATCTCGAACTTTCAATATCTCTAAATTACTGTTTTTCTTTTTAGTTTTTTTAGTATTTACTCTGTAATACTCTCTCTTACCTCTTTGCTATACTATATTATACCATGATATACTATATTATACCATGATATACTATATTATACCATTATATACTATATTATACCTTTTTGCTATACACAATTATAAAAATTTTAATATCTAATCGTAATTAATGAAACACTATGAACCAGTTATTAAAATCTATAATGCATTTATTGAGAAGATGGTGTTTTGTGTTTATTTAATTATTCTGTTTTTAAGGTATATTTCTATAACATTTTAAAAACTATCTTCAAGACTAACTTAGATGTTTATTATTTTGCCATTCTCACAAAATTATATAATTGTATTGTATTTAAACACTTTTAAAAATATATTTATAACAATACTTTGTATGCGATATATAATCTCTTAATTATTCAATAGTAATAAATATATTTATTTAAAGATTTAAAAATATCTTAAGTTTATAAATATATTTCTTTTAACAGATGAGAAAAAGTCAATTATATATAAACCAACAACAACAACAACAACAACATAGAAATTTTGCTCAATCTAATCAGGTCATTAATGGATTATGATATATATTCAAATTTATATTTTATCTATAAATATCAATACATTTTAAACTATTGTTTATATCTTGACTACATTGCAATTATTAATAAATTCATGAACCCGTTTTAATCGCAGCCCACGCAGAAGTATGTAATGGTTTCACAATCGAACCAACAAATATATACAAACTCGCAAATTATCACATCACACGAACATGGTAAGTTTCTTAAGTTTAAAACAAATATTTAAAATATTCCATTTCGTATATCCATTCATAATTAAATAATATAATCAGATATTATTAAAATTTATTTTTATGAATATTATTTAAATTAATTCAAATATATCTACGTAATCATTTATAATTTTATAATATACAGAATGAAATACAAAATTGGAATACTTTTAGAAATACTTTGTTATCTTTATAAATCAATAAAATAATTATTATCTAAATCCAATTATAATTATCAAAATATTACCATATAACATAAAATTGTTAGATTATTTAAAAAAATCTACATCCATTACTTTTATAAATCAGAATTGAGATGGTTTCAATAATTTATCTTAAATAATTAATTTAATTATTGTAGAAATATTAATTGAGATACATATTATTTAGCATATTTATTTAATTATATTTAAAATTATTAAATTATATAGATAAGCAATATTAATATATACATTTATTGAAGTGAATACATTATATTAATTATTAGTTTCATTTTTAGCAAGCTCACGTAAATTCTTTTTTATTTTATTGTACATAATATTCTTTTTTTCATTTATCATTATTTTTATTAACCTAGTATTACTCATATATGCATTTGTAAACCGGGCTATTAAAATTATTTTATAATCAAATTTTGTTTTCATCTTTTTTATTATACTTTTGTGTATAGGTGTTATTACGCTATTGAAATTTTTAAAATTTTTTTTATCTGATGTTATAAATTCTGTATCTTCTTGTCGTGTTGAAATAACGCAGAATTTATCAGTTACTCCCAAACAGTTTACAGAATTATTATTTGCATAGTTTTTATGTATTATTATTTTTGAATCGAAAAAATATTTATTATAAATGTTTTTTTCGAATATCAAGATATACTGTGAAATAATTAATATTATGAATATAAATTTGCTAACACTATTTTGCTATGAATTATATAATATTAAACATGGCATATATCACTATATAATAAATTCTAAATATATATATAATGAAATTCTGAAAAATATTCTATGATATATATAATTTATAAATGAATTAAATTTAATAAATAGATATATGAATTTCATTCATATATATATACATTTTTATCCAAGTGTTACAAAAAATATTACTTTAAAACAATGTATACAATATATGGGAAAATATTTTTTGTTTTATATTGGCTTGTAAAGTGCTAATTTATTTACAAATAATATGAATAATTTGTTTATTTTCATGTCTTTGTGGTTGATTTTAAAATATAAATATTTTATTGACTGTTATTTTTTAACATAGATTTATAATTAACTATTATAAATTTTGAAACATATATTATGACATTTTTAAACTATATATTATAAATAAAAACTATATTGTAGATATTAAATAAAATATAAATATTGTTCAAACTTATTTTAATTTTATTTACATTTATATATATTTTAAATGGCTATATTTATAACTATATACATAATTATATTTATATATATTTACATAGCATATAATTGTTCTGACTAGGATCTGTAACACATAACATCCATATTGAATATCTGAGATAAATTAAATATCTATATTTTAAAATCATTAGAAAGAGATGAAATTATAATGATTTGTGTAAACAATTCACTGCCTATCTATCCAATATCATAGTTATTTTCTTATAAATTTCATTACAATTGAAAGATAGGGAGTAGGATATCTACCCACTATCTATGCCAATATCTTGATTAACTAATTGATAAAAACAACAATAGGGTTCAACTTTATAGTCTGTGCATTATATTAAATAATAAATATATAATTTACCATAAAATATATACTACAAGTATTATGTATTAATAATATATATTTTCACTGCATTCATTATAAAATTATTTTATTTTATTAAATACAATTTCTGAAGTGTTGATTATCTTTACTATTATGTGTGGATTATATTCTAATTATATTAAAAGGATTAAAAGTGTATTGGATAAAATAAATAATGACTTATATTTTTCGAAATAACATGCATATATTTTCTACTGTATTAATAATGTAAAAAAACGTAGAAAACAAAACTAAACAACTTGATAACTAAAGAATTATATTATATTATATAATATTCAATTGTTTGTAACCTTTTTTCGTTTTGTAAATAATGTTCGGAATGTTTCTTTTGTTAAATTGGTATTTCTTTTTACAATATTGTATTTTCCCAAAATTTTAACAATACTTCTTAATAAATCTTATATTAAAGAATACAATTATTTTATCAATGCAATTTAAATAT
This sequence comes from Osedax frankpressi, assembly GCA_964035775.1. Classification (NCBI taxonomy): domain Eukaryota; kingdom Metazoa; phylum Annelida; class Polychaeta; order Sabellida; family Siboglinidae; genus Osedax; species Osedax frankpressi. The sequence goes on along the minus strand of OZ038317.1, from coordinate 9,144,021 downwards.
ATATATTTAAATATAAGGTATATTAAAAATATTGTTATGATATAAAACTATTGCTGGTTAATAATATTTATAATTTTTAACCGTGTTAGAATTTCACGATTATCAACGTATAGGTGAACATTAATAAATAACTGATAAAAAAAGTGCAAATGGATATAAATATATATTTAAAATTATAGGGAGCAAATATTATACCTCTCTCTCGTACTACTTAGATTATAACACATGTGTTTAACATAAGAACATATTGTGCATAACATTGATGTTTCTTTGGCTATTTTAAAAATCACAAAAGAAAACGAAAGCATGCCTTATGTGAGAGACTTTTGTCTAAACTATTGAGAAGGGTATTCATTTTTATTATTTGTTTATTGAGGGAACTTTTAGTATATTTTGCAACTTTGTTTTAAATTTAGTGATTCGGTACAAACAACATTTAAATATAAAAGAATCTCTGAAATATGGTCAAAATCAAATTGGTTTACATTATTTAAAATAAAATAAATAAACTGGATCGTGTTTTTCCATATTATATTTTATTGATGTTTTTTGCAAAAAATATATATTTATATTGAATACATATTTATATAGTCTATATATTGGTGTTGATCATATTTATATGTTTGTATCATCCGCGGTACAACGAGAGATGGGGTGCGGTGCTACATAAATAAAATAGAAAATAGACGACAGTATATTGAGTTAAGCCTATAAACTACAAGTATTGCATAGCATTTCTACCAGGCAGATAATTGGCAACCTGCGAGATAAATAGAACGTTATTTTCACCTTAAGTTGCATAAATGTTAACTGAACCAAGTATTTACTATACTAGTTGGCATAATATAGCATTTTTATTGTCTCTAACGTACTTTGGTGATATATACAGTATAGATTTATGTGTACTGGTGTTTACGGTATCATCTCATTAGATTATTATAATGGTATACATTGTTTTCTAATAACGTTTCAATCTACAACTAAATGCAAATCATGTAAATAGAACATATTATTATAGCTTGCGTTTTACATGAGTTTCCAATTAACTAAACTATAGCATTATCAATTTTACAAATATACTTTAAAATACAAATAAATAAGTTACATAATTTTCCCGATAAAGAAATATAAAATTTAATTCATGTACATATCTGTTAATTTAAAATAAAACATTACTAGCTAAGATTATCAATCTAGTATCTTGGGTAATAATATAGAATGTTATATATACCTGAGTAGCTATATTATTCCAAATATTATCTCGATACCTAGATCTGCGGGGGTAAATTATCACTTAATAGTTTAGAAATGATTTGGTTACGCTCAATTGTGGGATTAAAATATATAAATAGTATTTATTAAATACATTGTTTTAATAAAAACATCATTATATTAAATATATTATTAGTTGATAGTTGATGTTATTTTTTTAAATTTTATATTCTTTATTTACCAAAATCTGCCAAATGTTGTGGTAGATATAAGAGGGATAGTTGGAAGGAGAGTGGGAGAAAGTAATTGAAAGAGAAATAGAGGACCATTGAATAAATATGTTACTATATATACATATTTAGTATATTAATTTGCATACACATATAATAATTAATCCAACAAACTTGCAATTGACATTACATTATAATTCCATATTTTTTTTATATCTACAATTATAATTATATTTTTCATTGAATGCATTGTATTTTTAATTTTGTTGAATATATTTAATACAGTGTATCCAAATGTGAAATTTACATCATAGTACGGCTTAAATGGAAATAGTACAAGTTTTACATATCAAATACATGTAAATTTGTTTAAATTAAATATTATGTTATATAATATTATTTTATAAATAGATGTGCATCATAGTTGCATAAGTAACTAACTAAAACAATATTAAATTATATTAATTAGTCACTATATAATTGGAAAATATGAATTTGATTCATATCATTGATATTATATTAATAATTTTCTTTAAAAGTCATATTTTATATATTTCTTAAACACTTTTAAACCAAGCCTCAATAAATATTGTGTAATTGAAATCATAATCATTTTTTTACAGACAAGTTTAATTAAATTATATTGCATTTTTTTAAAATAGTAATCTAATAATTTATAATTGAACTTATTAGATATACTTAACCCTGTTCTACTAGTTAATTAATTCATTGATTTATATTAAAACACTTAATAGTTACAAATTGTGGTTTATAAAATAAAGGGATAAATAAACAAATACACTAGAAATAGGTATTTTTCTAACCAAGCTTAACTAATTACAGTATATTCAATTACGGTAGGATATTTATATCATATATAATATAAATAATATTCCATGGAATTCATAAAATCCTTATTATATATTGAATAAAGATATATTTTTATTATTATATGCGATAATAAATAGACATGATAATATGATATAATAACTACTTATTACAATACCACTATTTTAGTTGTATTTTGAAAATATTACTCATGTGTACTAAATTTCACAATTTATTTTTCATATAGTTTTTATCTTGTAATTCAAATGAATAATTAAATAAAGTAATTGGTAATACATTTATATTAATATATATATATATATATATATATATATATATATATATATTTATATTAACCATATTTGAATTATAATTATCAACATCAACTTTATTGTCAATAGATAACTCAAAAAATCTTACTCCATTTTTGATTTGTCCTGCAAAGTCCAAATTTTGATATCGATCTAAAATGAAAAAAGCTTTTATTAGAAATAACTATTTAAGATTATAATCTTAATAGATAATTTATATTATCCTTTTACACCTACATATTTTCGTAAGTATACTAATATATATATTATAATATGAGTATATATATATATATATATATATATATATATATATATATATATATACATAATGCATATTTGATATATCATATGTATTGTTATAATCATATATAATCCAAGTCATGTTAATGCATTATTTTGGATTAATTTATATTTTGTGTACATATTTAGTATGATACAGTTCGTGTGAGTTGAGTATTTTCCTTGAATTGTATTTATATATTTCCTATGTTATTGCTTAATGTTCTGAATAATGTTATATACTGTATTATTGATACTATGCTATTATTATCACAACATATATCACAATGAAAAATATCTTATTTATTATCATACTAGTATATATATATATATATATATATATATATATATATATATATATATCAAGTAGGGGAGATACACCTAATACCGGTCACCTCTCTATCTCATAAGATATTGAACATAGAAAAACATAGAAAAAATAATAACCTAGATTAATCTAAATCGAATTATACAAATGATAGTTTTATATGTTCTCGATATTACAAGATACGAGATCAAATAATTCCTAATTCCTGTGTCGTATAATAAAACATAGCGCGATCACGTGACTATACATTCATATAACTCGTTAATATAACGTAAATATAACTTTAAACAACATACTATTTACATAGTTATAGAGTATATATATATTCGTATTACATGTTGATATCAAATAATAATATTCTGAAACTATCGAATATTTTGAATTTTAATATTTAAAAATTGAAAAATAAAAATATTAGTATTTAATTATATTATCTATATTTAATTCTATTCGAAATAGTGAACACTCATTTTTAAAGAATTACAACAAAACATATTTAATTGAAATAAAAAGTCTAATAGATATTTAAGACTCTGAGCATAAAGAGCGTGATTTGGTTTGTTAAATTTGCAATTTTTAAAAGATTTTAAATAATTTCCATAATATTTCATCGCAACGAATTCGAGACCTTGTATTTGGACCTTTACATCACTACTTTTAAATTGAAAATTATACAAGTATATTTTGAAAGTTTAAAAAAACGTTCTATAATGTCTGATTTATACTAATATATATATATTAACTGTATTGGTTAGTATTAACTATATATATTATCTAATAGTATTATATAGTATATATATTATATATATTATACAATTATCACATTTTGTAAATAAAGTTTTAGCTAAAACATATTTATAATTGTGATGCCGGATTAATTTATGATTATTTAAATTCTAATAGTTAATAAGTACATACATAACGCATACATAAACGTGTGTCTATATTAATATCGTATTGCGTATATGTTTGTTTGCGTTTGGACTCCAGATCTAGATATTGACATATATCGTGTATGCATCGTCGATGTGTAGTAATTTTTACTTTAATTTAGACTCGGGCAGTATTTATCTTATAATTTCACTAAATATTCCCCTAATTAGGAATTTTTTATTTCGTATAATTGATAATATTTGAAATGTACTTTATTTTATAAATGTCTGAAATCTCCTAAATAAATCATACGAACGTGCTTTGTATTGATTAAGTGCATTTTAAAATTTAGAATTATATAAAATACATTTAATATATGTAAACGGCGCTTCTAAATACACAAATACCCGAGAACCCATACAAATCACGCATCAGGTCAAATTGCCCACGACAGTATTCCCAATTCATAATATAATATAATTTTTTATAGAAACATTATCATGTAAGCTTAATTAAATTAACTATTACTAATATATGTATTACTATATTTGTGTAATTTCGAATATAAAATAATATAATATACTTAAAATGTATACTAACTTGAATAAACAAATAGAATGGTAAATTTTTAAAATTAAAAAATATTGTTTATAATATAGTGATGTAAATATACAAAATGTAATGTAGGTCAAGGTCACAAGTTAGTGGCGATGAAATATTATAGAAATTATTTAATATTATTAAAATACTTTTTTCGAAAATTATTAATTTAAATAATATATATAAAATAATATATAAAATAATATATAAAATAATATATAAAATTACGCTTTTATGCTTTTATAATTTTAAATATCTACTAGACATTTTATCTCAAATAAATATATTTTATTGTAATTATTTTAAAATGAGTATTCATTATTGCGAATAAATTAAATAAAGATAATAGAATTAAATACTAATAATAATATTTTTATTTTTCAATTTATAATTATTAAAATTCAAAATTCTCAATAGTTTCAGATTATTATAATTTAATATTCCAATTTAATACGAACATGCATATACTCTATACTCAAGTACATATTTATTTTGTTTAAAGTTATATTTACGTTAAATTAACGAGTTATATGAATTTATAAAGTCACGTGGTCGTTTCAAGGTTTATTATACGACACTTGTATTAATTTATATCTCCCCTATCTGTAATATTATCATATTAAAGGGAATACACGACGTGTATTACATGTTCGAAACCATTTCTGGTAGTAATATAACATCATATATATATATATATATATATATAGGCTAATTAATATATAATTATATAATAGAATACCTACTTACGAATAGATACTTTAGTAATTACTAACTTATGTCGCTCAATTGATTTATTACAAGTATATTTTTTCCATTTAATGTACCAATAAAATTAGAAATTTCCGGGTATTTCTGATTGTTAATTACGTTGGTAGAGAAATAGCTGTTAGCGAAATCATTGCTGAAGAAACTTGAACACGTACCTGGAGTGATATCGTCCATTTATTGATATGATATTAGTATGAGTATGCGAGTATATTCGATGAGTCACTAGTAATTGAGACTCGTTAGTAATGAGTCATTAATGATATGAGTCAATGCGTAAGCCTTTAACGCGGAAATTGTATTATAATATATTTAGGAAGTACATTTATTGTTAAAAACGGAACAAAGAAACATCATGTTATACAGTTAGTTGGACAGGGGTATGCACCAACAGACGTATACTGTATGTCGTACATTGGATACATAGGAAAATATAGATGTTACTGTTTAACTTTTGATGAGCTAATTATACTCAAAGATATACCGTTTTGTATGATAGTTATATATGGCTATTACTATTAATAGCAATATATATATATATATATATATATATATATATATATATTATAGTATAACAAAATATATTGAATAATATATAGTAACTGTTGTTACTAATAACCAAATAAACCAGACGATATAACTAATAATCAATTGATATATGATTATTTTAATAGTAAATATATATTTTTTGATTGTAAATTAAATATATTTTCACTTTTAAAAGTATAATTAAAAACTAAAATCACCTGGTAATTCCCAGAATTGTTATATATGATAAATTATTGAATTAATAAGTTTATAATTGAGTCATCGAATAATAACTATTATAAATTAATGTATGTTATTATAATTATAATGTAATGTATGCAGATTTTTGATAGAAAATAATTAAAATATATTAAAATATTGGTTGTTAAAATTTAACAAAAGTTTTATTTTACGTGATTGCAATAAAGTAAGTTGTTTTGTTTATATGGCATATATGTCAATATATTTATTTCACCAACAAGATACAAAATAACAATTTTATATACTATAATGTTATTTATACATTATATATCAAAATTAGTATGTCATACGTATACGTATATGATTATTGAAAGGCCCGTAATATAACATTTGGATAATCAAAAATTAATAATGTCAGAAAAGTTACATTTCAATTAATAACGTATATTATTAATAACATATATAAAGTATATATATATTATAATCTAGAAACATTATTAAACCATAAACTAATATTGTAACAATGCATTATATTACTCAATGTATATTATATATGATCTTACTGATGTATATATATATGTATATATCATTAATGTGGCTATCTATATTATAGCTATGTAGTGTAGAATATAGTATAGCTATGTAGTATTGAATATATTATAGCTATGTAGTGTAGAATATATTATAGCTATGTAGTGTAGAATTCAAAATTTCTAACATTCTAATCACTTTAATGAATACATCATTATATCTTGTTTTATCATCTCTAAAAATCATTGAAACTGTTCTTTTAAATGACTGTTTTCATATTTTATAGAAATCTCTAGATTTTTAAGTAAATTTTACTTTTTCTACTTTAGACATAAAATAAATTATAACTTAAAATAAATCAAATAAATTATAAACCATTGATATCGTAGAAAATAATATTTTAATTTGAAATAATGTAAATACATAGTATTTTGTACTAAAATTAATATATTATAGATATGACATAGATTGGTAAATATTGAGTCTTTTATAGTGCAATAGTTAAATTTAAATATCCTAATTTTACTATATTAAATATAAAAGTAAAGTATATTTAATCATCAAATTAAATACCAACATTTCATTTACTAAGTTTTTAATTTAAATGTTAAAATTATGCATACTCACGAACGAGTGTACAGTGTACACTGTATATACTACATATATTTAAACTGTTTTATATGACAACTATTTATGTGTGATCTTATATTTTATTGCCTCTCTGACTAGGCGAGATTTAATATTTAATTAATAAATAATTTACAAAAGTATATTAGTTTATATGTTAGTATATATTTATTTATATATAGAATATATATATATATATATATATATATATAATTTAGTATATATGAGTAGTAATAACCCAATATTGGAGCTTCTAAGATAGGTATATCAAATTCATCAGTATCTTCTATAGTTCTCTTATATTCAAGTTCTAAATATAAATGAATGCATTTAAATTTACATATATATATATATATATATATATATATATATATATATATATATATATATATATATATATGTGTGTGTGTGTGTGTGTGTGTATGTGTGTGTGTGTGTGTGTGTGTGCGTATGTGTATGTGTGTGTATGTGTGTGTGTGTGTGTGCGCGCGTGTGCGCGTGTGATTTAGGAACCACTAGAGCATTATAATACTTAACATATATATCATACAGTGTACGGTCTGTTACATAAGTGTTATGAGTAATCAGAAAACACGAATAATATACCTCCTCCTTTTGTTATCGAACAATCATAATACTCTTTATTATATAATCATATATATCCTTGAATTGTATAAAAGCTCCTATCCATTTGTTCAATTTTAAAAATCTATATAATTATATATCTAGATTCGATTCTATTAATCTTACTTTTGTAATATATTTATTTAGCTTTATAATTCTATATTGTTCCTAAATACATTATTTATTTTTGACCATAACTAATATTTTCATTGTACCGAAGTGAGATGATTTGTTATACGAATTATAAGATCCTGGAATATTTTAAAAGTGTTGAGTCTTCGAAATTAACAACATTCCGGACATAAGAACGAAGACACCTAAATTTGCCATTTGGGTTTAGGATATATATATACAGTAATATTCCAAGACATCTGTGAACATTATTAACAAATTTGAAAGGGTTAATTTCTGATAAACGTAATAATGTTTACAAATCTTGCATCATTTTCATATATATATTAAATTTTATAAAAAAAGCTAGAATTAGGAAAGTATCAAATACAAGATATTGGTATATATTTATGAAGGTACCAATGTAGTTGAATAGAAAACATAATCTATAAGAATATTTATAAACAAAAAAGCAATGATTTTTTAGAACCAATCACATTACCGGAGATTCTTAGGCTATAGCATAGTATAGCTATAGACTAACTATAGTTATTAAACAGCTCACTTTTTACAACATAATACAGAAACAGATATCTCACGACGGACCCCAGAACAACTTGAGTGCCATCCAAATCTAAATTAAATGGCTGATAAAATGAGCTGATATTTATTGTCGGTCATTTGCTATTTTGCTAAAAGTGATATATTAAAAAGTGATTACTCATTATCGTTATCTAAGTATAATTAGTTACATCTTTAGCTATTTAAACTATTATTTTAATCTATACTAGTTATTATTGTAATACCTTCGATATCTTAAACTCATAAAATATAGTTTATATATGAAATGCAAGATATTATATACTATGTGATATAACCTTTAATATACTATCTTATAAAATAAATATGATGACTACAGCAAAAACATCATAAATCTACCACGGCTTCAAGTTACCCTGGTTAAGAAATTGCCCAGGGTTAGTTACCCTGGTTAAGAAATCTCCAGGACACAAAAATGCGTAGTCTATTTTCACTGAGATCGAAAATACTGCCAACATAGCATTTATATATTATATATATTTACCAAATGTCATATTAATTAAATTACTGTTATCCGAGTAAAACAGTAAATCAATTAATCATATTATTGTTATTATAGTAGCAAGTGATATTCCGGAAAATATAATTATTGCATATATGAATATACATATTTTGTAATAAATACTATTGATCTAGTTTAGACCATTCGTCATCAGTCCCTTGGTCTTAGCATCTGGATTATAAAGTTTTTAAACTGTTATCTAAGTATCTATATATATCTGACAACTTAGTTAAAAAGCTATCGAATTTCTTGAAATGTTATCTATGAATAATGTTGCTCCTTTTGATAGAATACTTTTAACGATCTTATTATGGTCTATAACATTATTTTCTAGTTCTCTTTATGGTTTTTTGTTATATATATATATATATATATATATATATATATATATATATATATATTAGATATATAATAGTTTTTGGTTCAAATTTTACGAGTGAGGGCAAGTATATATAAATCAACTAACTATAATAATCTTCTGACAAACTCACCGTTGCTGTGTCAAATTTAATATAACGTTTATACTTATTCGACAGCCGTACGACTTGTTTTCTAACGGTAGTTGGTTTCGAAGTTGTTATCGCTGAATGTAATGCATATTATATAACACATATAACATTATATGACATTTAATATTAGAATACACGATAGAAATAATATAATCGGTATACGGAATAGTAAAATTCGTAAGCAATATGTTTGCGTTACATTTCACTTATGACACATATAGAAATTAACAATAGTTGATGCTTTCTTCATATATTTTGTTTTGTAAATAAATGTTAATTTATGTGTGATATATAAATAACACTTGAAATTATATTATGTAATATTACTGAATAAATATTCATAATTATGAAGATTACGGCGGTTACCTACATTTTCAATTTTAGAGTACCCACAATACTCGAATAGTACTAGATTAATTTACTCTCGAAAGAAAATCAAATTATTTAATATCTATAATCTAAATTTTGCATAAAGAATGATCTTTTATAAATATTATTTATAAATATTTAAGTGTTGATCTTTTATAGATATTAGTAAAATGAAGTAAAATGATATTATGTAAATTTAACCGGATATTACATTTTTTTACATACTTTTGATAAATTGGAAATGTATTGTTTTTAATTATAAAATATACAATGATTTAAGTTTATGTTTTATGTAAAGTTATTGATACTTTTTACAGTGAAATGAATAATTGAATACTTTTTATATTTATTATATTAATATTTTCTGAGTTATGAGATATTTTGTTGACCATAGTAAAAAAACGAAAAACTATGATCATCTTTTTAGAAGATTATGATCATCTTTTTAGCATACTATGATTATCTTTTTAACATAGTATGATCATCTTTTTAACATACTATGATCATATTTTTAGCATACTATGATTATACATATCGATGTAGTCTAGATAATGCAATATTGCTAAATGGATGCAACTTTATAAATGCATCGTTCTATTTCTAAGGTAAAAATGTTTAGGTTACAGTGATCAGTTAATTATGGAAATGGAGTCTATTACTCAAAATATGGTGAAGTTTTTTATTATATTACTAAAAAGCGTTATACGACCTATTTGAATATGTGTATTTTGTTAGAAATAGATATGTATAAGACATAAAAACTATAACATATAATACATTTTATTATCTTTGAAATAAACGCCATATTATAATTCATAATTTTTTAAGATTATCTTCTTTGTTTATAACTTCCATATATAGTTATAACTTCCATATACACTGACTATTTTCTCGTGTAGTAATGCATTAAAGTTAATTAATGCGTAAAGAGTTTATTTCACTAATTTAATTTATTAAATCAGTTTTATAATGTTATATGCAATTATTTTTATATATCACATGTAAAAATAAATATATCAAATTTTACGGTACTTTTCAAATTATTTATATTATTTTTACAATTTAAATCTCTCTTTTTTGAATATAAGGACTATTTTTATATTTGTTTATTGTGATTAAATAAGTTACATCTGTTAATAAATAAATAATATTTATTAAATATAGATAACAATTTTCAAATATATTTATTATTTCTATACGAAATAGATATTATTATAATCCATAAACGTATATAATCCATATACGTTTATACATATACAACTGTTATTTTATTATTTTTTTTATATAATATTAATTCTATAAATAATATTGCATCCGTGACATTACCCGTTTAGACAATGAGAAAATCCGTGACATTGACGCAAACATAATTAATGTGATGTTATGTATATTATGTTGCTAAATTGTATTCATTATGTTATGCTGGGTTCTAGAATATGTTCCAAAATGGACACGATAGCATTATCTAATTTATTTAGTTTACAAAAGAAACGTACCGCCCTAATTAAATATCGAATAATAGATTATTTCTATATATGAACGATATATGAACAATTTTCGTGACTTGTTCATAAATGGTTTATTTAAATGTTATGGATATAGATTATTGATCTTGATATAGCTTTTATTTGTATACATTGATATTTAAACATATATGGCTGATTTAAATTGTATATATTCAATACCTACTGGTATTGCATTGATATCAATAAGCATTTATCTCAATATGTTATATGCAGTTATTTCCAAATGTATACCATTATACCAAGACAGCTTGACAAATTGTAATATTGTTATAACAATCAGGCGTTTCCCATTCATATTATTTTATTTAAAAATATTAATGTCGTTAGAAATATCAAAAAAACATACTGTGGGGAAATGTATATTTGTTTACGATATTAAAATTGCATACCATATTTATGTAATAGAGTAATGATTCATTACTAATGACAAAAACAAGAAATCCATTACGATATTACTAGATATATAAGTCGACTGATTTTAAGCTACTCACTCAAACTTATTTTAATGTTATATTTATATTCGCATATAATAATAGTAGTATATATTATCCATATATTATTAAAATAATAATACATATTCCTAATCGATGATAAATACTCAGATATATAGTTGTAGTAATATATTTATTTATTAAATACTTACTAATTTTTTTTAAATTCAAATAAATATTTATAATAAAATAATATATTATTTATATATTATTTATATATTATTTATAATAAAGTTCAAATACTTATATTTAAAAGTCAACTATATACAATCAATCAATAGTCAATATTAACTTAATTCGGTTATCATAAAAATTGGATAAAAACAATGTAATACCAAATATTACATTAGGTAATCTTGAGTAATACTATATTTGTTTTGAATACAATCACAATGGTAGATATTAATAAGTATACTATGAATCATAATTTATGATAATAGATACACATATATTTTTTATGTGGAATGAATAACCTTTCCATATCTATTATTATGATAAATGTATACGGATTATGATACATTATAGAAACCGTCCAATATTAATGTAATCTCGGCGGGTATTGTAATATGGTTAATTGAACTTATATATTAAACTAACGTTTTGTAAATTCGACGGCGGTTTTATAAATTACAATATCAGTATCATACACGTTAATAGCTGAAAATAATGTTATATATGGATATATAGGAAGATATATATATATATATATATAATATAGTCATTGTTGGTAGTATAACTATATTTAATAGTTAAAATTCGATATAAATATATATAATTATTGAATGTAATTAATAAATATATAAGATATGTATCATCTATATACCACTATAGTGGTAACCTGATATTATTTTAGAATATATAATGAATACAATAATTTTCTAACGAATTCTAATTAAAAAATGTCATTCAAATAAATAATTTGTAATATTTTTGTCACCACTAGGACCTATATTGTTGAACTCACTATTATAGATACTTATACATATTAAGTTTTATAAATAAGCCAATTATAATGTATATATTTACATCTATTTTATATGATTTTCATTAGGACCTAAATCAATATTTTATAATAATCCTAAATTGAATTTTAAATGGAATACGCACGCGAATATTATAAGTATATATGTGTAAATTATTCTCTTAAATCTACGTAGAATCACCATTCTGATGTAACATACCTGAATAGTATTGAAGGTCGGCTTAAGTCTAGGTATGGAGTTTGTTGTACAAGTGTATTTAGTCAATATACTGGAGTTCGCATTAGAGTTTAATTAATTTACGGTGGTTTCCGATACTGAATATGATTTCATTCCATAGTATAAACCTATAGGTTTACCTATAGGATCCTTAGTTTCTTATAACATAGAGAACTATAGTTCATTATGTTATTGTTAATATATATTCCAATATACATTAAGATATTGGTTTTTTAATTTCTTGATTTCCTGATAATATGTTTTGGTGTAAGAATTGGACATACCGGATAAGTTTAGTTTAAAGTTACGATCAATGACTAAGAAATTAATTTTAGGCTAATTTCTATAATTTCCCCCCTGAACTTTCAGTTGTTTTTGAATATAGTTTAATTCGTTTATATTTAAATATTTTATATTTAATATTTAAGTATATTTAAGTATTTTTATTTGTTAATTAACTGTTTTTATGTTAATAATTACGATACGAAAGTTAAAAGTAGGATGAATAGAACATAAGTATTTAACATATTTGTTATTGATCTTCAACATCATGATCTAGATAGTATATATATATATATATATATATATATATATATATATATATATATATATATTATAAACCTAATATAATTCCACATGCTGTAATTATTGCGAATAAAATAACTACCTTCCAAATTAATTTTTGTTTTAGATTTTCCTTAAATTCTTCATGTTTATCAAATGTCGATAAACTAGCATTTTCTGTAGATGCATATATAATTGGTAAATGATATATGTTATATATATTTATTAAATCATCTATAATAATATATATCAATACCTTTTTGTAATCTATAAGATCTCGCTGAGTAAGAAACTCGTGATTTTTTATTTTGATTGGTAGACATGTCATATAGAAATTCAACTGAATAGATAAATTAAACCATTTTAATTTGTGTAAATATGAAATAGCTCTTTATAAATATTATTTTAATAAATAATTGTTTTATTTTAAAATTAATTTAAAATTATTTTTAAAAATCGTTATATATATGCTATATTATATACATAATATATACATTAATTGATTGTAATGTTAATTTGAAATATATATATATACATATATATATATATATATATATATATATATATATATATATATATAATCTAACCTATACCAACATATGTGTATAATATTCCTGAAATGTATTATGTATATATAATACACTTGATAAGTTTGATATGTCAAATAAGTTTGATAGTTTAGTTCTTTATATGATATTGATATAATAATACATAAATTATCTGATTTATTTGATAAAATATCTTGTTTCTCCGTTATTTAACAATACATAATAATAACACTTCTATTCCAGGTAGTAACAAATAAAATGACATCCATTATATCAAAAAGGGAATTTTAAATTAAGTAAGTACTATACACATCTTCATTGTTTTCTATATTGTATATATTTACATATAAATAACAAATGTGTACAATCTTATGGATTATTATTTCATTGTGTAGGATATTTTAACATAGCCGTTACATTATGTACTCTAAATTAGGGTACGAATTAATATATTTGCGTTAGGGCAGAAACAACGTTTTAATAAGGGTACACTACGATGTTACAGTTAAGGTAGTTATTGAGTAATGAGCATTTTTTAAATGAATATTTCAACATCGACCGTTGAGAGAATGTGAGCGTCGACCGTTGGGAGAATGCGAGCGTTGATATACTATAGTATATCAATTATTTATAATATTACATCCATTATATATCACTATTTAGACTTACCATATAAAGACTTATAAACTTACTTATAAACTTACCATATAAACTTACGATTTTTGATAATAGAATGTATAATAATCATTTTATAAAATAAATACTGTATAGCATAGCTCTAGTAGAGTAGAGTCTTCCAATATTTGAGATTGGTTCTTTAAAAGTAAAACAATAATATGTATTATATATAGTATAGATATGTACTATATGTATATATGTATATATATGTACTATATATAGTATAGATTATATATATATATACCGATTGATAAATTAAGATTAATTCATAGTTAGAATTATAATAATTGACATATTATTAAATATATATTATAAAGATTATATATTAATATTGGAAACAATTAGTATATTATAAATTATATAATAAATCATAATCGTGAAATGGTATAATTTAAATTAAAAATATAAATTACATATATGTAATTTATATTTTTAATTTAACTTATATCATATTACGATTATGCATTATTATGCTAATTACATGTACGCATTAATATCTTAATTAGTATTCTTTCAAATGCGTAATTAGTTTATTGCATACATTTTAAAGAGTTTTTAATGTGTATTATTTATTTTAAATATGTTTAATATTCAATCAAATAAGATTTGATTATTTTCCTTGTTGAGTGTGCATTAATCCATAAATAATAATTAATACACATTTACTAACTAATTATTTATTATATATATAAAATATTATAAAAATCAACTTTTTATCAGCAGTTTCTAATTATATTACCATAGTTATTACAAACAGGAAGTGTCCCAAAAAGTCAATGTAACGATGAACAAATATTAATTATTAATTATTTAATTCAAATACAACTATTATTTAACTTTTCATGAACAAAATAAATTAATAAAAATAATAAACAGGAAAATAAAATTATCAAAAAAATAAATGTTTATTGGAATGACATATACCTTAACTATTAGTAATAATCTTATTTAGAAAATATAAGAATTTAAGAGATAATATTAAATCATAAAGTATGAAATCCTATTTACACTTTGCAATATTAATATGGTTTTATGTTTAAATTAAAATATTAATAACAATTACATTTTCAAATATCAAACTATTAATATGAGTTAAACTCCAATGTAAATTTTAAAATACTGGAATTATGATATGCCCTTATACCATTTTATGATTTATATTCCTTTTGTGGATACAAACATAACATATCTTATTGATTTTCTCAAATTAAAAAAATATATATTTAATTGTCTAAAAACCAGAAATAAGGACTACCACAATAATAATATTATTAATAATGTAAACTTAAAAGTATTCAATACACGAGTATAATGTTGATATACCACTAAACCAACAATTATTATCGTAATTATATATTATAATTTTTAAAAATAATTAAAAAAAATGTGATTAGTGTTTATTATTATTGTTATTAATAATTATTTGTGTCGCAAAATATAATTACACCTTAATGAATAGTGATGTTTAATAATTGTTCCAAACAGGGTTCTAAACTATCATCCAATCAAAAAGGTAAAATTCCCAAAATTATAGAAAGTGATAATACTTTTACACTATGTTGTGAATTTATAGTTTTATTTGTAACTATTCTGATTACATAATATTGTTTTCACTTCGTTATTTCATATAAAACATTTACAAGACCACTTATTACTATCCAATTATCGATAAAGAGTTCCTACATCAATAATTGTTTACGTAATCAATAATCATTTTTTCCAAAGTGCTCTATATAAATCTATATATATCTATATATCTATATATATATATATATATATATATATATATATATATATATATATACTCTCCCTCTCCCTCTCCCTCTCCCTCTCCCTCTCCCTCTCCCTCTCCCTCTCCCTCTCCCTCTCCCTCTCCCTCTCCCTCTCCCTCTCCCTCTCCCTCTCCCTCTCCCTCTCCCTCTCCCTCTCCCTCTCCCTCTCCCTCTCCCTCTCCCTCTCCCTCTCCATCTCCCTCTCCATCTCCCTCTCCCTCTCCCTCTCCCTCTCCCTCTCCCTCTCCCTCTCCCTCTCCCTCTCCCTCTCCCTCTCCCTCTCCCTCTCCCTCTCCCTCTCCCTCTCCCTCTCCCTCTCCCTCTCCCTCTCCCTCTCCCTCTCCCTCTCCCTCTCCCTCTCCCTCTCCCTCTCCCTCTCCCTCTCCCTCTCCCTCTCCCTCTCCCTCTCCCTCTCCCTCTCCCTCTCCCTCTCCCTCTCCCTCTCCCTCTCCCTCTCCCTCTCCCTCTCCCTCTCCCTCTCCCTCTCCCTCTCCATCTCCCTCTCCCTCTCCCTCTCCCACTCCCTATCCCTCTCCCTCTCCCTCTCCCTCTCCCTCTCCCTCTCCCTCCCCTCCCCTCCCTAGTGTTTGATTACACATTTGTTATATTATATGTAATAGTATATTAAAGTATTATAGCTATTTATTATATATGTATATATATTTGAAGATATCACCTGATTAATTCATCTATATCTTATATATTTCTTATATATAATTATATATTTAATATAATATATTTCATTTATATATAAATTTGTATTTGTAAAGTTATTGGTAATATTCTATCATACCTGTCAATCATAAAAATAGTTATAACTTAACTTTCTTGGTTGCATAATTACATTACAGTTATTCTTTAAGAATTTATTGTTTAACTGTACATATTATATTCATATCTCATATATTTAATCTATAGCATAAATATATTAAATAAAATGCTTTTAACTGACAAAATTGACGAACTTATTTATCATAATATACCAGAAAATAGACGAGTATTGAGTAGTAATATAACAAATCTTCACCAAATTGCTAATTATTGTGATGCTAATTATATGCAGGTAATTTTAATATATTATTTATATAATTATGCATTATATTATATGTTATATTATTAATATATAATGAATGTAATAATAAATTATAGTGAATATTATTGTATGGATATTTTGTTATGTTCATAACTATGTACTTCACTAAATTGTCGTCTAATAATACAATAGTTACAATGACAACATTTAATTCATATTCAGGAATTTTTATAAAGTTATTACTAATAGTATACAATTATCTTGATTATTACTATAATATAGTATACATATTAATATTTTTATATTTATAATAAACGATACAAGACTAATATAATTTATATATTTACTTGCGATTTATATGTAGAATATTATAGAGTAACGTTTGTTCAAGTAGTGTGGAGCATTTATTATTATTATCATGATTATTATAACATAATTATCTTAACTTAAATTATCTTAAATTAACTTAAATTATCCTTAATTATCTATATATGAATACTTACAATTCATTTTAGTTAATAATAATATACCTTATTTATATTGATATACCTTATTTATATTTAACCTTATTTTAGAATAATGAATTACTAATTACATTAAATCTAAATATCTCACCTCATGCTTAGCATGTATTATACATCTTTCTTATCTTATATATCTTATATATTATATGAACAATATTTGTATATAACTCAATTTATAGTAATTTATAAAGAAGTTTATTAAATCAATTTTAAGATTCAAGTTTAGTCTGCTGTATTCCATATTATATATTGTAAACTATATATTGATTGATAAATTATTATTATTTTAATTTTAGTTAAAAATATTTAATATAATACTCATTAATGAATGCATCTTATTTAATAATATTATATAATATAGAATAAAATATACTCCGACAACATTTTCTTAATATTATGATATATTTAATGATATACATCCAACGTGATAATAAAAATAGAAACATGGTTTATATCATTTTTATATATTCAAGATAGATTTAATAAAATGAATCTTATGAACACTATTATTGTAAATTTTAATATACAATTAATTGAATTTTATATATAATATATATATATATATTATATATAAAATTCAATTAATTGTATATTATATATATATATATATATATATTAAAGACACAACTATCAATCTTTATGTAGATGATTTTATAATTCAATATTCTATTATTAATTATTTTATTCTTAAGAAAATCCAATAAATTAATTAATAATAATAATATGATATATTCTTTAGTTTTTATAAAATCAACGTTGAAAATGTATCATCTTTTTGTGTATGTACTTGTTTCTGGTTTTACAGTGTCTACATTAGATGGTTTTTTTATATTATTCACAATTTTATCCTATATTTATTATATAAATTTATAATTTATAAGAAATTATGGATTTATTGGATATTCTGGATTGAATTTGTAATCCTAAGGAAAAACAGTTTCACAAATCCCATGTTTCCGTATCTAGGCTAAAGACAAAAATCGAGCTCTCGCCGAAACTAAAAATTTCGCTACCCAGTCGCTCGCACACGTTGCCTACCAGATTCACAAGATAGCTTCCGATGTTATCACGCTGTTAGACTTGCAAGTAGTGAACACTGAGCAACTAGAGTCCACTGTCAGCCTTCTGGGACAGGTAATTATCCTTTCTATCCCTGCATCATCCTCCCCTGCCCTCCCCTGCCCTCACCTGCCATCCCCTGCCCTCACCTGCCCTCTCCTGCCCTCCCCTACCCTCCCCTACCCTCCCCTACCCTCCCCTACCCTCCCCTACCCTCCCCTCCCCTCCCCTGCCTTCTCCTGCCCTCCCCTGCCCTCACCTGCCCTCCCCTCCCCTGACCACCCCTCCCCTACCCTCCCCTGCCCTGCCCTCCCCTGCACTGCCCTCCCCTGCCCTCCCCTGCCCTGACCTGCCCTCCCCTGCCCTGCCCTACCCTCCCCTACCCTGCCCTGCCCTCCCCTGCCCTCCCCTCCACTGCCCTAACCTGCCATCCCCTGCCCTCACCTGCCTTCACCTGCCCTCCCCTGCCCTCCCCTCCCCTGCCCTCCCCTGCCCTACCCTGCCCTCCCCTGCCCTACCCTGCCCTCCCCCGCCCTCACCTGCCCTCCCCTGCCCTCCCCTACCCTACCCCACCTATCTTGCCCTCCCCTGCCCTCCCCTCCCTCCCCTGCCCTCCCCTGCCCTCCCCTGCCCTCCCCTGCCCTCCCCTGCCCTCCCCTGCCCTCACCTGCCCTCCCCTCCCCTACCCTACCCTCCCCTCCCCCACCCTCCTCACATGTATGTTCAATAGACAGTGGCTGTTCACAAAGAAAAGGTAGCTCGAAGAGAAATTGGAGTATTAACTGCAAACAAAACATCTCATCGTATTCAAGGTGAACTCAAGCTTCAGACTTCTTATAGTATAAGATGAGTAGTGCCACTATGTGAAGAGTTCATACCTGTGTCTATATATCTGTATATATATCTTATATATCTATAATCAATATAACATATGTGTTTTCTACATAATAATATATACAAATTCATGAACTATAATTAATTATGAATTACTTATGTTATATTTAGAAATAAAGAAATGTATATATATATATGTATAGTTTGTAATACAGTATAAATCCTTATTTCTACATATAATACGTCTATTGTTTAACACATTTGCCTTATGAATTAGGCACCAAGAACGGTCTCCTCTTCCCACAGCACGAGGACACGCCCAGGAAGTATGTCCGCACGGATATTGACTACAGCATACTGGACAATATAGGCCATGGTGTGAAGACCCAGCCTGCGGTCAATACTACCTCCTTACCCTACAGCTTAACCCCTTCCTTCTTACCCTACTACTTAACCCCTTCCTCCTTACCATATTACTTAATCCCTCCCTCCTTACCCTACTACTTAACTCCTTCCATCCTTACCCTACTACTTAACCCCTCCCTCCTTATCTTATTACTTAACCCCTCCCTCCTTATCCTACTACTTAACCCCTTCTTACACTATTACTTAACCCCTCCCTCCTTACCTTACTACTTAACCCCTTCTTACTCTATTACTTAACCCTCCCTCTTTACCCTACTACTTAACCCCTTCCTCCTTACCCTATTACTTAACGCCCTTCTTACTCTATTACTTAACCCATCCCATCTTATCCTATTACTTAACTCCTCCCTCCTTACCCTACTACTTAACTCCATACCCTACTACTTAACTCCTCCCTCCTTACCCTATTACTTAACCCATCCCTCCTTGCTCTATTACTTAAACATTCCTCCTTACCCTATTACTTAACCCTTCCCTCCTTACCCTATTACTTAACCCCACTCCTCCCTCCAGGTCAAAAGGTCAGCTAGTCAAGTACAACGCCCCCGGGATACTAAACTGCATGCCAACATCCCTCTGACAGGCACCATCTCTAGACAAGGTCTGCAGCTCTGTAACTCTGTCTCTACTTTACATATAGATAGAGGGGTAACTGAGGACATTAAGTAAATAATCAATACCTGCCAACTCTGTGAAGATACATGAAAACACACATTGCACCTGTATAATATATCAACTGTATTACACTTTATAGTACCTAACCTCTCTTTAGACCTTATATTACATACATTATGGTACCTAACCTCTTTTTAGGCCTTATATTACATACCTTATAATATCTAACTTCTCTTTAGACCTTATATTACATACATTATGGTATATGATCTCTCTTTAGACCTTATATTACATATCTTATAATATCTAACCTCTCTTTAGACCTTATCTTACATACCTTATATTATCTAACCTCTCCTTAGACCTTATATTACATATCTTATAATATCTAACCTCTCTTTAGACATTATCTTATAATATCTAACCTCTCTTTAGATCTTATCTTACATACCTTATAATACCTAACCTATCTTATACATTATCTTACATATCTTATATCTAACCTATCTTTGGAGCTTATCTTACATACCTTAAGGTACCTAACCTCTCTTTAGACATTATCTTACATAACTTATAATACCTAACCTCTCTTTAGACATTATCTTACATACCTTATAATATCTAACCTCTCTTTAGACCTTATCTTACATACCTTATAATATCTAACCTCTCTTTAGACCTTATCTTACATACCTTAGAGTACCTAACCTCTCTTTAGACCTTATCTTACATACCTTATAATACCTAATCTCTCTTTAGACATTATCTTACATACCTTATAATACATAACTCTCTTTAGACATTATCTTACATACCTTATAATACCTAACCTCTCTTTAGACATTATCTTACATACCTTATAATACCTAACCTCTCTTTAGACCTTATAATACCTAACCTCTCTTTAGACCTTATATTACATATCTTATAATATTTAACCTCTCTTTAGATCTTATCTTACCTACCTTATAATATCTAACCTCTCTTTAGACATTATCTTACATACCTTATAATATCTAACCTCTCTTCTTATCTTACCTACCTTATAATACCTAATCTCTCTTTAGACATTATCTTACATATCTTATAATATCTAATCTCTCTTTAGATCGTATCTTACATACCTTATAATACATAACTCTCTTTAGACCTTATATTACATACCTCTCTTTAGACATTATCTTACATACCTTATAATACCTAACCTCTCTTTAGACCTTATATTACATATCTTATATCTAACCTCTCTTTAGATCTTATCTTACCTACCTTATAATATCTAACCTCTCTTTAGACATTATCTTACATACCTTATAATACCTAACCTCTCTTTAGACATTATCTTACATACATTATAATACTTAACCTCTCTTTAGACATTATCTTACATATCTAAAATATCTAACCTCTCTTTAGACCTTATATTACATACCTTATAATATCTAACCTCCTTCCTCTCCATTTCACTCCCTCCACTCCTTCCTTCGCCCAGGTAACTTGTCCAGACAAGTCTCAGCGGTCAGTAGCAGTCAACAAAGTCAATACCGAGTTCCGATTGCTGCTCCGAATGTTCCCAGCCACTATGCACCCGGTCATTATACTGGCCATCGAGCCACGCCCCCTTCTACGCCCCATAGCCAATCGCAGACCCGCAGACACGATTTCACGGCCCCAACAACTTCGCAAGCCACACCCCTTCTGCCGATGCCCGGTCTTGACCTCAGATTCTCGGACGGAAATGGTCAGTGTCAGTGGGTGAGTGGGTCAGTGAGTGAATGAGTGAGTGAGTGAGTGAGTGGGTAGGTGGGTGAGTGAGTGAGAGAGTGAATAAGTAAGTGAATGAGTGAGTAAGTGAGTGGGTCAGTGAGTGAGTGGGTGAGTGAGTGAGTGAGTGGTTGGGTGAGTGAGAGAGTGAATAAGTGAGTGTGTAAGTGAGTGTGTGAGTGAGTGAGTGAATTAGTAAGTGAGTGGGTGAGTGAGAGAGTGAATAAGTGAGTGAATAAGTGAGTGAGTGAATGAATGAGTAAGTGAGTGTGTGAATGAGTGAATGAGTAAGTGAGTGGGTGAGTGAGATAGTGAATAAGTGAGTGAATAAGTGGGTGAGTGAGTAAATAAGTGGTTGAGTGAGTGAATAAGTGAGTTAGAGTGAATGAGTAAGTGGGTGGGTGAGTGAGTGGGTGAGTGAGTGAGTGGGTGAGTTTGAGTATGTAATGTGTTTGATACAACAATACTAATAAATATTATTTGATCTCCATTCCTCACAGTATCCCCACCACTACCCCCACCCCCACCTGTGGAGTATGCGCCGTATACACAATCTACTGTGACAGTTCGCCCCCAGATGCCACCATCACCTGTAGAGTCTTTGCAATCGCCAACCAGTGGGCCTCAGGTCATGCCACCCGCACCCACTAGCCCTCCTGTCTTCATCCCACCACTAAATACAGACCTTTACCCGGAGCCCATTTACATTGAGAGAGGTTTGGTAAACTCAATTCTCTGTATTTCTTTTTCTTTTACATATAATTTTATGTTTAAGATCTTTTAAAATTTCACTTACCAAATATGAATTATTATTAAATTAATAAGTATCATTTTTCATCTGATTCATTTAATATCATGTTTGTTGAACTTTATGTAAAATCCACCATTAAAATATTTAATTACATGGTTTTTAGAAACATATAATATTATATTAATTATATTAGAATTTTATTTTATATTTATTTTTAAATGTTATCAAAAATTTTAAAATTTAGGTATCCATATGCTACAATAATATAGTAGAGATAATATATCTGGCATCTAGGCACTCTTGGCTAATCTGATTATATTAATCTAAAGTTTAACTATAATCATATTAGATTCTATGTTTTATTCAGATTTCATTTTCTCTTTTTTAAATCATTAACACTTCATTTATTTAATTTCAATTGTAATTAAGCATTTATTAAACAATTGTTTATATTCTATTAAGGTACTATTATTATAACATTTCATTTCATAGATATGATATGTTTTATGATATTTACGATAATAAGTCATATCTATTATTATAAATGTAAATAACGTCGTATTAGTACATTAGAATAGCGTTCGCTAATCATATCAAATACTATCTACACTGGCACGTAGACAAACACAATCCAGATGAACAACTGTCCCTTGCCTTCTTAATACAGGACACCATGCACAGCGCCCTAATAATAAATAACCCACAATTCCGTGGTACGGGGTTTAAACTTTCTCATAAACTGGACCTTTGTTCTGCAACGCAATCCCTATCGTAATCCGTTTACCGGAGAACTCATTACGCAATTCTACCTAACAACTAAATCTGAAGTATATTAAGTAATTACAAAGTTTCGTTTATATTATTATCACCCGCTTTTATTTTACCTCATAATACTATAACAATCGCTACAAATTCCTCAGTGAGGGCAATCTATGATTACACAAAAGATAAAGAGGACGAGTTAACATTCGGTGAAGGAAGTATAATCATGGTGACTAAGAAGAATGACGACGGCTGGTTCGAGGGAGTTCTGGATGGAATGAATGGCTTGTTTCCCGGCAATTACGTGGAATCTATTTAGTGTTTAGCTTTTGCGATAGATTTAGTAGTCCGAGTATTGTATTGTTACCGCTCAAAATTCTATTGTCATCGGTGTTTCTTTATTATACAGCTTTGTTACTCTAAATATATAAAATTACTAATAAATAAAAGCATTTCACCGTTACATATGTGATTATTTATCTAGTTCTGACTATGTTCATATAATTTAAATATAAATAGGTTATATAATGATTTTATGTCGTGTGTAAAAGCATTACAAACCACTTTGCTTTATTCCTACTGTACAGCAGAGAAACGGCGTTGCCTTATTTCTACTGTACTTTATTGCTACAGATATATATATATAAAGGATATTGGTTTATATAATTTATTGTAAAATGGTTTGATAAAAGTTTGAAAATAAGAAATATATATAAATATCACATATCATGAAAAGATAGTGTATATTGATCTTCATCATCTATTCTTCTTTTTCATCCTTTCCTAACTCCAGTTCAACCTTCAACCTTCAATTATTCTTTTTTCTTTATTTCTATTTTTGATATATATTTATACTTTATGTAAATTTAGGAATTATTAATTATTTATCAATATATTTTTATTTATCAATATTTACAGTAACATATTAAAATTTAAAATATGATAGATATTAACCAATTAATATCGACGGGCTGATCTTATTCGGCCTCCTTTACAGGAAACATTTTCCATACTTTAATTTTTATTTAAAATACTGCATTTTTTCCATCACGATATAAAATATGAATACTGTAAAATATTAAAAATTTGATACATATTCATATACATAAGTATATATCTTAAAAAATATGTTTACATTTAAAATAATTCTATTGATGAGTTATTGATAACTATAGTTATAACTAGTTATAGCTATAGCTAGTTAAACGCCGTTTCTCTGCCGTACATTAGGAATACAGAAATTTGTAATGCGATTTTACACACGACATAAAATCGCGAATCTGGCTTGAAACGATATCGCTGTTTTCCAGCCGTTACGTTTCTAAATGCTATTATATATATCGCTGATATCGTACTCTAGAGAGAAATTAACGGTTTTATTTTGCGTGCGTTACTTACTCGATAATTTATCGGCTATTACGCGATAACGGATTGAGATTATTAAATTCTGAATACGGATTCGGAATCCTTGTCCCTAAAGCTGTATGATAGCAATTCACGATTATTGAATTTATCGATTTATATATATAAAAAGTATAAAAACGCACGCAAACGAGTATAATTAAAATTGAATTATATTAATATTATATAATTTATTATAATAATCTAGTCAATATATAATTATAATTGCAATGAATATAATGCAATTAATTTAATTATCTCTTATATTATAATATAAATAAATTCACAATTAACATATTAAAAATATATTACTACTAACATATTATTTATAAATTTTCGTGTCATCCAGTTTATTATTTAGATACTTTGAATATGAGTAACTTTGAATAGTATTATTTGTTGCTATAATATCTATTTTCTTTCCCATTTGATATTTAATAATTACACATTGAATATAATAAATATAAGGATCAAATATAAAGTTGTCATTTATAAATAAATATTTAATAATTCAATTATTAAAATAGTGAATTAAATGAGAAATTTAATTATTCAAATGGAAATTACTTTCCAAATTATTTCCATAAGTGCAATGAATTTCTAAAATCATCTTCTCCTTGATCCCTACAAGTATATATTAAAAAATAATGTATTTCAACAAATACACACATAAATTCACTTTACAAACACAAATATATATTTTTTGTATAGAAAACTTTAAATAATATTTAAAATGTTAACTTAATCTTATGATTTATAAATAAATTATATAATTTTAAATATAGCACCGTATGTTCAACAACACATGAGTTGTAATTTAGTATTTATAAATGATATTGTAATCAGCTAATGCCACTTAGTGCTATGCTTGTATAATGATACCAATATGATACAATATGTCACTTGTTATTACCAGCAAGTTGTCATTTTTCATACAATTAAATACTATTTAATATTGACATAATTGGTTGTTGATTAATGATATTGTAATCTAATTAGTATAGCCCGTGTTTAGTATATAACATCGTAAGCACATTCCATAAGCCCATGAATAGAGCAATACTCCATAAAAATAATTACGTGTTCTGAAATTCAGTTATATAAAAATATTACATCGTAAAACAGTTAATAATAAATATAAATTATATATAAATGTTATTTTTAATATATAACTATTGTATAATTAAAGTACGCATTAATATTATTATTTTAATTATATTATATTACATTTATACACTTTATATTTAGTTATATTTAAAGAGATACAAATTTAATATAAAGTATAAAATGTATATGTATTATTATAATAATTATAATCATTTTCTTATCAATTATACTGTGAGAATAGATGTATAAAATTGAATTATCCGAAGATTATAATAATAAAATAACATCGTTTGTTTTAAAAATAAAAGTAGGTTTTTTAAATGTAAATTCAGGGATCATCACGGATAATAGAATCCGATATAAAATATATACTGTAAACATTTTATACTCTATGGCGGAGAAACGGTATAGAAAAGTAGTATCGATACTCTGCAATACAGTAGGAGTATGACAATCTTCTATACGGCGGAGAAACGGTATAGAAAAGTATTACCGATACTCTGCAGTAGGATAACGGCCGACTAGCGCGGCATTCTGCTATATGGCGGAGAAACGGTATACGAACGGCCGACTATAGTCGGTATACCGATAGTCTGCTATACGGAGGAGAAACGGTATAGAAAAATACGATACTCTGCCCTACAGTGGGATAACGTCCGACTAGCGTCGGACGTTATCCCTAACATAGTCTGCTATACGGTAGAGAAACAGTATAATTTTTCACATTCCAGCCGTTTCTCTACTGCGCAGTAGAGAAACGGCGGACTTTGTTAATTGAATTGTATCTGAGGTTTCGTAGTGTAGTGGTTATCACGTTCGCCTCACACGCGAAAGGTCCTGGGTTCGATCCCCAGCGAAACCAAATTATAATTTTTTAAATAATTTGAAATCAAATTAAAAGATCAATAATAATCTATAGATTATCTATATATCATAATATTAATTATAATAAACAATCAATAATATTTTATATGAGACGTAATCATTCTTTAGTTGGAATAATATTACGATATTTACTATTGCTATCTCTTGACATTTGTCTTGAAATCAAGTGTGAGATCATGAATCCTGGATCTTGCATTTTGATTCTTGTATTAATTTCATTCTAAAATTTATAAATCAACAATAATATATTTATTATAATAAACTATTATTAATAATAATTTATTAAAATTATAATACTATATTGTTAATGGCAGCATTGCAATGGGAGACATATCATTAGATGACTACTCTTTATGTAAACTTTTTAATAATAAATATTAGTTCAATTTTTTATAATTATTTTAATATTGACAAAATTGCTCAACGCCGATAAATCGACAATTCTCTCGAAATGACAAATCAACAAATTTAAATATATAATTGTATGATTCCTAATTAAATATTACTCAATAAAGAACACCCTAATAAAATATTTTTCAACATATCAATAAAGAATATAATTAATAATAAAATAGTCTTTAAATGTTATTTATCGAAATCAATATATTTTATTAAATTTTTTTAAATATTGGTAGAAAATATGAAATGAGATATTACTTTAAAAAGCACAATTAATTATTTTAAAAAACCACTTGACACGTTTTTTTTTATATTTATATTTAAAAGAAACTGTTATTTAAACATGTGATAAGAAATTATTGGGTAAGTAATTAGAGTGAAAAATGAACTTGTAGAGGATATTTTTTAATTTACGAATAAATAAATTAAGTAATTTAATAAATTGCATAAAGATTATATTTTCAAAATATCTAGTGAAAATTAACTTTTATTATAACATTGTTTAATTATTATGAGTAGTAATATTGAAATTACAATAATAATAATAAGGTGCGACGCAATTTTTAGAGCTAATTATGTTTTATAACGGCACTAAATTTAAAATGTTCAAAATGTCGATTTTAACTTATAACACAGAAAGAACATTGCGTCTAGTGCGAGATTCGGATGAATGTGAAACCGAAACAGAGTGCATTGGTGTTTGTAATTTATATAATAATGCACTTTATATAAATATTAAAATACTATATAATAACTCACATAATAAAGATTATAAGTAATTTTCATTTTCAAATTTACATAAATTATAAATGCATGCAAAACAAGTGAGATTTTTTTGAAAAAAACTGGCGTCGCAAGTTAAGTTCCTAGTCGTCAACTATTGATAGACGAAGGTATGATGAAGTTTAATGGATGGCATAGTTTTTACAATATATGCCTCTGAAACCCATAAAGAGATGTACGAAATTCTTCTCTTCATGCAATGCAGCTACAAATCATTGAATCATTAAAACTAATCCTTTATTCTCGTAGGGAAGCTAGATTTTCTGACGGGAAGATTTACCTCCAACATTGTTAACGAGTTGTTGCAAGATTATCAGTGTAATTGAAAGTTTAAATTGTTTAAATAATTATAATAATAATAAAAAAATTAAATTAAATTCCATCGCGACGGATTTGCAACTTTTCATGAATACCTAGTCGTCGTAATTACAATCCAAGATGCAATCCTATAGGATGATGTACTAAAGTACAAGGTATTTAGGTATCGTATGATATATTTGCATTGCGCATTTCAGTGTGATTTACATAACTAACTATGCCTGCATCTGCAACAGGAAGGTGCCGTTCAGAATAACTGGATGGTAGTCGCAGATATTCCGATTTATCGATTATCGAGGTTTTCGGATCATCGCAAATGATATTTAACTATTGTATTAATAGGGCTGGTTTTAGGTAAATTCCTCAGCCAGATAATGTGATATCAAAATAATTCATTTAATGTAGGAATTGAAATCGATAGTAAAATTATAAAATAATGTAATCATAGGTACGTAATATTTTTGTAAATATGCTCATGATAAGATCTAGTAAATTGGAAAGAAGACAGAAATTAACAAAATAACTAATTAATGAATTATTAAATATTAAAAAATAGATTAAATTTTACTATTAATCTATTATTAATTATTACTTTATTGAATTATTCACTAACGACGTATACGCAATAACACGATGCATAGAATACAATATGTTATTGTAATACGATATAAAAGTTGTAGTCTTAACTAAATATGCATTTAATCAGACTATATATCATTTACTAACGAGTCTTCCGTGTAGAACGTCCACTCTGTGTTCCATGTTAGCTACCAGGATCTAGAGTTGTTATAATTATTACTAATAATATATAAATTATATTTAATTAATGCTGTATTAATGAAAGAGAGAGAGAGATAATGTAGTGGTAAGTATAGACTAAACTCGTTTGTATATTAGCATTTAAAAGAATAATAAAAAAATAAAGTATTCATAAAAAATAAGTTAAATAAAACATAATTAGCGTAATTAGTAGCACTGCCGACGTACACGACGTCAGCAATAACAGAATTAGAGTGAAATAACGCTTAGGTTTGCAATAACTAGGGTTACCCAGACCCTGAAATATAATGGCATATCACATAATCACATCGTCATGACTAGTGTCAATAATCTATATAGCGAATTATGCATTACTATTAACCACCCATGTAATATCTAGATATGCAATATGCGTTATAGATAATATATTGAGTTAATGGTGAATAGTATTCACTGAATACTCGTCAAGTTTTGTAAATGATCATTTGAGATATACTATGCAACTAACCGTCGGATTATCTCTCGGCTCAACGCTAAATCCACTCACATCGTTAACACAAGATGGTATATTCTGTAATAGGCGTGAACTCTACTATTATACATACACTTACACTGTATGCGTGTGTACGTCATATAGTGTGCGTGTGTGCCGTACTTATATGAACAGGTGCAAACACTCGCACATAAACACACACATACACACACACTCGCATATACTCAATATATAATTATTTATATGAGTACGTTAAATTCAACTGAAGTTATATTTCTAGTTCCAACCTTATGTTCATACAGAGAGTGGGTGGAGTTTAGTACGTTGCTGCTTTCAAGGGCTCCTCCGAGACTAGAATTAGTAGGTAAGGCGATGTCTGTAATTGCGTAACACATTGTTACGCAATAAATCACATACACATAAATATGATAATTATTGCATGGAATTATACACATATTATCATCATTATATAACATATTATTATCATCACATATTATTAATTATTATACACATATTATTATCATTTCTCATCAGTGTGGTGTATAATTATTAATTATGTATCTACATATTCACCAATATGCCATTCTGCTTGTTATATAATAATATATATATATTTGATGCATATATTTATATTATATATGTATATATTAACATTTTGTGCTCTGCGTAATAATAACTTTTTTGCTGGGCAGTAAACTATGAATACTTTTCTTTTAAAATAAATTTAAAATAATATTTAAAATTTAATAATAAAACTAATTATGAAACTAATTATTTTTTATAAAATATACAATTAAATTTATAATCTCTTGAATAAATCATATAATATTGTAGTATAAAGAGTATACATAAACACACATACACACACATACACACGCGCGCACACACACATACACCCACATACACACACATATATATGCAAGTATACAAACATATATATATATATATATATATGTGTGTGCATACTTATAATTTATATATATTATATACGATATTATAATAATAAATTATATTTTATAATATAAATTAGTTTATAAACAAATGAAATATCACTGTGCCTAAGTATAGCTCCATATATAAACTCGTGTTCGTGATAATTTCTAACTTTTAATGACGAATCATCTAAACTCATCATAGTTCCAGAGCTATTACTGTGATTGTAGATATCTTTCATTTTATAAGCCATATTCTATCAGATCCTTTCTACATATTATTAAACACAAATTAATTTAATAATCATTCAAATAAATATATTTTATTAATTTAATTTTAATGCATTTAATTTAATATTAATTTAAGTAGGTAAGACTATATGAAGAAGACTGTATACAATATAATATATTATATATACATTAAATTATGTCATGTTATATTTAATCCATTACCTTTTTAATTATTATATTTAGTTTAATATTTAATCTTTTAACTTAAAAAAATATGCATTAAAAATAATTATTTAAAATTTTAAATTCCTCTGAATTTACTTTAACTTACCTTGATGTTTATTTATCAAATTATTTACATAAGAATAGCAGAATAAATATTTGTAAATATACTATAGGAAACTACAATTAATATGAAATGGATCTAATACAGCGGTAATTATTCTTACTCTCATAGTATAAATTGTAGTAGTTTGGTAGTCAAATATTATATATATATATATATATATATATATATATATATATATATATATATATATATATAATAGTTAGTAAAAATATTTTGTTAAATAAAGATTACCATGATAATCATTAGTTTTTGGTGGTATGTAATTTAATTACTATAGTTAATATATAGTTAAACATAGTTAATATATAGTTATTGTTAATATATAAGAGCCAAGAGTAAATAATAGTTTTAAAACTATATATTAAAAAAATATTAAAAAATATTAAAATATTAAAAAAAACCTATTAATATAAAAAAAGTTATTTTCACAGTAAATATTTTTTTGAAAATATTTTGAAATATTCAAATTAATTGAATTAAGCGAAATATGCCACATTAATAATAAATTGAACATATATGTTCAAATAATAGAATATCCATTAATTTGGATTTATAATTCTTACTCCTATCTGTAAGTAGAGCTGATCAAATGATTAATAATGCAAATTATAAATTTATATATTTAATATGACTATAATTCGAATATCACTATAATATATATATATATATATATATATATATATATATATATATATAACATAGGTAACTCTTGTTGTCCATTTTATAAGTATAATATCATTAACATATAACAAATTTGTATAAAGTATCAAACGCCTCTGCTATAAAAGGGTGTTGTTATAATATATCTTTTATAGCATAGACCTTTGATACTTTCTACACATTGCTATATGTTAATGATATTATACTAGTTGTGGTTTATATCGTACGAAATGCAATACACGAAAGATAAATACACTGAATAATACCAAAGTTTATATAAATGTACAATGCACATCGTTAATTGTTTTTGTTATACATCATATGATTTATATCTTACGATGTATGCCATTTATTGTATTACAAAGTTTGCACGATATATGATTTACGATATATATTTAATAAATACATGTAATGTATTTCTTATATAAATTATATAACTATAACCATATAGATGATCTATACATGGAAATTAAAATTCAGTAATCATTATAACAATGAATGTAAAATTTATAAAAAATTATCAAATTTAAACTCTAGTTTAACTCTAGTTTTAACTATAGTTATTTATAAATTATTGTTATACTTTGGTTATTACAATGGAAAACACTAATGTTACAAACGATAACAATATATTGAACACTGATACAGAAATTATAAAAAGAAAAGATTTGGTTTGTGTAATAATAATTGGATTTGAGTTTAGTTTTTTATAGTTTTTTTTTAAAAGTAAAATAATATATATTTAATCTCGGGCTATGTTCATATACTATAATTATAATATTTTGGTAAAGTTTGGTTCTATGTTGGGGTTTTGAATAAATTAAAATAAATTTGATGCCAGGATAGGTTCATAGACTATAATTATATTATTTGTTTTTGGGTTTGGTTATGTGTAGGCTTTTTTAGAATATATTACAATACATTTTAATGCTGAGATATATTCATATACTATAATTATAATTAGGGGTTTTGAATTTTGGTTTGGTTTTGTGTGGATTTTTTAAAAATAAATTAAATTAAATTTGATGCCAGGATATGTTCATATCCTATAATTATAACATTTTATTTTGGTTTTTGGTTTATTTTTAGGTTTGGGTTTATAATAAATTTAATGTTCATAAACCAACATATCATATAATACATTTTATTTATGTTATAAATATGTTATATTATATTGGTTTCCGATTGTGTTCGCGAAAATGTAGGTATTTAACACAATATATACATCCATAAAATTTTAAAATATATAAATTTAAATCCTTATACATAAAATATTTGATATCGATGATTGCCGATAAAAGCAGGCGTGACTTAATTTTAATCTTCGACCAATCATTGATTAGACTAATCGATGCCCGCAGGAGTGGCGAGAGTCGTATCTAATGAATCGTAACTAATTAGCGTTCATTTTAAATTCTACTTATAATATTTAATATCGATTATATATATATATATATATGTCATTATATATATCATTATTCATGTCTTGTAATTAATATAATTTGAATTATTAAGTCCAAATCCACTTGGACCTAATAAAAAAGTTTGTCAACTGTACGATGATTTCCAAGACCGCTTTATCTCTTATCTAATGTAGTAAACCAACCCACATTAATACAGTTAATACGTATGCGTATATGGTACACAAGTTGCACACACATATCCAATTATATTTCAAATAATTTTAAAATTTATTTTCCGCTTGCAACTTTATATGTATCCCATTCATTTATTTAGAAATTATCGTAATATCAAATACGGATGTTATAAAATATACATATAATATATATTTTAACTCGCCATACATATTATGGCGTATATTTAACCTTGTCATAAATGTCATATAGATTGTATGTGAAGTTTAAGTTATGTGTGTATTTTAAAGACCCAAGAATGTGAAATAAGGATTAATTTGGGTAAGAAATGTCACGTGGATTAGTCAACACTAGTCATAGTACTGGAATATCTCTACTGAAGCTGTTATATAATTAGTTTTCCATAAGAATGAATGATAAAAAGTAATAATAATAAAATTAATAAATACTTTTTGTCGAGTCTTCATTTATATACGTATACCTAATATCACAATATACATTTAAGTCGATCTATTTTATTATTTACATATTTTAGCTACCATGTTTAATTTTATGTTTAGTCATATTTGTATGATATCATATTATAATCTACGTAACATCTAATTAGAAATATTGATACGTAATATCTTTATATAAAATCTATGTCAATATTATATATTCATATGTATTGCATCTTATTGTATATATTCGGTGAAGTGTTTTCATACCATAAAAGTAAATTATGTGAAGTTCTGGTTATAATAAGAACAGGTGCATGAATTCACTCCGTCTATGTGTGCGCTAATTTAAGGCAATTTATCTTCTCTTGCATATATATATATATATGAGAAATGTTAATTAATATCAAAATATCTTTTTTTTTGCCTACATAATTATTTTATACATCGAATGCATACAAGAATTACTTTGTTACATTACATAATCTGTACATCCAGAAGATTTCGTAATATTAGTTATTAGTTAAAATACTTATGTAGGAATTATTCCAGTTGTTTATTTGCAGGTAGCTACGGCCATTCAATTCCTCGACAATGACGAAATTAAGAGAAGTTCTTATCCGGAGAAGAAAGAGTTCTTGTTATCGAAGGGTACGTTGTTGCATTGGCTTCGTGTCTAAGAAACGTTGCATAGTAATGAATCAGTATTCGCAGAAAATAACACCGTAATATCCGTTGTTGGTAGATAGATCTTCGTTACGCCTACTTTCATTCCTAAACTGGTTGATACGCAGGCTTGACAAATGCTGAGGTAGATATGGCTATGAGCGAAGTGTGCCACGATTACTTGCAGACAGCTAAACTGTCAGGTTGTTACCTTCGACCTACTAAACATAATCCATTCAAAATACACTTGTAACTTTACAATTTATTAATTTTATTTACAATATTGTATTGCAATAGATATATTATTTCTAATATTTATAATCAATTATGGTTAATAAAGTAATACTGATTGTTGATATATCATTATTCGTATTACCTTTATATTATATTTGATAATTGGGATGCAGTTAATTTATAAGTTTGGTTGCCACTAGATGCTACGAATTCGTCGCCGGTTTATGCCGTCTTTCGCTACTTTCTGTACTTCTCCGGCTTTTCTTTC
Organism: Osedax frankpressi; assembly: GCA_964035775.1. Classification (NCBI taxonomy): domain Eukaryota; kingdom Metazoa; phylum Annelida; class Polychaeta; order Sabellida; family Siboglinidae; genus Osedax; species Osedax frankpressi. The sequence continues at coordinate 9,107,930 of OZ038317.1, read as the reverse complement.
CTCTTCTATTCGCTGTGGCAGGTAAGTACCCAGAATATGCGCATACCGGACACACTACACCCGCGCACACGATACCAATAACCTTCAGATTAATGAAACCACGCGACCAATGTAGTATGTAACAAAATCAAACAAATCAACTTTTTATTAAAATATTCTGCACTTTGAATACATATTAAATTCTACATAAACTTGTAATGAGAATATACTCTTCTCACATTAGTGATCATTAATATATGGGTGATGAATTGGATATCGCTTTTTAAACTCCTATGTATGGTTTACGTAACACCTGGATGGCAATGAAATAGAAACAGCGCTGTAACCACTTCATCCTCTCTACACCCAGAGATTCGTGGATGAGCGTCGGCGTAACAACGAACTCCTCGAGAAACTCAACACCAATCTAGAGAAACTCGGCACTTGCGTTCGAGGACTGGAGGCTGGCGTAGAGAAGCAAAACTTGCTAATCGTTAGTGAATCTGCAGAGCCGTAGACTACAACGATGCTAGATTAAGGCGTTCGGTTAACTGTAATAGAATATGGGGAATGGGGAGGTGACCACTGGTCATTATTTTAATATTCCAACAAATGTACGACTTGGTTGAAAACACATTTATCAAATATTATTTGCAGATTTATTGTTTACGTAAAGACGCAATTTAATAAATATTTAACATTTCTTAAATTTAATAAATAAAATCCGTTTAGTTCTCTCTGTATATTGCAATGTCTATCTATCTATCTATCTAGCTATAAGAATCTATTTAATATTGCCTCACCTGACCTCACCTCGGGCAATGAAGAATCTGCCCAATGTATCGCTTTACGACATACACACTTCAGAATAGCATAGAAGGCAGGAATAAGAGTCACCAGGAGGAGATGAGAAGTGCGATTCAATCTTTACGATCGCTCTCGCTTGACCAGTAAGTGCATCCGTGTTAATAATTGTAATCATAACCTATCGCTATATCATTCATAATAGTTATTTGCTAATACAAAATTTCTGACCTTTAAATTTCCTGTTTTTAAACTTTATGTTTTTTATATATTTATATACAGAAATAGAACAATAGCATTCAATTATTGTATTAATAATAATAGTTTTCTAAATATGAATATTTCCTCGGATATTTTACATTCGGTACGAGTTGAATGGCACATTAAATTACATAACATGTCACTCTACGCAGACTTGGCATTCCAGCCATCCCCGACTTGAAGACTGTATCTGCCATACCAATTTGGCAGAGGTCAAATAAATTGAACGATGCGGATATGGAGCAATGCGGCGAAGAAGATGTATAGAGATATAATCAATTTTGAGATTATTTAAAAAAAATTACTTTTAAAATTTTAATGAATCTAATTAATTAATTAATCATATTGTATTAATAATATTAATTAATAATCATAGTTATGATTAAAAAAACATTTTTTTATTAAATAACAACATAAAATTTATATTAATTATATAATTGTTTGTTGATTTCAGAGATATGTATATCACCTATTGGTGGAATACTTCCGTGTTTAGTATTTTTCTGAACTGGTTTTGTGTATATATCTAGAAAATGGGTTGTTTTGATGATTAGTTTACAAAATCTTAATAAGTGTTAATTAATTTTAACATTGCTGTGTTGACTTTAACATTGCAAGTAGAATAATTATGTAAAATAGAATAACCATTGGTTATTTTTAGTAGATAAATACAAATGTGTAATAATTATAAAAGGAAATTAAATATATAGCTATGGTTAATTTAGTAGTAAATTTAATATTTTTATAATAAACATAAAATAGATATTGTCGGTTTTATATATCAGTTCCTATCTTATCTTAATTGTGATAACCATTCTAATTTTTTCGCACGACTACTCAATTATGTGGCAGAATCAATAAACAGTGAATAAATCAGATCCTACTTAGTTATATCAGATATAAATCTAAATATACCTGTGTTTTTAATTATTTAAACATTCAATTTAATTTTGATAACAGTAAACAAATAATCTGCTATATGCTACGTATATATATTAAATATTTGAAATACTATTTTCCTATTGATAAGTTTCACGACTCAGTAAAAGAACTACATGTTATAATATGTATGCAATAATATATTTATTATTTATTATGAAGTAATGATGAAAAAGGTAAAAAAACATTATTTTATCCTATTACTAATATTTATACTTCATCTCCGACAACATGATACTCGTAATAGAATGTTCTAAAAATGACGAGGAAGCTATAAATATAGATAATATTCTTTCTACCATATTTATAAGGTACATTTAGCTTATAATATATCATGATTCGAGGAGAGGTCAAGCGTGACCTTTAATTGTATCCATCGAGTCCAAGGGTGGATTGTTGATGAGGTTTACCGCCATGTAGAAGACCACGAGGAAACAGATAGTGACGCAGACAAAAGTTGGCGTAGCTAACGCCCAGTACCTAATGACACGGGGGCGGGGGGAATAGTTGGAGTTATCAGCGGTAACGAAGGAATGGGTGTCCATCTACACGATGTGTTTATTGCTCACAACGTCTTATATACAATGTCTATAGTACACACGATATCATACAATTAGATAAAGGTATAGAATATTCTGTTTGATTGAAAGTGTAATAGATTCTAATACAATGCTATTTAATTTAATATAAAGTACAAACTTTTGAGGTAAATACGTGAAACCAATTGAGGTTAGCCATTTGTCCGGTATGTATGCCCATATTAAGTATAAACCTATTTAAAGAGTTTACATCATTTTAAATATATAATGAATAATAAATTTATATATATAACATGTATGCTAGTTATTTGGTAACTAATACATTTATCAGATGAGAATGTATTAAACAGATACAAATAGTATCCATATGTAATTTTGTCTGCAAAGGTGTTATTAATGATTAAATAAACAATAAGTGTTAAAATGCAACCAATTTTACTGTCTTGAAAGAAATAAAATTTAAATTATAAGATATTAAATATTTTGAATATCTAATAAAAACAATTAAAATCTATCAAGAGTTGTCATCTAAAATTAATAGAGATATTCTCATTAATGATATTTATATGTAATTTACTGATATATTGTTCCATCATTTAATGGTATCTTCTGTATCGGATATATAGATGCTATAGAATAAAGCATTTGTGAAGATGTCGATAATCATGACTGAGACATTAATAACATTAATAAAATATAGTTTTGGAATATCATTTTCAGAAAATATGTCCATATTCGATACTATAAAGAATTCTTCAACTGCTGTTTTGATATATATATAATATAAATATCATTTGAGAAAAGTAATTGTATAACTTTAGTGATTGTCCATATATTAGTTTCTTAATTGATAAATCTCATATTTTACTGTAAATATGGTAAAATGGCTTTATTCTCTTATGAGAATTTGTTATCGTAAATAGCGACAATTAATGTTATATAATAGTGATTACTTCGCTGAACTTTTATTTTGTCAAAGCACCAAATCATCGATGATATCTAATTTTTCAGGAAGATTTTAAGTCACTAATTAGTTGATTTACCCCCCGTGGGATGCATAGATAAACTATTTATAATCTCTTTCGAGGAATAGATTATGTTATCAGTTTAAACTCTAGCTTATTAGGGTAAATTATAAAGAAGCTTGATGAATATGAGCTGCTTATTAGGATTGAAAATAAATTGGCCAATATTTTTCTGATGTTATATCTTATTGATATTTTTTTTATATTATTTTGGATTTATTGCTAAAATCGCACTTTCGCCCCATTACGTCGCTATTTTCAATTTACTCCTAATTAATACTTTCGCTTTTCAACTTTTACATTACTTATTCAAAAGCTAGGTTTAATATAATAAGGGATAAACCTTGCGTAACTCCAAATTTGGAAAGATAATGATATATTTTTAGTGTATATTAAGTAACTTTTATATTAAGTAAATGACTTTATTATTTGAAATTCTATGGAATAAGTAAACTTAATCAGCTGATAATGTTTTGAGTTTTAGTCAGATAAGATACATTTCAAAGATCTTAGATGTAAGTTATACTTGCATTAATGAATCAAATTAATTTGTATTCAAAAATACCGGTGAATTTAACTCAACATTCAAGGATGCAAGTATATAAGAAGATACTTCACGATTCTGGCAGCATAATAACTGACAACAGGCAATATTAATTCAAGATGAAGGATTTTGAAATGTAATGCTAAAGAATCTATGCATGTCAAAGTTATAAATGCTTCCGACATAATAGTATCTAAACAATTGGTAGCCCTGAGAATATGTACAGTTTACTTAATCTTCGTATGCTGAAACTATATACGAAAGGCGATGTAACTTTAACGTAACATCGGATCTCGTTACCCTTGCAAAAGGTTTCCGATAAATAAATCACATTATAAATATTAGGTTAGAACCATTATGAACAGTGCTATACATTTCGATGAATTATTTGTTCATAGAAATTACATATGATATTATTAAACGTGTATGTTTATTGTGAAAGGTAAGTGTTATTATTCTTAATTATCATTATTTATTATCAATATATGTATTATTTTTGTATTTTTCTTGGGATTTTTATAAAAATTATATAAACATTTTCAAAATAAGTGTACAACATTTATCCCAACTAATGATTGATTTACTTAATTACATAATCTTAGTCAACAGAGTTCTGGGTACATAAATTTTCAATAATTCTTACTAAGGTATACTAACTTAGACCAACAAATGATCCTAGGTATAACACAAATCCATATATTGCTCGTTCAGGTGTTGGCGATGGAGAATGTTCAGACATATATATTTATCTTGAATTAATTGTTTTCTAATTTTAAATCGAGTTAAAATTAACCAATAATTATAAGATTATGCAATTTTCGTTGTCAACCTATAAACAATATGGCGAATTCGAGTACTGGAGGTATTCAAAGATGGAAAAATATGATTTCCTCCAATGTTATAGTTCCCATAGCATTTGATAGACAAAATGACGAAAATGAAATAAGCACCCCGTTCGTGATTGGTCTAAAGTCTTTTAATGGAATTACGAACAAGGTAATTGATATAATTTAATAAATTACAAATTTTAAAAATTAAATTATTTATATAATTTTATATTAATTATTAAAAATAGAATTACATATAATTATAAGTCATTGATTTATTATTACTATTATTAATTATTCGTTCAAAGAGCTGATATTTAGCATATAAATAATAAATAGACAATAAATGAATTAGATATAAATTATAATAATAAAAAAACATATTTAAAAAATGTAGTGTTTAGAATGGCATATGTAACATCCGAAACTGTATAAAAGTATGTTATGTTTAATTGCACTATGGTATATTAAATAATTAATTTCAAATAGAAATTTAACTTTTCACAAATATATATACTATAATTCATTTATATGATATTTCTTTATTTTTGAATTATATTTAAATATATTTTTTTAATTGTTATTTAAAGATGTACTATAACATATAATTTTAAATTACATTTTGTCATGAATCACCTAAAATTATACAAATTAACAAATATATTTGTGATTTATTCAACTTATTGATACATACTATAAAACTATATAACTATAACTACATAGTCTCACTACTATAACTACTACAAAGTATCTATCTCACTATTCGTACATTATGATTGTTATTCATCTAATTACTTAAGCTCTCTACTCATAGAACTCAAATCCTCACTGTGAATACCAATTACGGGCTACACTCTATGATTCAACTTTTAAGCAATTCTTTGGTCGCACCTGGAAAAGCGCTCCGATTAAACTTAGGTCCAGTTCATCAAAACTCTCATGTGATCAGGTTTACTTTCATTCTTTTCTGAGATCATCGTAAAGTCGATGTTAACATAGTTACTTACTTAATGTATTTAATAATGTTGCTATATAGGGTTTATTTTAGTAATCCTTATTTGATCTAGTTAATATTAATATATCAATTTTGTAATTTTATTTTATAATATTTTTTATTCAATAATATTGTTGACATAGTAAAAAGAATAATAATGACAATAATAATAAGAATAATAATAATAATAATATAGTTATACTAACAATATCAAATTACTTTTATTACCGCTTATATAATATACATATCACATGTTTACTTTAAACTGTACAGTATACAGTGTACAATTTTCAATGTAGATATATAATGTATAATATACAATGTATTGTGTATAAGGTACAATGTATAAGGTACATTGTACATTGTACTTAACAATGCATAGTGTACGCTTACACCTCTTCAAGTACATATGCATATATCAACCTTATCAGTGCTCTAGCTAACCTAATCTAAGTCCAATCTAAGTCCTATCTAAGTCCTATCTAAGTCCTATCTAAGTCCTATCTAAGTCATATCTAAGTCCTATCTAAGTCCTATCTAAGTCCAATCTAAGTCCTATCTAAGTCCTATCTAAGTCCTATCTAAGTCCTATCTAAGTCCTATCTAAGTCCTATCTAAGTCCTATCTAAGTCCTATCTAAGTCCTATCTAAGTCCTATCTAAGTCCTATCTAAGTCCTATCTAAGTCCAATCTAAGTCCTATCTAAGTCCTATCTAAGTCCTATCTAAGTCCTATCTAAGTCATATCTAAGTCCTATCTAAGTCCTATCTAAGTCCAATCTAAGTCCTATCTAAGTCCTATCTAAGTCCTATCTAAGTCCTATCTAAGTCCTATCTAAGTCATATCTAAGTCCTATCTAAGTCCTATCTAAGTCCTATCTAAGTCCTATCTAAGTCCTATCTAAGTCCTATCTAAGTCCTATCTAAGTCCTATCTAAGTCCTATCTAAGTCCTATCTAAGTCCTATCTAAGTCCTATCTAAGTCCTATCTAAGTCAAATCTAAGTCCAATCCCGGTCTAAGTCCCAGCTATCCGCAGAAGGTTTACCTTCATACGTCGTTGGTCGACTCGTCGATCGCCGTCGTCGTTGAACTGGTGGCGCTGGCGGCGGCGGCGGCGGCGGCGTCTTCGCCGCGCCCCGATATCGACGACGACGACGACTCGGCGTCGGCCGGTTGGTCAGTTTTGTATCCGTTTCGACAGCGCGACGTCGCCGACCTCTCCGACCCCGACGTCGATTCGCCGAAACTTCAAACGTTAGCCTTCGGGTCCTGTGCTGGACGATGTGCGCTGTACGAGATGCGATGAAGGTATCGGCGTACGTTCGAATCGTATTATAGTCGCCAAGGTGGGGTCTGTACAAAAGTATAGAGCGAAACAATGCAATGCGAGGTGAATTCACAATACTTTACCGTGGGCACTATAAGTGGTTAAGGAAGGTGAGAGTTTTTGCAAACCTTAGTCTAGATAAGTATTTAGCTGAACTTACTTATATTCTACGAAACTATCTTGATCAATCAATTGTTATGCTGTGCAATTAATGAGGGAGTACATTTTTTTTGAATTTTTGTATCACATTTTTCTTCAAATTATTTATTCAAAGTTTTCTTTGCAAAATATTCTATTTATTTTCACATCCACAATCATGAAGTTTTTTCCCTATGAAGTCATATGTGTATTTATTGAGTTTAAATTTAATATTGTTTTCTACAAGGTACTCATTAATTTACAGGTTAAAAGTTTACAATGGAAGTCCCAGGGCATTACTATTTCTCGATGAACCAATTCTAGGTTATATTTGTATACGACTAAATCCTATTCATTTATTACTGTTCACTGTAACCCAGACACTAGATGTCTATATATATTCTAAACTTTAATAAAACAACTTAGTTAGAATGTAAACAAATTTATTTATTGTATAAAAGATATGTGGAATTTTGATAAACATTCATTTCAGAATCCGATAAACTGATCATGATTAACAATTTAACTTTATCTTGTACCGTACAGACACACAAGAACATGCAAGAAGTTAGTCATTATATTATCTAAATTGCTTAATTATAACCAATTTACTTTAAAAGAACTATAATCTATGAAAAGCATCGTTAATATTATCGTTGCTCTTGCAACAGATTCTGCATTTATTTCCGGAGAATTGTTTGGTCGGCAGCGTCGATTGTATCCCGGGCCTAGTGGAAGCACACAGAACGACCTCCAAATTTAGTGGTAATAACAAGTCCATACCAAGACGAGTATTTGTATTTCTTCGATATATATTCGAGATACAAAATATTCGCAATCAAATATTAATTTACAATCTCCATTCAATCTATGATTAGATATATTCATATTTGCTTTTAGAATACTCTATTTTATTGTCACCTAAATGTTAACTTAACTATTAACTTATAACTGAAAACTATTCACTAAATATTCAAAAATATATTTACTAAATTATTATTATCTCTATTGTCGTAAACCAAGAGTTACAATGTGTCCATGACTTAATATTCAAACAATTATCTCAAGATAACTAAATTCAATCAATTGATAATCATTACAATCAAGTCTAATTGACTTGATGCACATAGTAATTTGAATTTATTTATTATTTCTCGAAGTCAATTTGTATCATTAATAATGTTAATAAATAGAATACAGCAAACATATATGATAAACAATTATATAATGCAACATTATATGATGCCCAATTATCTAATTTGATAATGAATATGACGAATCATATAAATGACTAATTTGATAATATTAACAAATAGCGACATCTATATTTATTTGAGGAAATAAATATGTATTTTGTTGTTTATTAACAAAACAATAGACTTAATAACAACTGCACAATTATCAAGAACCAGTACAAATTTGTCTTATTCCTTTCTAGCCGATAACCTGAAGAAACCACATTTGCTCAAAACTGTGGAATGTAGCATTGGTAACGTGGCCGTAGCGATGACTCCAGACTCGCAGCGTTTTGACGCAGAACTACTTCGGCTGCTCGACGAAGAAACACTGAAACGAGGTCAAACTCATTCCGAAGCAAATGACACCGTTTCTGGACGATTTGAAATCGTCAAAAGATACCTACAGGTGGCGCTTTCTCTGATGCTTTGACACTGACTTTACACTCACTTTGACATTCACTTTGACACTCACTTCGTCACTCACTTTGACACTCACTTTGGCACTCACTTTGACACTCACTTCGACACTTATTTTGACACTCATTTTGAAACTCACTTTGACACTCACTTTGACACTCACTTTGACACTCACTTTGACACTCATTTTGACACTCACTTTGACACTCACTTTGACACTCACTTCGATATTCACCGAACATCTCTCTAACGTACTCGCTCTCACCAACTCTCTCACACACACAACACATTGCTATCCCACGTTCCAATAATCATTGGTTTCACCGGTCAGATTGGCGTTCACAACGGCTGGAACTATGTTTCCGTACCCGAAGTCGTCCAGCTGAATATCGATGACAATTCTACAGGTTAATCCAACATCGTTTTGATCAAATTTCATTGAAATCAATAATTTAGCTTAACGACGATGTAAATCGTATTGAAATAAACGTATTACCAATTGCTGGACAGGAAGTAGTATTTCTACCGGCGGAAGCGGCAGTTTCAGACGTCGGGCGTCTGTGAAGAGAACTAGTTTGAGAAGATCCTCTACGCTGTTGGTATCGAATCTCCCATACATTGGATAACATTTGAATCCATCTCACTATTTACACTAAAACTCACTATACTGATTACGCTACGCATCTCCCACCTACTCACGTCACTTTCTTGCCTTGTACATTATCTACACACATCAACTGTATATTCATTAGACCTGGTAAGATCTCCAGCACAAAGCTGGTCCATCGATCGAAGACTCACTGCGAAGGAGTTTTGGAAGATGCAAGTTTTGCAATCGTATTTCAGATTGTCTATGAAATTGCTGAATCATCAAATCTGAAGGCAGTTAGTTATCATCTCACATATCTTCTTTATTAATACATACATTTTATTTTTATACATTCTATTTTTATACATTCTATTTTTATACATTCTATTTTTATACATTCTATTTTTATACATTCTATTTTTATACATTCTATTTTTATACATTCTATTTTCATATATTCACTACTTATCAGACCTTTACTATTGTGTGTGTTATTATAGAGCTAAACATCACAGACTAGATAGATTAATGAGTTATGCAAAACAACACCATTCGATTGTTAACCATTGAGTGCAATAATAGACATTTAAATAATATTTAATAACACATTTAAATAATATTTAATAACACATTTAAATAATATTTAATAACACATTTGAATAGAATGAACAACTCTCCGTTGTTCGCAGTTTATATTAATATAGACTTTGCCTTTAGAACTCCATGACGAGGTCAAGTTTCAGCGTCGCTGTTCGCTGGTCAGCGTTCTGTCCCCTGGCAACACTCGACGAGGGCCGTCAACGCTGTTTACAGATGTTCGGAGGACCTTCGTGCAATGCAGATCAACAGCTGGTTTTTGCTTCCGGTTGTTCAATGCCAATTTCGCAGGTAGTTGGCGATCTTCTAGGCGCTAGAAAAAGTACTTGGAATATCTTGCACTCTTAATTTAATGGAATCACTTCTTAAAAATCCTTTAATTTTGTTATTTTCGTATTCTTTATTTAATTATTTCAAAATACTTTTTATTTTAAATTGAAATTCATTGATTCTTAAAATTTGTATAAAACGCTTTTCTCTTCATTTGGCATGCACCTAAAACTTTGTATTCCCATTTACTGAATATGATTTAATACTGAAACGTTTTCTCTTTCCGAATCATTTTCGCACTTGATAATTTATTTTCTTTATTACTAAACTTGTTACTATATTTTTTAAGACTGTATGCTAACTTAAATCATAACTTTAATTACTAAATTTATTAGATCACAATATTATTATATATATTATTTATCCCTCCAAATCAACTTTAAAAAATTCACATATCAGGATTTCTCTTCGAGTATTTCAAGTCTAAATTCAATTGGAGCTGGAAGTATTTCTTTTTGTTTTAGTCATTCTGTGCCTATTAAGGTTTTTGTTAAAAATAATATAATATTAATATAATATACATCATTTTATTATACAAAATATTTATTATAATTATATAAAAATTGTGTTCAAATATTAATTATTATAATATTAATTTGTATATATTTTTATTTGAATATTTCATATAATTTTTCATTATTTTTTATTTTAGTTTTTCGTTAAAAATGAGATTACAAATGAAAATTATTTTAATTCATTGATTTATTTATTTATCTTTTAAGGATTGTCCAACTTCAATCAAATTTGGAGATATTGTTACAAATTCATCTCGCTTCAATACTGAACAAATTAATAGGTTACTATTTAAGTATTACTTTTAATTTACTTTTAATCATTAAAATATATTATATATAGTTATAAATAATGTTTCAACTTTAATATTTTAATATCTATAGATAAATAGTTTTATTAAATTAATTCTACTCTGATTTTAATTTTGTATAATTTCCTATTTGATACTACACTTTTGATATTTATTTTATATTCATTTATTTTTCTATTAACCATAAACTCTGATAATTACACTCCATTTCCATAACTACAGTGATTCTTGTAATATATATGAACTGTTTAAAATGTTTATATTTATAATAATCTATAAATAAAATATCATACTACCATTTCATTGTTTATTGTCATTTTGTTTATATATTTCTCAACTATAACTTCCTTCAATTATTGAATGCAATTCAATATTATTTGGTATAATTTCTTAAATTACATTTGATTATTATTTTTAAATGTATCATATAAACTATTTAGTTATGATATTTAGTTAATTATATGGTTTAATCATATATTTTACATATATTATATATTAACTGCATTTATTGTTATTTAATATACATTAATTTATAAATTTCATATATATATTAATCTTAATTATATAATTTCATTATAAGGGAAACACCAATAAGCACAGAAACTTCAACAATTTATCAACAAAGACAATTCGAACAGGAAAATACCTTTTCTCAACCCCAGGTAAATAAAGTAATCGGGATCGTTTTATTAATTATTTTTATTTTATATTTTTTCTTTCAATTTCATAATAAAATATGAATTTACTAAAATACAACCAAAATGCGTTCTCCTATGTTCTCAAACGTTCTCTATACCTCTAGCTCTCTAGTTTACCCAATCTAACTAATCTTCGTCGTTACCGTTCATTCGCCGTCTATTAAAAGTGCCTTACGTCCTGCCTATTTTCTCTAGCCTCCACCCCATCGTCAGTTAATCAGTACGCCTTACGGTCAGAACTCCATGCAATACTCGGGTCCTGCCCAACAGCGTGCCAGGCCCAACTACTCGAACCCGCCTCCTCCTCAGCAACACCACCATCACCATCACCATCAGCAATCCGCCCAGTACCCACCACAACATCCCTACCCCGATGTCAGTTTTAATACCGCTAATTCTATTCATACTAAGGCTTTATTCATTATTAATCATCATTATTAACAAAGTTATTAACGTGGAGTATTTTATTTTTTCCTCCTATTCTCTTATATATTTTCTTATATATGTTTACATATCAAAACTAAAATTAAGTATGTAATAATAGTGTTTTGTAAATGTTAAATTCTCAGGTCTGCTATTTAGATCAAATGTAATCCATAATTACTAATTTGTGTTTTTTTTATAATCTAAAAAACATATATACATATTAATTGATTTTACACAAATTACAATGCATTTAATATTATTGTGAAACTTGGATCTCTTCAGCTTTTCATTTTCAGCAACCGGCCTCACATCAAATCGTTGAGCTTCCTTTCACTCCTCAGCTAATTCCAATTGTCCCGCATTTGCACCAGATGAATTCGTGAGTACTAATTTTCACGTTTTGCGTTATTCTCTCACCTCATGTCGAGAACAGTTTAAGTACATCTAAATATCTGCTTTCCTCCGCACCACACGAATTTGCATGTACTCCATATTCGACAATACATTTGACCTCAAAATGAGTAAATTATACTCAAAACCATCTACATTCAATCCCGATATCTCTCCGCAGTCATGTAACTTTCTCCTCTTTAATTCATCCCGCCACCTATTATAACCCTCTACGTATTTATCAAGTTTACATCGCTCATGATTTGTTACTTTCCTCAGCGCTTACATTCTTCTTAATAAAAATCAGCCATTATTTTCTCTCTTTCTTATCTATTTCTTATTAGGGTCCACTCAATATTCAATATATTTTCATCCCATCATTTCGAGTATTAGATATTTTATGCTATGTTTATATGTTCCAGATTCTCCTAATATCTATAATCATCGCCCCTCACCTTTCCACCTCTCTCTACAACCTATCAACCCTTTCTCTTACCTCATTCCCCTTTCCTCTCCTCTCTTCACCTATCCTCGTATCCCTGTCGTATCCCACTCGCACTCCCAACTCACATTAGTGGAGTAGGCCTTCCTCGCTCCGCGTACGCCGCCCTGTCCACCGCCGGATTTCCGACTATTCTCGACGGTAACCGAGATCCCGCTGAGGTCCTGGATCCTATTGACCCGTGCCCCGCTTTCGATTTGAACCGCGAACAGGCCGATCCCCTGGCGGCCAATGAAATCGTTCTGCAGTTCCTCGCCTTCTCTACGTTAGTGCTGCATTCACGAGTTGATTAGCGTCGAAAATGTCTACTTATGTATTGCTTGTAAATAGAATAAATTAATTTGACTCGATGTAAGAAATAACATTGAAATGATTACTCACAGTGGGAATCATACAACTGATATTAAGCTTTCAAAATAAATAAAAACGGATATTTATAGCTTACGGGTATTAGATCAAAAGAGGTGGTTTGAAGAGATATTATCTATTGTTATTATTGATAATATTAATTTATTATTACAGCGTTAATGGTGAAGAAAAACCACCTTCAACTATATTCTTTACGTTTCAATTCTACAGATTTCCATTCGTCACAACTGAAAGGTAAGCAATCTGTATAAAAACTATAAACCCTAATTATAGTCCAACATATATTATATTATTTAATTCCGATGCGATATTACCAACTTTATTATATTAGTTATTTGAATTAATGTCAAATAAAATTCATATAATTTTAAAATGATAATTTATTCAAAATAATAAAAATTGTATCTCACTAAATTATTTCAATTTACATTTTATGTGTTCAATGTTTACCAGATTGCTATTAGGAAGAGTGCAGCAAGAACTGTTTTCAGGTCGAGGTCAAGGTCATCCTTGTATCCTACAGAGACTCTCTAAAGATGGATCAATTCTGCAGGCACCTCCTGGATTCCAGGTAACATCCCTATAACATCCCTATAACATCCCTATAACATTATCTATAACTCTTATGAGTTGTAAGAATATACACCAAAATACTTCACTATTACGTGATTACAATGTAATATCTTATCACCTTCTCGAGTAACATCTCTCAAGCTCTAGCGCTTCACTTTCACTCGTTGCGTACTTACTCCGTAATTATTATTATTTGCGAGAGTCGCCTACGATGGCGTGGCCTTGAAATTCTCAATCTTTCGCAACGTCCCTTGTCCCCCGTTATCTCTTGCGCCGGCTACGACGTAATGTAACGTACTCCGAGGGCAACCATTCGTCCTCGCAGGTGAAATACGACGTCGATCCGGCCTTTCTACTGCCCGGCGAAGGTCGCCTATTTCTGCAGCACCTGCGCGAACAGGTGTTGCACGTCGACGTATGGCACGGGGAGAGCCTTATGCTCATTGGAAGCTGTGCCGTCGAACTCGAGGTGAGCATTGCGTAATGGGGTATGACGCGATATGCGTTGAGCGATACTTCACGCGTAACGTATTGCAATCGCATGTATGTCGTTCCTTTTGACACTATCTCAACATATGTTTTGATATCACAAAATAAGGTTTTAACATCACAAACTGATTTTATTATTATTAGACATGTTTTAGTATTGTAGACGAGCATATTATAACATATTATCACAATCCATGTAACATAAGTTGATTCATAATATATATATATATATATATATATATATATATATATATATATATATATATATATATATATATATATTCTATTCTTTCCTATCTGTTAGAGATTATGCCGCCAGGGGCAACCGGCAGTACAGTTAACCTACGAAATCGACGTGGTCTACAGTGACTATTCGTCCTCTTGCGGTGGCGACGGCGACTCCCACATGACTTCAAAGGTCAAGGGTCATCTGCACCTGCGCATGGCTAACATCGGTCATCCGAGCGAAGGAAAATCAGGTTTGTTTTTTCGTTAGTAATTCTAATTATGTGTTTCTTCCTTTCTTCTTGTTTTATTTTGTTTGTTTTGTTTTGTTTATTTGTATTGAAAAAAAATCATTTTTCTTGTTTATTTTCTACCAAAGTAATAGTAATAAGTAAGTTTCAGTAATATAATTGCAACTTCCTGTCAGGCTCAGTAGCGGTGAAGCCTAATCTTGTTATAGAATCTGACGCCTTGAACAATAAGTTTTCCGGCGGCTCTTTGAACGATGAAATTAATGGTTAGATTAACAAATAAATCATATCTGAAAATACATAATTAATAATTAATTAAAGATATATAATTCATTTATGTATTTTTACTTTATTGTATATCTAGTTGTATATTTGATCAATTTAATCACTATTTCCTGTATCTATAGTAAAATCGAGTCTCCTTTCAACAGCCAACTTCAACACATCGAATATTAAACCTGCAAAGTATTTAGCTGATACAAGCTATGAACTATCTACATTATTAAAATCAAAGTCTTCGATCAAACCCAAAACAGGTTAAATTGAATAGATTAAGAACAATTTATATTGATTTTTATCTTACCTTGATTATTATTAGAATATAAAATTATAATACTAATTATAATTATTACGTTAGAATTTGTAAATGAAAATGAGTATGAAAGAAAATTGAATCGAATTAATAAAGTCAGAAGTTTACTTAGAAATCCGGAAGAAATTATTATTCTACAGGTTTATTTCTACTGTTTATTTCTACTGTTTATTTCTACTGTTTATTTCTACTGTTTATTCTATTGTTTATTTCTATTATTTATTTCTATTATTTATTTCTATTATTTATTTCTATTATTTATTTCTATTATTTATTTCTATTATTTATTTCTATTATTTATTTCTATTATTTATTTCTATTATTTATTTCTATTGTTTATTTCTACTATTTATTTCTATTGTTTAGTTCTACTGTTTATTTCTACTGTTTATTTCTACTGTTATTTTCTACTGTTTATTTCTACTATTTAATTCTACTCTTTATTTCTACTGTTTAATTCTATTGTTTAATTATATTGTATTAGTTATAATGTATTCATTATTAACCTTTTTCAGGGACATCGAAAAGAAAAAGAAATGCGTTTAAGAGATCTGAGAACCATTGATATTTTTAGAACTCAAAATAAAAACAATAGCATTATGGCTATGCTCTCTATGGTTATGAAATATCTCTACATATATCTCTTACTTCCTTCCACCTACTCCTTCTCTCCTTCCACCTATCACTCTAACAATGTTTCTTGATAACACATAATGTTATATTTATGCATTAGCACAATTACAATTACTCATAAACTCAAGCCCAAACCCAAACCCACTATTTTTCACAATATCTTTCCCCGACAGGCCATCACTACCCAACACGTGCTACACGCCAGCATGGGGCACTCTGAGTTCTTTGAATTCGTTTTGAGAAATCCCTACAACACCGACCATACGATCAATATCGAAATCAGCGATCCCGAGCTCACGTTAACAGACCTTTTATTATATATTATATAATTGAATTTACGTTATATAACTTGACTTACATTATATAATTGAATTGATAAGTGCTTCCGACGCAAAGTGTTCCCGAATTATGAAATGATTGGGTAATCGGGAGAATGCATCGCTACTTTGGTTCATTTAATCGTATTCGACCTTTAACCTTTACTCTCGACCTCGCTAGGGTGATCACGGACAGTCGCGAGTGGCGACACTTCAAGAATCTCAACGACCTTTATAGTCCGGTCGAGGAGCGCATGTTCAACACTGAACCCGGAGCCGCAGTTCAACAGCTTTTCATGAAACCAAAGGAAACAATCAGTATTCCCTTCAAATACCTGACGATGAGGAGCAGTCAGAACTCCACGAAAACCGTTTTTATTTTTTATTAATAACTATTTACAAATATTTCATTAATATTTGAGAATTATTCAGAAAATAATAATTTATATCTTAAACAATTTTAATATTACAGCAAATGTCGTATTGTATAAATTTCAAATGATTATACACTATATTGTTTATATATATTTTTTACTTATAAAGTAAAATATAAAATATAATTGGATCTTTATAGATTCCAAACAATCCTCACAAACAAAATGGAAGATCTGATACGGTTTCGAAGAAAGATTCTGGCATCCCTACTAAAGTAATAAAGGTTATGTTGTCGGTGATCTATGTTGTTTTCCTTTTGCGTATATCAGGTAATAACACCATCGTAACTCTAGTTACAATTGAGTCTACCTGAATGTCCACCATAGCCTGATTCTCTCTGAACACTATCCCATTGTAACCCAACTGTATCTTCTACATATACCCTATCTTCGCCATATCAACCTACCTAATAACCAACCTTACCCTGCCTCGCCTTGGTCCCTACCGAACTCTACGATAACCATACTATACTCCCCACATAGGTACTATTTCGTACTGCGAAGGGCCAATACCCTCCCCTGTCAGAAACCAAACCGATTGACATCGGCCGTTCGCCCATCGCCGTACTTTCTTTGCGAGTGGAATGCCAACCTCACAGAGTCGACCAATCTTTTCGCTTCCATTCCGCCGAGCAGAGTTTCCTGAAGCGAAGCATTCGATTAGCCGATACTTCCGGTTGGTTATATTTCTTATTAAGTATAATTTGTTGTTTGTCGTAGAAAACACAACTTTTTTCTTCAATAAATCCTTTATATTTAATAATTTCTTTGAAGATAGTGAGCTGATAACTATCTTTACGTTTGATTTTTTAGAGTCTGTATTCAGAGTTTATCTGTATATTCAAATTGATTTTATAGACCTCATTATCAAGGAGAATATTTTTATTAATAACTTAAATTTTTTTTAATTTAAGTAGTATTTATAAAAATAATTAATACATATTTTAATAATTCACCAAATTACTTTTATGTTTAAATTTCAATAAATAAATAATATTTTTTTTATGTTGTAAAATCTTTTCTATGACTATATTTTCATGTTTCTGTGTAAGACTATGTTTTATATTGGAAATAAAAGTTACACTTAATACTCGCAGAACCAATTTCTATGATCAGTGATCCGAATGTGACTAGACAAGTTTTTGTGAGGTGCAGCGAACCCAATGTAATTGTAACATGTCGTAATACCCAACATGATATGCCAGTAGACATTAATATCAAGGTTCAAATGATCTTTTCCCTCTAATTATATATCCCTAGCTCTCACTCTTTCTTTCTCTCTCTCCCTCCCTCCCTCTCATCCTACCTCGCTTTCTCCTCATTCCCTACCATCCTCCCTCCCATCCTCCTTCGCTTCCTCCTCCCTCCCTCTCTTTCTTTAATCCATTCATGTTTTAAAGATCTAATATATCTCAGTGTTCATGTGGTACATCTCCTCAAACCAAAAAGTTCTTCATTTGCATCTACTCCGACCCTTTTTTCTCGAGACCACTTCAGGTTGAATAAAACAATTTCAATTCACATTTTTAATATTCATACAAAATATTGAGTTTAAGTTTTTAATCTATTTCAATTTCAAACAATATTGATATGACACAATTATATGGAATACCATATTTGTTATTGTCCCATGAACTATATTGTCCCATTAAATATATATAATTAAATTTATTATATAATAATTATTGACATAAAATTCATTCTAAATATTAAAATAATACATTTACATTACAATTAGATTTGGCAGTTTTATGTTCATTCATTACAAAAAGTTGACGTTTCCACAGTTGAGGGTCAAACCACTCGCACTACTTTAGTCTTAAAGTTAGTAACTAAACCCTATGTGTACCTTTCTACTAAACATGATGATGAGTTGTTTTTATCAATTTTAAATTTACAGAGGAACTCAGATTTCTCGATTAGTTCAATGTTTCTCGTCAAATGAAGAGCAGATGGAAATTGTACCAAATAAATCTTTTATTTTAGGCGCAAATACCATACAGGAAATGCAGGTTTGAGACAATATTAATATTAAATGTGGGGCTTAATTTCAATAATTTGAAATAATGTACTTATGCAATATCTAAATTTAAACCGTATTCTAATCTTAGAATTGATAATTAATTTATTTTACGTAATTTCTTTTTCACAATTAAAAACTATATCCGACTATAAATTTATTATTTTTATTTATTAATTTTTGAATGCGAATCTAAATAATGAGCAAAGATTGTCAGAGAAATGAATAATCTACAAAGATTATCAGAGAAATGAATAATCTGTAACGTTGCAACCGAAATGAATATTGTATATGTTTTGAATAACAATGCCAACATTTACAGTATGTATTATTAATACCAGCAACGGTCACACTGTCAGGTTGGCATAAGAATGAAAAGCAAGGGACTGGAACAGCTGTACGTGAATGTTGTCGACGTAGAATCTCACGAACTGCTGAGGACCTGGATGATCGGTGTTACTTGTAGACCACCGCAGGTAAAGTGGTCCGGGGGAGTGTTTGGGTTGAGGTGTGGTCATAATTGAATAGCTGGCATGTTATAGGGTTGATGGGTGAGTGATTAGTTTTGGAGAGTAATGAACGAGAGAAGGGGAGTAAGTCTTATTAAGTTGCGGAGATTGATAGATGATCGGGATTACCAATAGACCCCAGTGAAGTTAAGTTGTGGGTGCGAGGTTATGGGTGCGAGGTTGTGGATGCGAGGTTATGGGTGCGAGGTTGTGGGTACGAGGTTATGGGTGCGAGGTTATGGGTGCGAGGTTGTGGGTGCGAGGTTGTGGGTGATAGGTTGTGGGTGCGAGGTTGTGGGTGCGAGGTTATGGGTGCGAGGTTGTGGGTACGAGGTTGTGGGTACGAGGTTGTGGGTGCGAGGTTATGGGTGCGAGGTTGTGGGTGCGAGGTTGTGGGTGATAGGTTGTGGGTGCGAGGTTGTGGGTGCGAGGTTGTGGGTGCGAGGTTGTGGGTGCGAGGTTATGGGTGCGAGGTTGTGGGTACGAGGTTGTGGGTGCGAGGTTATGGGTGCGAGGTTGTGGGTGCGAGGTTGTGGGTACGAGGTTGTGGGTGCGAGGTTGTGGGTGCGAGGTTGTGGGTGCGAGGTTATGGGTGCGAGGTTGTGGGTACGAGGTTGTGGGTACGAGGTTGTGGGTGCGAGGTTATGGGTGCGAGGTTGTGGGTGCGAGGTTTTGGGTGATATGTTGTGGGTGCGAGGTTGTGGGTGCGAGGTTGTGGGTGCGAGGTTGTGGGTGCGAGGTTATGGGTGCGAGGTTGTGGGTACGAGGTTGTGGGTGCGAGGTTATGGGTGCGAGGTTGTGGGTGCGAGGTTGTGGGTGATAGGTTGTGGGTGCGAGGTTGTGGGTGCGAGGTTGTGGGTGCGAGGTTGTGGGTGATAGGTTATGGGTGCGAGGTTGTGGGTACGAGGTTGTGGGTGCGAGGTTATGGGTGCGAGGTTGTGGGTGCGAGGTTGTGGGTGATAGGTTGTGGGTGCGAGGTTGTGGGTGCGAGGTTGTGGGTGATAGGTTGTGGGTGCGAGGTTGTGGGTGCGAGGTTGTGGGTGCGAGGTTGTGGGTGATAGGTTATGGGTGCGAGGTTGTGGGTACGAGGTTGTGGGTGCGAGGTTATGGGTGCGAGGTTGTGGGTGCGAGGTTGTGGGTGATAGGTTGTGGGTGCGAGGTTGTGGGTGCGAGGTTGTGGGTGATAGGTTATGGGTGCGAGGTTGTGGGTGCGAGGTTGTGGGTGCGAGGTTGTGGGTGCGAGGTTATGGGTGCGAGGTTGTGGGTGCGAGGTTGTGGGTGATAGGTTGTGGGTGCGAGGTTGTGGGTGCGAGGTTGTGGGTGCGAGGTTATGGGTGCGAGGTTGTGGGTGCGAGGTTGTGGGTGATAGGTTGTGGGTGCGAGGTTGTGGGTGCGAGGTTGTGGGTGCGAGGTTGTGGGTGCGAGGTTATGGGTGCGAGGTTGTGGGTACGAGGTTGTGGGTGCGAGGTTGTGGGTGCGAAGTTGTGGGTGCGAGGTTGTGGGTGCGAAGTTGTGGGTGCGAGGTTGTGGGTGCGAGGTTGTGGGTGCGAGGTTGTGGGTGCGAGGTTGTGGGTGCGAGGTTGTGGGTGCGAAGTTGTGGGTGCGATGTTGTGGGTGGGAGGTTGTGGGATGCAGTGAATAGGGAGAAGGTTATACAGTAGAGACGCCAAGGATTTAATTATTATTAATCGTGGTCTATTTATTGACTAAATATAAAGTTTAAATTATAAATATAAGATATTTATAATATTTAATTCTATAGTAAATTTATATATTTACTCATAAAGAAAAATATATAAATTTAATAAAAATAATAAAATCTATGATATAATTTTTATAATAATTGTTTAATTTAATGAGTAATTATTTCATTTTTAAAGATAAGTCGAGTGTTTGAAATATCAGTACCTACTCTGGGAGGTAGGGGATCGAATAAGAAAGTATCCTACACAAATCCGTACCCGATTCCCAAGGTTTTCACTGTATCTTCTTCGAATCCGAAACTTCTAACGATTCGGGAGACGATCCTGCAACTGAAACGTTTATTAATAATTTATTTCTCTATTTGATTATTGATCTATTTGTTTATTTATCTATTTAATTATTTATCTATTAATGATTTTGATTACATTCTTTGTCTAAATATAAGCAATATTTTTACAAATATTTTAGCCGGAGAATCTGGAATGATTGCGATGAGATTTACTCCGAACGTATCTCAAATATCCCAAGAAATTTATGTTCACATCAATGATGAAGACGATAAGACAGAAGAGACTTTCTGTGTACAAATTTCATATAAATAGAACACTTATTTTTACGTATCTGTTACTTCCTCTCTTGAATTCTTATTGACTTATTTTTGTAATTTTGTATTTATTTAGAACTATTTCTATACACTAGAACTATTGCATCTGATTCTCCACTACTTTTATAATAAATATTTAATTATAACATTTTTGTTCAATAATAATACAAATTTACAAGTATATTATATAAATGATTTATCATAATATATTTTGTATATATTGTTTGAATTATAAAGGATGAAAGATCATTCAAAAATCATACACTTAAATTAATATAATTCACATTCATAATACATTATCTATTGTCTATAATAATGCGAGAAACCTACCATTATCTATTATCTATAATTAGCTATGCTGGGTTTTGGTTCAATGTGGATTTTTTTAGAATATATTAAAATAAAGTTGATGTCGGACATTATTCATGAACTATAATTATAATGTATATGTTTGGATTTAGGTTTAGTGCCGTGTGGGTTTTTCTTTAAATAAATTTAACGTCGGGCTCCTATAATTATAATGTTTGCATTTAGGATTTTTTGGGTTAGGTTTTATTTCTGTTTTTGAATTAGTGTTATGTTTAGATTTAGTTTTGGATTTGTATTGGAGTTTTTTGAATAAATTATATATATATATTTGATGTCGAACCATATTCCTATACCTTAATTATAATTTTAGATTTGCGTATGGTTTTGGTTGTGTGAGTTTTTTTAAGATATTAAAATAAATTTGATGCCAAGATAATTATATTGGCATTTAGGTTTTTTTTAGATTTAGGTTTGGGATTAGTTATAGATTTGGGTATTGGTTTGACTGATTGTGCTACTATACATTAACACTAATAATCAAATTATGGCTACCCAACTACACTAATTAACTAAATATATAATCGTTAGCGTGTTACGTATACTATATAGTATACGATGCAAAGTTTCCGACTGCGTATTGGAATGGTTCCGAGTAGGTTTTTTAAAAAAAATATTAAATTTGATGCTAGGTATGTTCATATACTATAATTAGAATATTTGCATTAAAGTTTTTGATTGGTATATATAGATTTTTATATATATATTTTTTTTTAAAATAAATTTAATGTTCATCGTATAATATAACGAGCATATCATATAAAGAGCATATCATATTATTTTATTTATGTCATAAATATGATATATTATATCGATTTCCGATTTGGTTCGCATAAATTATTTTATTAAATACATTATATATATCCTCAGATTTGTAATATATATAAATTTATAAGCAGAAATGAATAGTTTAATTATTGATTGCATTCGCAATGTCTTGCGCTTGTTATAAAGTATATAATATAATTGTAAAAGTTTACATAAATTCAATTGTATATGTTTTATAGATAAATATAACTTATTTGTATATGTCTTATATATCTATACATAAAATACTTGAAATTTTTTATTTCTTATAATCTGATATCGATTGCTTGTCATGTTATAAATATTATATTTTTTAATTTAATATTTTATTATTATCTTTATTAAAATTTTAAAACTAAATTCATAAATAATACAAATATATCTGATTTTTTTGTTAATTTGTTCAACATACAATGTATAATTTAGATATTGTTGATATTAATATTGCATCTTATATATTAACGAAGCATGCAGTATTTTACTTTGATAGTTGGAACTACCTATTAAATATGAGGACTACCATCTATATGTAAACATACACATTGGTGTGTATAAACACAGAACTTCCTTCTTTATATAAATAATCACGTTTCATTTTATGTTTTAATATATTTCTTTATGGTTGGTCATCTCAATGTTTTGCCACATTCCGCATTATTTCTATTAACTGCTGTAATATATAACTTCTTATGAACACATTACCTACACATGACTGTTCACAACGCTTTCTGTTTGAGTACTGTTGAGCTTCCTGTATAATATATACATTATTACCTATACACATTACCTATATACTGATCACAACACTTTCTGTTTGAGTACTGTTGAACTTCCTGTATAATTATTCCACTGATCTTCATCATTATTATTGAATCTATATTCACGATCTTATAGATTACTGAACTAAGTACAGTGTACTTAGTACACTGTACTAAGTACACTGTACTTGTTATAATATAAACACTCGAATGAGTATCATCAACCACAATTAACTTTAAATAATAATAAAGAGTTATTAATTTAATCACTAAAGTTTTATAAACTTAGTACATACCAACCTTATGTAATTTACGGAATATATATTAGTTCAAAACTCCACAACAAAATTCAATTCTACTTTAGATCTAGAAAGATAATTTCATATTCCAATCATAATACACCATACTTGAGTTTAATGTATATTATTGTTATAGGATGTTTTGAATAGTGAATATTCTGCCGCATATCACTTATTTAAATTATCTGTATTTTAAAAATAAACACATGAAATTACTAAAGTTTTGGTTACAAGAAATTTAGCTTTATTACTTATTATCTACTATTTACATCCTTATTTTTTTATTATATAATTTATAAATTGATTTTATGACGATATTAAAATATATCGTTAACCGATAGTGAAAGCATATTTTAATTACAATATTAAATGTCGATACCTGGTTCTTATATAATTGTGTTGTTATACTGAATCTATTTATATATAATTCCCTATACCATATTATATAT
This sequence comes from Osedax frankpressi, assembly GCA_964035775.1. NCBI lineage: Eukaryota > Metazoa > Annelida > Polychaeta > Sabellida > Siboglinidae > Osedax > Osedax frankpressi. The sequence goes on along the minus strand of OZ038317.1, from coordinate 9,083,143 downwards.
ATATATATATTTATATATATATATATATATATATATATATATATATATATATATATAATATTATATATATATATCTTATATATGATAATATAATATTATATATAAGATAATATAATTAATTTTTTTAAATTGCGACAAGCGAGTTTACATATAATATAATATAGACGTAAAAATCATTTCATATCACTGACCCGTTATACCTAGCTTACGAAAACTGATATAGTAAATGTTAGTTCATGTTACCTTGATAGGATTTAATTAGTTGAAAAATAAATAACCTTATCTCATAATCCCCGACGATTGCAAACAATGTCCCAATAATATATCTTATTTATTGGGAAAATGATATTTCTTGTATAATTTTCAATAATAACTATTATAGACTAGTACTAGTACTTTCTTAAATAAATAAATAATAAATCATTTTAATGATTAGATAATTTTATATTATATTTCGATGTAAAATTGATTTAAAATGAAATAAAATATCAAATTATGTATTAAAATATTTAAAAAAAAATTAAATTAAATATAACTGAATAACTAAATAAACATAAAACGCCTTAACACTTAAATAAACGAAACATATAACATGGTTAAAGCTATACCGTTCACGAAAAAGATGATGCAAATGCAAGCTCGCAAGTCGCTACGAGGTCTTCCCATCGAAGCTGTTGCGGGTATCGGGCGCGTGCTGGGAAACAGACTTCGCGAGTTGGGCATTCGCACGGCGCTAGCGCTGAAGACGAGGACGAAACGCATGTCCGCCGAGAAGTTCGTACGCTGGATGAAACGGGCGGTGAACGCGAATTGCCGCCAATCCGTGATGTCCTTCGAGACGTTGAGAGGTCGCCTCTCCCGGCGCAGCATCGAAAAGGCGTGCCGAAGTCGCGTGCTCGGCGGCCGCCTACGGGAAACCCGCAACGCCATTGTTTCCCGCGATAATCCGGCGGGCCGGCGGACCAAAAAGAACGGCCGACGCTTGAATTCGAAAGGCAAAGATCGCGCTGGAGATTGCTACGATTACGACGCCGCTTACATCACCGAAGGTCACGCGACACTAAACACTAACGGTAAATCGCCGGCGGGTGATCCGTTAAAAGAAGACGCCGATACGGATACTACCGAACGAGAACGGAAACCTATTTCTATACAGCGATCAGATGATAGTTCCTGTAACCCGAAAAATATAAATTCAAAGTTATGCTGTAAAAATAAAAGATTTAAACCAAGAATATCCTATAGTCGCAGTAGTATAAACTCGCATATAACTGATTGTTTCAAACAATGCAACAACTTACACGCAAAACATATTGATTTAGATAAAATCAATTATATTAATAGAATGTTGAATGATATTTGTAAAGAAGGTAATGAGATATATAAGAATCTAAATGTTCCTAACAATGTTAATGCATATGATATTCAAGATTTAGAAACGAGAAAACAGCGCCTAGGTAAATATGTAGATATCAGAAAATCGATACCGGATGAACAACATTTGAAACCTAAATCAGTCAAGATGGGTTTGGGTTTACAAACATCGTCGAATAAAAAGAAATCGCAAGAAGAATTTGACGAATGGTTCGCAAAATTTCAATGTACAAAAAAACCTCTTATTACTAAAAGTCAATCTCTCATGGAGTTTAATAATCGCACGAAGCAAAGGAAAACTGGTAATTATATCGGAAATAAAAGGGTAAAAAAAGATGGGAAACCTGTTTCAAAGATATCTTCGAGTTATTACTTATTGGTTGTTTGATAAAGCATGCGAATATTATCAATTTTAAGTGACGGTAATTTAATAAATTCATCAAATTATAATTTGCTTTTATACTATAAACTTATTTCTATATATAATACATATTTATGGATTATATTATATTATAATATTATAAAATATATCTGATTATACATAGAATAAATTATACACATATATATTAATATTTCATATATAACAATGTATATGTATCTTAATATGAATATGTCGTTATAATTATACGATTACACAATTTACAAATATATAATAACATTTATTCGTTACATACCAAATTTTCAATATATTTTGTAATTTTTAATTAATATTTTTACTTTGATTACATTATATTGTTTATTCCTTTAAGGATTGCTATTTTTTACAATATATATATATATATATATAAATCTTATGTAAACAAATATCGTTTGGTATATTCTTGAGTAATATTAATGTTATATATATAGCATATATGAGTCTAACATTGCATATTTCATAATTTATATTAGTATTTACTTTATGATATATACACACATACACACACACAAACACACACACACAAACACACACACAAACACACACACACACACACACACACACACACACAAGCACATATATATATATATATATATATATATATATGAGTTGCAAGGGAATTCGCATAACTACATTTAAATTAATGTATTGATTTGATTTGCATTGATGTATTGATTTGCAATATAATAATGCAACGATATAGAAGACTTAATTAACAGTATCTGGGTTGAGCAAACACGAGCCGTTATCTAGCGGCAATGCAACATTATTGATGTTTATATTCTTGTCGTGTTACGCGTGACTAGTTCCAGGTATATATACCTACTGGTAATCCTATAAAATAAATGTTATTATTAGTTGTAACAATATAATACACAAATAGAACAGACACTTATGTGTATAACTAATTATAATTATATATATAGTATACCACATATATAGCCATGCAATTAAATGTTATATATTATTATGTTATCGATGTAAATAACATTTTTATATCAAGTGTATGTAAATAAAGTTTTATATGACTCGAGTTATTTGATATCATTTGGAGTAAATTCATATATATGATATCATTTGTAAATAATCCAGTTTTTTGTGAAAATATCATTAATTAACTATCTTTGATTTATTATTATTTTTCAAATTATACTACTATTGTTATATTAAAATATAATATTTTAAAGTGAACACGTAAAAGTAAAATTAGTATCAGTATTACATGCGTGTTTAAGAATGGAACGTAAAACAAACACATGCTCATTCAAGAATACATTAAACAGGTTATGTTCATATAATATTTACTAAATGCATACGTATTAAGTTGCGTGTTTTATTATTTTCTAATTTCTTGATATGTTAATAATTATATATCAGTGATTTAAAATTAAATATATTATTACTCTAGCCACAATATTACGTATCTCACAATCAATATAACATTTTTCATAATATACTATTAAAATAAAATATCACAATTTCGTAGATTTGGTAATGTCTAGTGGGCAATATAGTGAGTTGTGTAACTTGAAAAGGTGGTTATACATATCCACAATTTAATATTTATAGATCTAATGGTCATTAAGGCATTATATGTATATTTATAATATGCGAATAATTTCTAATATATTAATGGTTTACAATATATGAATAATTTAGAATTTATAAGTATAGTTATATTTTCCAATTACGTTAACATATAAAATCTAACATATTTATCTATTATACAATGATTCCTATAGGAATATAGTATGGCCTTAGGGTAACAAATTGATCTAAAATTATTTTAATTAAATTATTCAATAACATATACACATATATAATTTACATACACACATATATATATATATATATATATATATATATATTAATAATAGTATATTAATATTACGGAATGTATTATATGTTCACGAATATAAAATCCATTACAACCCAGCATATGTAATCATTATGAATTATTTCATAAATTATTGAACACAATTTACCAAATCAGATATATAAAATAATGCAACAATTATACATTAAAATACAATAATAAAGTTATATATGTATACAAATTATATTTCATTTTAATAAAATTAAGAATCATAACTTTTATAAATATGTCTTAACGTCCTTCCTTGATATATACTAACCAAATATCTTTATTTTATAAATATCTCTCACTTCATATTGATCTCACTACATAGATGGTATTTGTAATTCAATGTATTTTATAGTATGCTTTTTGTAATATTTGACAAACTAATTAGATTATAAATTATTTAACTTATATATATATATTAATTACACATCAACAAATAGAGTTATAAACACCTTGCAACGTCCATTTGGATTGAATCGTGAATTTCTTCCTAATATTGTCAGAGGACATGGCAAATTAATGCAAGGACAACATATCTTTCGCGAAGTGACTAGAAGCAGTTTTGTGTGTAACTTACCTTACAATATTGGTAATTTAAACTTTGAAGACGCTGAGGTTTAGTATCTATTTACAGTAATGTAATATATAATATAATATAATATACATTTATTATAGACGTATGAAATAGATTAATCATAAACGAGAAAGTAAAAAGCAAAGCTCTTTGTTATATATATATATATATATATATAATACTACATAGATTGATGATAGCAAACAAAAATTAACAGCCGATTTAGGTATTTGTCATTCAAAGAATACACACTTAAAGGTTTGAACTGTAATCCATTTATATATAAAACATACCTGAATTAAAAATAATTATAAATTATAATTTAAAATATTCAACTAATAATATTTATGATAATATAGATAATAACTAATAACTATTAATGTTAATTTATTTATTTTATTAGACAAATGTAAATTCAAAAAATATCATATTCAAGAAAACCACGTATTTTAAAATCGTGTTTACGAGTATTCAACTTCTAATAAAAGAACTTTTTAATTTATTATATATTATATTAATATACATATATTATCATACATCTATCAATATGTTGATATTTATTATTTTTATGTACAGATAAAATTGAAATTGGAATATATATTATTTAGACAAAATATTTATGAATTAATTATGCTCTATTATTCAAATATTATTCATAAAGTTAAAACGCGAAATTATAAAATACATACAATGCACGCTAATTGTAAATGCAGGAGAAGTAACAACATTACTATGTTAGTGAATTCATAATTTTCACAATTGTAGTCTAATAATATCATTAAATAATATACACCGCAACTATTAATCATGATATACTTTGATATGGAAAATGCACTCGTAAAATAATTATATTTCATACAGAAAGACGATTATAAAGAAAAATAATACTATTCGTAAGAAAAAAAAACTTGTAAAGGTTATATATATATATAACCTTTATATATATATAACATTTACATGTACCTTAACTATTTTATATATATGACATATAGCAGGAGTTTAAATCGCAGACTACGAAGGAGGACATTTATCCAAATGAATCGGTTGAATTCATTAGAACCCCTAAATCACCTTTAACAAGAAAGATGAACGCGATTAGAAGACACGTTTCGGAGTCTGTTGCGCCGCCATTACCACCACCTAGAACTATCATAGATAACTCTAAAAGGAGAAGACATGCCAGTGGTGATATCATCAGTAGGTATAATACAATAATTATGCATCTGATTATCATTTAATTATTTGTTAAAATCATGATCATTTACTTATCGAAATAGTGATTTCAAATCATTCGAATAATAAATATATTATTTAAATCTATAATTTGTAAAACTCATATATATATATATATTTAAATAGACAATCCACAAGAACAGATAGTATGAAATCTCTAGGATCTACTGAAAAGGTTTTTCATTGTTCTTGTAAATTACGCATTCAGTATACACTATACATTAAATAGCCATCGACAATGTCTTGGTTTAAACGAAGAGTGTCTAAGAATTCACTATCAAAAGAAAAGGAATATATCGCAAACCAATATTCAAGATATCTACCAACAGCTATATTTTACAACGATTATGCTCACATATACGATAAACTTGAAAAGTAATAATACCAAATGTATATTTGCATTCCTATAGGATTCTAAAATGATTAGCTTCATTATATACATTAGATAAATTCACCAAATATAGATTTAAATTGTAAATCGGTATGTATTTATATAACTTAATATTGTATTAATTATGCCAGCATGAATACGAATAAGAGAATTCAATTTGAGGTTAATATGTTCACATATTGTTACTTATATAATGTTAATATAAATTAAATGTCAATTATAAAACGCATATATAAATAAATATAAATATAGTTAATAACTATACATAATTATTAGTTATGTATAATTATATTAAGATAATTTAACATGTATAATTAAATATTTCAGAAATTGGATATTTTTAAAGGTTATTGTTTATAATATAATTTTACTCTACAATATAAAATATTTTATAAGATACTATAATAATTTATAATATCTATACATATATTGCTATATATATAATTATTATTATTAATATTGTTATAAATAGTGACATTTGGAGATAAGCTAAATGGAGACAGAAATTTAATAAGAAATCTTATGAAAGATGACACCTCTCAATTATGGATTACATATAATGAGGTTATAATAATGTAGTAGTTTTATTTAATTTTAATTAATTTATATATATATATATATATATATATATATATATATATATATATATTTATATAAATGAAGATATACTATATATATAAATTCAATATATATTATTATACTTATAATAGGTGAAACTTTGTAAATTTGTTAATAAAATGATCCCACATGCTGTTACTTTGCAAGAGGTATTAATCCCATACAACATTAAACACGATAAACTATTATCTATGTAAATATATTATAATAAACTGAAATAATACATTAATAATAAATATTATTTATATAATTAATAATAACTATTTTTTAGAGTATATTTGAGTTAATTACAAAAGAAATAAATAACTTAAGAAATCTGCAAATACTAAACGTCTTGTATAGGCAAGATCAAAAACTTATAAAATGCCTGGACCCTGTTCATCATAAGGATTTATTTAAATACGTTAGCGAATTAACTGAAATAAGTTCCAGGTGATTTAACCGTATAAATTAAAGTATTAATTTTTAAATGATATACTAATCTGATTGCTATATTATAATTATAATAAATATTATTAAAAAAATATTAATATATATGTATTATAATTATTAGTCTATTGTTGAAAATGGAAGATAATTGGTATACTAGTAAAACGAAACCACTATTACAAGCTGCAAGTACTTGCAGACTAATATCAGATCACATACGAGAACACGCCTGTCAGATATTCCAATCATACGTCAAAAATAAAAATTTACAAATGCATATATTAAACCAGTATAAGTTAGTTAAACTAAAATATATTAAATATATATATATATATATATATATATATATATATTTATAAATACCTAATTTGTATAGGGATTCAATAGAATTTTCTTCCATATTGTGTAATTTAGAAAATAATAAGCAATGTCAGCTACATGACTTGAAAAGCTACCTGATGATGCCAATACAATACCTAACCAGATTGCCAATGTTAGTTGGTAGGGTAATGAAACATTTTGACATACTTTATAAACATAATTTCGAAAATAAGACAAAGATTCTAGCAGATAGAGTTGTGGTACAAAGGAGCTTGAAAATCCTTCAATCAGTTAGTGTTGATTATTACATTTGGACATAGTATAAAAAATATCGAATTATTTATGATATAAAAAAAGTATTATAAAGTTCATAATTAATATATACAAATATTTATAAAGTAAACTATTTGTCAAAGGTGGTAAGAAAATGTGATGAATCATCTAAAGATCAACACTTGAAACAATTACATGAAATATCGAATGGATTATTCTATCCAGATGGAACTAGGGTACATATAATATTATAAATATATATACATAGGCAACCTAATATTACATAATAATCAGTTATTAATTTAATGAAATATATTTAATTTCGTAAACAAATCATATAACATATAAGTTAATATTATATTTTAAATAGTTAGGATATTTCTTATATGAAAATACATTGTATATATTATAATATTAAGTTATAAATATACATATATACATATATATATATATATAAATAATTTACAATATAGACAATACCATTAATATCCGAGAAAAGATACTTAGTGAAGAGCGGATTATTGAAAAATATAATTCAACTAGAGAAAAATAAAAATGGCTTACATAAATCGTTTATGACAAAAATATGTTCGATCTCGTTAGATATTCGTATTTATGAAAATTATTATATAAAATTACTATATAATTTAAATATGAATACTTAAAAATCTAATGATACTCTTTGTTAGATCAAGAAAAGAACCATTCCCTGAGTATTTACACCTATATTTGTTCAATGATATACTTTTGATTACAAAGAAATTAGGGTTATATCATATACATATTTAAATATAAAATATTTAATTAATTAAGTTATATAATTGAATATTGAAAATAGTAATATGATAATTGCTATAAAATAATAGAAGTTAAACATTCTACAGGGATAAGTATGCATATATAAACTCATCAGCCCGAAATAGTATAATAGCTTCTGAAATTAAAAACACATTTGAACAAGTAGAAATGAATAATTCGAAATTAATTGTTTTCAAAATAATTTTACTTGAATCTAATGCAGTTTATATATTAGGATGCCAATCTTCGTTAGTAGAAAATAAGCATATTACCAAAAGAGAACTTTGCAAATATATAAACCTATGCGATGAAATGAATACTAATTAATAATACGAAGGAGTGAAAGGATTAGATGGATGAGTTCTTTAACACCATCAAAATTAACTAACAATAATGAAAAGATATACGAATTATGGGGTTATATGAAATTATATGAATAAGGGTATTGATATTGAATTCAGCAAATAAGATTTCAAACTCTATGTTAAAAAATATGTAATAAAACTAAGAAATTTAGTATACATAATTTATACATTGAATATATATACTTATAATAAGTACTTAGAATAAGTATCATTATAAATATACAAAGAGAAAAAATATTCTAATATAATTTAAAATATAATTGATTGAAAATTACAAAATATGATCTATTAAAATATAGACCTTTCATAGACCAGCCTCACTACAAAGTAAACAGAGAATATCTACCCAAAGATAATGACGAGCTTCATTTGGAGCACAATGACATTATTTCACTTTTTAGAAAAAGTGCCGAGGGTTAAAAATTAACTATCTTGTGTTGATGGACTTTTAAAGTAATATTGGTCAAATATGAAAATATGTAAACAAATATATATCTAAAAACACTTGATATATAATGCATAGAAATATATAAATATAAATATTTATTAAAATATTAATATTTAAATATTATTGCAATTTTGTATCCGTACTTATGAATATTTATTCTGATATGAATATCATATTCTAACATGGTATCCTAATTTTATAATTAAGACATATTACAATATTTATATTAATCGAAGATGTATTACGTTGATAAATTAATCTACAGGTTGGTACGAGGGAGAAAAGCTATCCGACGGGACACAGGGATGGTTTCCGAGTTGTTATGTCGAAGAGGTGCATAATCAACACGTATACGCTAGATCCTTGAGAGTCAGGTATCTCAGTGAACAATCTATTATTTCAGATATTACGGAGTCTACACCGCTGCTATAAATACTATGTGTTTATAATATTATTGAAATTAAAATTGAAGACAATTATTGGTGCTGATTTATATACTAATATAGAAATCTTGAATATATTTACATCACTATATATATATATATATATATATATATATATTTATCGATATCCGAAACCTGATCTATATGTTCATTAACGATTTTCTAAAGTGTGTGTTATACATTATTTTGTATAATTTTATAGATATTTAAATAGAAATAAAAATTAGAATGTTAAAAAATATATTAGTTATTTTACGTATTTTTTTAAACGATTGTGTTAATGTATTATAAACATATTTATATTTTGGCGATGGTGGAATTATTTAATATGTAGATATTATGCTATTTCAACATATCAATAATATTCGGACTATTTCAAAATACTAAGTAATTTTTATATAAGAATACAGATTAAATATGATTTGTTTCTATAAATTTAGATAATAAGCGTATTCTCGTACAATGAGTTTATACATTATTAATTTCATTTCTATTCTTTTGTTATCATTACTAGTTTACTTGTTAATAAATTATTTAGAACATAATAGAAACTCTCATAGTTTAATAAATAAACTTCAGCATAATATTCGTTTTAATGGTTCTTCCGTATCATGTACTAGCCATGGATTTAATAGGAATTGTGAATTTAAAAATATTTACTACAAAGTATCATCAAAAGAATTTGTATTTATCAGAAATGAAAAAACTAAAATATTAGGTTTGAGTGATTATTCTGATTTTGGAAATGAAGGATTCGTTGAAGTAAGTTAAGTTACAATATTATTTATTAACAACATATTCAATACAAAATGTACTTAACAATATAGGGAAAATTGTTAAAATTATCCATTTATTTATTATAATTACGAACCTTATTCCAGGAATGGTATTATGTTAATTAATATTTTAATCAATTAATTATATATAAGTTTTTGTAATACCAGTACATTTAAAAGTTTGTGATTGTGTATGATATTTAGATTAAGGGTTTAACCAATTTTTATTCAATTTATCTGGATATTTAATATATTTACTAAATGATTCTTTATTTAGTTCTCTCCGATAGTAGGGCACAATTTGATGAATTTTACTTTCACTGAGCTTTTTATTGATGACATTGATCTTTTAATTGATAATGAAAGGTTTTCATAGTTCTATTATACTGAGTGATTATTACTCAAGATAATTATTACTCAAGGTAATATTGGGTTATATTAATATAAATAATATATTTTTGTATTTAAAAAAATATAAGTGTAATTAATATTAAGTATACAATATGTATATTATATTCTATGATACAATTTATTATTTTATAATTGATTATTTTTAATTTATCTAATTGTCTTATTTTCATGTATATATATGTCTAGATATTAATTGTCTTTGTTATCTCCTGAATCAATATGTGTTATTATAAGAGCACATTAAACAGCTGAAATACATCTTACTTCCAGCATCCTTTCCATCGTCGAAGAGAAATGTTTACTGTTCAGGAAATTTGTGGCTGATAACCTAATGCATGAATTTCATGATGATATACTGCCACTTTATGATCGACTCAAGGTTATGTGCCTGGTGTCATGTAGACTACAATATTATTATTATGCTTCTGGTACATAGGTACATATATATATATGTATATATATACCTATTTATGTGTGGTATTTTTGTATATGAATAACATTTTTGATATATTATGCCTTAACGGAGATTTAGGAATTCAATTCAATATCACTCATAAAATAGTATAATAATTATGTCAGCCGGTTTTCATTTAAGCTAAGCATTCGGTATTAATATCTGAAGAGATAACTTTCATTACGTGATCAACTTTGGTTTTATGCTATTTTATATCAATTTAGTATTTATCGTATCATATTTTAAAGTACTAATTATTATAAAAAGTACCATATAAAATATTGTTACAGCTGATGGGAAACAGTATTCCGTCAATTATTCGTCTAGTAGAAATTGATGATGTTCTGTTTGAAAATCATCACAGTTTGTTTTCAATTATATTTTTAAATATAGTTTCATTCAATACTCACAATATAGTGCTCTCAATAATGATTTTACATTCAGATAGTAATATTATTTCTAGGAAGCCAAGAAACCAACATCAACTTCATCTACAAGATCTTAACGAAAGAGAAAATATTAAAATTATCTAATTTATTGGACCATGAAATGTTATTGTGAATTTTATTTATAATATTAATTTTAATGCATAACTTAGTAAATATCTATTCTCTTCATTAACAGTTTATGAAATACTTGTAGTTATTGTTATTGTTATAATGAAAATAGTATGTCATTAAAAATAATTGTAACCGACTATTTACTAAATAATACTTTCTAAGTAAAATGGTCTTTTCGGAAGCACTTATCGCATTTGCGTTGCAGAGTAAGTTTCTCCAGCCTTTCGGTGGGACTATCGCGGCGTACCCTCTGGTACCAGTACGGCCTGCAGTCGCATCGGGGCCAAGGTGCAATACTAGGCCTAGATGTCGCGTTGGCTGCTAATATCTTGAAACGTGCCGTAGCAGACATTCGACGCCTCTCCCCTCCGCAGGTAGCGGATGAGTCATTTTAGTTTCCGCATTTCCAGTCCGATCCACTAGTGAGATTACATTTGTATTATTAAGCCGCTATTAATGGAGAGGCGCTGTCATGTTTAATGATCTCTTTAATCGGAACATCCCATAGATTAGTTTACCAATGGGGTGACCATTGTTAAGTAAATACCTACTCGACCCCTATATAGCAAAGTCAGCAGTTGTTGTGGCCCTCGCCGCTAAAACACATTGTACTGTTCACTCGACACCGTAATCGTAAGATCACAAATTTGCCTGACTTACAAGTTAGTCTATGGGAGGTTTATAGATATTGAGCAATGTGACAATCTTTATAAGGTAGTCTTGCAAATTACTTTTGCTAATTTCTGTATGTCACATACAAACATTTTGGTACAATTATTGCATTTACTAGTATTGTTATATAATTTATATTATGATATTTCGCAATAATACATTAGTGAAACATATTTGTTCTCATTGTTTCTATAGAGATTACTATCTCGGGAATTTGACGTGAAATGTACAACTATAAGCCTTGAAACGCATTCGCTTCCCGTTGTCTTAGAAATCGTTACCTCAGCCGATATCTTGATTGGGATGCATGGTGCAGCACTGGGTTTGTAAGTTGAACTCTAACCTAATAACACTAGTTTGTAAATTTTCAAATAAATGTATATTATTTCATCACTATATTAAAAACTTTCTTATACTCTATAGTTAATAATATATCTATTATAGTGAATTGATGTGTTATTAAAAATAATTAACATGTAAACTATCCATATTTTTACAAATTCAAACTATCATATATTATAAAGTCACAGCTATGTTCATGAAGAAGCAATCTGCCCTCATTGAACTATTCCCTTACCTGATTGATCCATTGTACATTACACCTTACCGAACTCTGGCCTCATTACTTTCTTTGGAATATAGGTTTACACTAGATTTGTTTAATTTGATATTGATTGGATCATTTTGTATAATTTTAAAGGTTTCTATCTACACAGCTATTAATTTGAATTTAATGTTATTATTTATTTTATATTCTTTAATAAAGATTTTACACAATTATTATTTATATCACATTGTAGTCACGAGTTTTGTTAAAAATATAATAAATTTCAATAAATTATATTATTTGTTCAATTCTGTTAAAATGTAGTTAATATCGATATAATACCTTCAGAACTGTAGAGTGTACCAACAAATCTCATACAAACACTCATCTTGAGTATCTGGAGGATGTTAAGAATTGGCGCGAAATTGTGGAGGACCACGAGATGATTAGAGATGTTCGTTGCTGCCATGACCCGAAATGGATGTACAGGGCTTATCAGGTATATACATATAGTATGTTTTGATACCGTATCCAAACTAATTAATGTATGACCCAAAATGGATGTACAGGGCTTATCAGGTATATACATATAGTATGTTTTGCATGTTTTGATACCGTATCCAAACTAATTAATGTATAAGGATACTAGATAATATAATATAGGATACTAGATTGAATGTTATTTTATTTATTTATATTGACATGAATACTAAATGTAAAGTCAATAAATCTTCAAAGAAAATTATAATATTTCGGTATAAATATTACAGGATACCGAGATAGAGATAGCTCAAATACGGGAGGTTGTCAAAGAGGTTCTTGATAAGCTTTCAGTAAATAAAGATGATACTATCTATGATACCGATGAGGACTATCCCAAGTTGCCTGAAGATAATGGAAACGCTACGGCAGAAAGATTGAAATCTAGAATTACTGCATCAGCTGTAACTAATTTAAAATGTACAAAACATAGTCACAATGTATTTATGGTGACATGGAAAAAACCTTTAAACGTGAGATTGTGTGAAGGTTATGAAATTAGGATAAAGTGCAAAGAAGAAACCATATCACAAGGCGTGCAAACGCAATTACTAGAGTTCAGTAGAGAAGACTGCGAGCCTTCGATATGGGTGAGGATGAACAATAATAATACCATTGGGGTATTTAATAAATCACCAGTTCAATGTAATTAGTTAACATGTTTTAATAAAAAATAAACATTCATTGTATGATTTGTTTCGTGAAAAAGTAATATAAAAAATCTCAACTGACCGAGAATGAGATAAAAACGAGATAAAATATTGCACTTTTAGTAATGATATTAATTAAAGTCATCAGAATTTCTGTAATTTCTTCACCAGGCAATTTAAATCAACCTACAAAGTAGTTGTCAGATTAGTTCATATACTAAAGAAGATAAGAAAATATTCAAAGTTTAGTAAATATAGAGCAAAACTAATAATTTAATTTACCGGGCAGTAACGATAATTGAAGGTCAAAAAATCCACATCAATTTCTTTATTCTTAATCATTTTCAAAGTATCGGTCAGACAGTATGTGAATCCATCTTGGTTATTGGTAATCTGAGAAGTCATTTTTTAAAGAACTACAGTATACACAATTAGTAAGACTATTTGTCAGTCATAATACATATAAAGTTATTAAGTTATTGTTTATATATCAATTATTTGATTATATTAATAAGATGATAAAAGATAAAATAGATAATTACGTATGAGAAGTAGAAAAGAGAAGCACATTCATCACATCTAGCATTATCCAGAGTTGCCAAGTTAATAATTTCATTATCATCCCTTTCTAGATCGGTTAATTTCATCTTCTTCTTTACAAGTTCCTTAATCTTTTCAGAGAGTTCTAGTTCTTTTTGTCTAATGATTTTTACCAAGTTATTTTATGATTTAATGATTTTATTTAATATATTTTGAGGTAACTTCACGGAGTAGTAGTAGTAATAGTATATATAGGTGGAGTTTTAGATTTATATTAGTGTAATAATAAGTTTTGATGAGATATGAGAGAAATTGAAGCACGCAGACACACACATACTACAACACTAACACGATGCTGTGAAATAATGTAATGCTGTACAGTACAGATTGAGAGTGGAAGTTCTTTTTGCGATGGTCACTCAATAGGAAACATTTCACATATTCCGTTACCGTTTGTTCGATGCACATATCGTTCGGCTCTTTGAGCACTTGCAATCTCTGAAAGAGTGGTTCGGAGTAAAACAATATTCTCACACACGTAGACATTGTTTTTTCACTGAAATCCTCGTCGATCCTCGTAACCTTTTGATTACGCATTCCTTCATCTCCCATCCAGGTAGCGACGGCTAACGGCAAACTCTCGCTGATGTTAAAGGTCATGCTGACGCAGGCCACGTAGCTGTCTGGCCAGACGACGACGTATTCGTGTTGACGTTGTACGTGTCGCGTAACTCCTATGCCGGCGGCTTGTAGCTCCATGGGGCTTATCTGGTAACGGCGGTAGTGTTTAACGAGAGCGTGGGTCGTGCTTAGAGACATTACTGCGATCTCAACTCGTATACGCATGAATATGTTACAGATACGTAATGAATATACTTCAAAGGAAAACAAGAGATAAAGAAATGAGATTATGTGATGTTTCCTTTGCGTGTACAGACCATGATGAAGTTGTCGTCGGCAGCAAGGTAAGAGAATCTCTCTCTCAGGAGTTGTTGGTACTTGGATTTGTCCTTGTTCAGTACCGCGTACCTGTAGTGGTCAACAAGTTGATCTAATGGTCAAGTGCACCGCTCTATATGTTTAATTCATCGTTTAATCATCTTCATAATAATATGAATACAATTTAAGATGAAGTTTGCAAACTTCATAAAAGTAAATTGTAAGTTTTGTGATGCTATAGAAGAACTACAACCAATATATGTCACTACTGGTCTTGGTTTTAATGCGAATTTCATGAAATTATTATACAATGAGAATTGTTCTACAATATTAGTTCTTTAGTAATGATATTGAAACTTACACTATATTGAATAATATAAACATTGCTGTGGAGAAGATAGAATAGCTTCTAACTATTAATATTGTCCAGACTAACCAGATGATCTTCCCCTTGTTATGGAGGTAGTGAAGGACACATGTGGATGCCTCATTCTCCTGGAACGTCTGCGTTGAGAACAGCATGTTGACCTTGAGAAGTGGATCGCTGACCCCTGCAGTTAAATGATTAACTGTATGTTATTGTATATATTTGAAGTAAGGATGAAATGGTCAGAAATTATTATAGAAGATGAAGTGGTTTTCGAGTAACAATAAGTTAATTTTGAGGCTTAAGTGGTAGAATAATGCAATGTTTAATAATAATGAATTAATAAGAAATTCATATAAATATTATTAAAAACAATATTTTAATGGTTTTATTAAATCTTGAAACAAGAATTTAATATCAACAAGTAATCGAAAATAAAATAATTCTGAAAAGAAGAAATGTTACAAGATAAAATGCATGCCAATAGAACCTTCCACATTTCCACAGTATTGTAAGATATTCCTATTATGCCCTTTCAAATAATTCAAATTCCAATAATTTCTAAAATAATAAAATTATATAATAAACTTATAAATATAAAAGGAATGATTATTTTTACTTATGGAAGTCATAAGTTTTATATTGTTATTGTGGGTAAAGAAATACAATTATTTATTAAAACCATTTATAGATTCGGGGAACCATATAGGATGTTTTATAAGAATAACTCAACATAGTTTATATTCAAAAACAATAAATTAGATATGAAAATTAACAGTTTTTTTGAGTTCTTTGTATTGGGCACATAAAGGATGCTGCTATCTTTTGGAGTGAATGCAGTCCTGCTACACATATTGAATCTGGCATGGTTCACAACGGACCAATAGTACTCCTGGTAATATTAGGATAAGCTGGGATAGACTTGGGTAGGGTTGGTTATGATGTATTAAGATGAATTAAGGTAAACGAGGGTGAGTTAGAATCAATTGGAAATATGAGCTACTTTTGTCAAAATGAATTGTAATGCTCCAATACATAATTAGAGGTGATTTATATTAAATGATTACACAGTTCAAAAGTAGATTTAAATAGATCTATATGTAAGATGATTAAGACAGTGGCTTAGATTTAATTATAGGCTACTGAAGTGAATTGGGAATGGTGTTATTCATAGGGAAATGAGATCTACGATGATAAGAAGTTGGCTTAATTGTGAAAAGTAGACAGAGAAGTTTGGCGAGAGGATACAAGTGAGATTAGCGATAGTCTCATTATAAGAATACTTATTATACCTCTTTATTAGGTAACAGAAATTGATCATCTTCCACTTTTTTGTCTTGGTTGTCATACTTATATTTCACTGAGATATTTTGAAGAAGTTTTATAGATTGTCTTTGTAAATCCAACAAACTCATCACCCTTGACTGAGTGAATAAGATAATTGTATTTTTTGAAAATTCTAAGAAATAAAAAATACTTTGAATTCATCGTAAAGTTAAAAAACTACTCATATTGTAATTTAGAATTAATATATATTTGAATATATTAGTTAATATGTGGAAAGAAGACAAAAAACCTTATTGAATACAGAACTCGTCTTACAGGTTTCAAATGCGTTCTTGCGATATTTATTCTTAGTTTTGAGCAAAAGTGAATTATAAGTCAAAAGATACTTCAAATAAAAATCGCAAAGTTGTTTGATTGGACGATCCAATGATTTCTATGTAATTAATGCAAACATTAAATGGATACCATTTATATAAACCATAGCGCTACTTTATAAAGAAATAAGATAAATGAGATGTATGGCATATAATAAGAACAAATTACATTCACCACTGACCATGGAGGGCGTGCCTAGTTTCATAGCAACATGAGCCCATGTGTTATTATCGATAACACTTTGTAGGCCACCTAATTCTTCGATGATACAGTGCAAACTCACTAAATCAATCTCTCGCCCAAAGAACTATAACATAGGTAAACATTGTGTGAAACGATGAGGTGGACATAATCCTTGTAATGGACACTAGACAATGGTCAATGGTCATTAAATTTAAAGTTCAATATATTGTTTAAATTTTAACTTTAATATTAATTATGATTTAATGATAAGTTATTAACAGTTTCATCATTCGACATTGTTATTTCAATTTTAATCTATTTCTAAAAGACCAACCATTGGAAGCACTTCAAATCTCAGTTTATTTTCAGATTTCAAATGCAACTTAATTGCTTCCAATTCCACAGCTATACTGCTACATCTATAACATAATTTTAAGGATTCAACCAAGTTAATTTCAGTTAGGCAGGAAATGTAGAAAGAATGATTTTAAATCGGATAATACAAGTATAAAATCTATAGCCAGAATTATAACTTACTTATAAAATGTGGTGTTTATACATTACTATTTAATTAATATATATAAAATATATTTAATCCTTGATTTAACCTGTCATACAATCTGTGAATCATCTGGGTTTCGGTAGCAAAACGTAAATTTTCAGAAAAATCTCCATGGTTCTATAATTTAAATATAAATTAGAGTTTGAATTAATTAAAAAGAAATATAAAATTGAATATCAAATCTATTTAGAATCTTAATTTTTAATATAAGAATTGATTATAATAATAAAATATTATGATTCAAAGTAGTGAATTCATTCATCACTATGAATGATATAACTACCTCAGGATCTACAGAAGGACGAATTATAGAAATTCCTTTAACTTTCTCAGAAGGTTTGATATTCTCTAAGAATTCAAAAGCAGAGATATTCTCTTCGGCTAAGAAGATCTTCACAAATAGTGTAATGTTATATTTAGGAAATATTACAAAATTATTAATACAATCCATATGAGTTAAGTGAAAATATTACTAATATAATCTACATAGGTTAAGGGTATGCGATAAAGTGCAAAATTGTAAAAAAATAATAATTTCCCACTCTATTTTAGTTTAATATTATAAAAATATAATATATTATCTTTAGATTGATGACACTTGATATTACGTAAAGTATTACTATCAAAAATAAGATCTAAATATTAAATTAAATAAAATGTATTATTTTATTTTAACTAATTACATTTATAATTACAATATATATATTCTTTTTAAAAATTTCGATTACAAAAAAAGTTTGTTTATTTATTTGTAATCGTTGTACTCGATAGGTTTATCTTTTATAATATCGTTTATAATATGACCATGTGATAACTATTGATTCAATGGTATTTTTATTTACTTATCTTTCTATTGACTTAATTTTCTATTTAATTATTCACTAATTCATTTTATTATATTATCATTATATGAACACATTATATAGTAATTATGGCTCTTTCTTCTAAAGGATTAAAATAATGCAGGACCAAAAGAATTCTTTATAAATATAATGTATAATTATATGTTCAGAAATATTATATAATTTTCTAATCTGTTATATATGATATTATTTTATATGTATAAAAAAATATTAATTATATTATATATATAATATATACGAATACAGTTTTTTAATTGTATATTTAATAAATAATGGCATAGGTAATAATAATAATAATTAAATATGTAATAATTAACTTCAAATATTTTAATTAAATTGAAATTCAAATTATGCAAAATCAATTTGTAAAAGAATTTTATCAATTAAATATCCATAAAGCACTAAAAAAATACCCCGTTTTCTATGATGTTTTTCTGCCCGCAATTCGATTCCAGCGAAAATGATGGAATTATGCTGTGTTTAATTTTTCCTTTGGTATAGAACCTTATTCAATTTACAAGTGTAAAACGCCGGCGTAATGAACTTTCAGATTACTATGAGATATATTTATTTTGAGATTTAATTAAATATTATTCAATCAATATTATCATATATAAATATGGCCATTGGACAATTGATTAAATATATTAGATTACATAAATCTATCTAGAAATTAGGTGATCAAATATATATAATAATATATAATAATAATAAGATACAGAAGACATTGCTTTTATAGCTAATATTCTTTATATTTTATGTAATTCTGATCAGAAAAATGATGTGTTTTTTCAGTTGTAAACTGCTTAATAATTCATTTAATAATGCATTCAATTAATAGGTTAAATATCATTTTCAGGTTTTATAAATATTATATAAATATAATAGTATTAATTTTTTTTTTAAATAATATTATTTTTCCTTTGTGTACAATATGTAATAAAATGTTATTATAATAAAAAAATGAATAATATTATAGATCAATATTATATCTTTCATGGTATTAAATATTATGTAGATTTAATTCATATTGACATATGGATGTTTTTCATATAAAATACATGTAAAAATCTATAGATGCATGTATGCATACTCTTTTTATTATAATATACAATGAAAAAATAAAAATATTATTTGTAAAAATATGTTCTCATTTAACATCAAAAGATACATAACTTTGATATTGGATATAATATAAAAATAATGAATAATATTATGTATTATTATATCTGATAATAATATCATATTTAACTTAATTTAATGTAATGCATTATTGAATGAATTATAGTTATTTAATTGACGAACATGGTAAATTGAATTTGAAACAATATAGTTATAGCATGGTTATTAATAATGAGCATTGGTCACATTTTTTTTCTACCTTGCGCTGTATTGCATACCGTTAACTGAGAATATTATTAATATAATCTATATAGGTTAATTGTGAATATTATTAATATAATCTATATAGGTTAAGTAAGTATATTTTAGAATTATTGCATGGTTTAGCTAATTGGTAATACTTAAGGGAACAAGTAATTTCATAATATAGAAGATAATAGATTTTATAATTATAAATGTAAGTAAGTATGAAATGAAATATGAGAATAATCCAGTAAATATAAGTACCTTTGCTTCAAGAAACTTCACATCTGAGAGACTTAGTCCACTGTGGAACCGTGCATGTTTCCAGGAAACCTCCGAACTCCAAACTGGGCCTAAGTTCGCTTCGCAGAGTGTTCTCTTGTCACATTTTATCGGCGACTTTCGGTATTTTGTGTTAGATTTGTGGAGATTAGCTGCAGGTTTAAGATCTTCTACAGAGATACTCATCTTTTGTTTGTCATTTTTTAAGATTCTACTCTGTTTTCTTGGCGATGCATTCACTTTTAATGATGTTTCAGAGTGGTGACTAGCTTTAAGAGGTGAGTCTTGAGATGGTTTCGTTAAACGGTTCATCAATCGCGGTGACGGCGTTAGGCTCAAAGTACGATCAGAATCGTTGTTCTAAAAGTAATACAACTATTTAAAACCATTCATATGTTGTCATTTTAAATAATAACACTCAAAAAATCAAAATTCTTTATTTTTTGTTATATAATGAAAGCGATTAAATAAAATTAAAATTATAATTTATAATATTTCAAATAGCCTTTTTATTTATTTATGAATTAAATATAGAATAATTTATAGTAATTATGATTTTTGTATTATTGTTAGTCATCAATTATTATAATTTGTTCTGTGTAATAAAGCTAAACATTTTTTAAAATCATTTATTTTAAACTAAATTTAAAATCTATTTACATAGATTATAATAAATATTTAGATTTAGTTTCCTTTCCCAAAAAATTTGTTATGTAAAAAATAAATTTTTTATGAAAACAAAAATTGATTATTTTTATTATCTTTATAATATATCATCAAGGTTTTGAAAATAATGTAATTCACCCATAATTATCCTATCCTGTCAAATTATATTAAAGTTTCATACTATTTATATATTATATTTAATGTAATATTATTTTTTAATTTCAGAGTATAACTATATTTTTAAATCAAGCAAAATCATGATATTAAATAATTTTTGATTTCCAAACCTTATGAGATAAAAATTAGGTAATAAATTAAAGGTTTGATTTGAATTGAACAACCCTTATTAAAACTAATACAACTTGCCTTGCAAGAACTCGCCTTGTAAGAACTCAAAGTTTCATCATCTGAACTTGAAAATTCATCATTCGAGCTCCTTCTAAAGAGTAATAGGCTCGGCTGTATTTATTAGTAATTTAATCAACATTACAAATAAGTTTATTTAAATAATACATAACAAAATTATTTTGTGATACTTATTATACAAACTATATAAGAATTGTACTAACCTATTTAAAGCAAACTTTTTCTCTATTTTACTTGTTGGAGTCTTTCTCTAAACATATTACATAGTAAATATTATTATTTACATTAAAATTAGAAATATAAGAGATGCAGTCGGTAGCAATATAAGATCATATAATATCAATTAGGAGTAAAATTATTATTTATTTACAATTTCTTACACTCAGAGGACGCGTGGCTTGCAAAAATTGATCGTTATTGTTGGTTTTATCATCAGAATTAGGTACAATCTTTGAAGTTACGCGACAAGGTGGCAAGCGCGATACCATCGCTTGAGACCACCGACTACTCATTCCATTCGAATGGCGTTTCTCGCAATCTTCGGTTCGCAGGTGCAACGCCTTCAACGCTGGCAAATAATCGATTCCGTGATATACCGATACACTCTTCGCGGATGCCGGCGATGATGGTAGCGATGGCTTTGATGAGGCATTCACGGCTTATTACAATTTATGCTATGCGACATATAGATTCCATCACAACACAAATACAAGATCTACAACATCAATAAGAAAAACACACATGCATACACACAGTAATACTAATACAGCATAACAGTTTGATAGAAAACATAATAGACAAACTGAGAGTGATTATATTTGTATGACTAAGTATTAGCACGAAATTAAAATGTAAATTATATATGGCTAACTTTATTCTGAAAGCCATTCAAGGGAATAACAATCTGGTTGGAAGGTTTGAAATGCTTCAACTTATCTGGCATTTTTTGGGTATCTAGGATGAATAGAGATAAGAGATAATGAAATATAGACTGAAATATGAACATGTGGGTATTATATAAATATTATTATATAAATATGAACATAACTTATATTATATAAATAATATTTATGGATTATTATTATGGAGTAAATAAAAACATTAAATATAAATACGATAATATATTGTATAGGTGAAGTAAAATTTAAATCTAATTATTTATATATCCCAATATAAAATATATTTATTTAAATCCAATATTATGATTATTATATAACACTATATTATATTAATGTGCAATTTTAATAATCATATAAATTAATGTGCTATTATTTATATATGCGAATTTATATTTATTACCTTGAATGTACAAATTAGGATGTGTTCGTGTGGGGACATTTTTAGAAAAATTAACAATTTTTTATTATTTAAAATAATAATTTAGTTAATTTTTTAAAAAAATGTGTTTAAAAACATATTTAAATTTTGTTCACAAATATTTTTGGCCATATAATGTTGAACACAATATTTGTAGATTTGGGTTTCTTAATACATTACAATTAATTTTGTAGACATCCCTTACATATTCAATAAGAAAACATAATTAGCATAAGAGTAAAATCCCTATTCTTTTACATTTGATCAATTCTACCACACACAGCCTTAAGGAATTGGTTTAATGAGATCATTTCGACATATTGGCTGATAATACAACAAACCAGAGAGCAGTAGGTAGTCGAATAAATCTGAAGTTTTATCCTCCGGTTGTGAATTAACTGGAAACCCATTGTTTTCACACCCATTGTTTGATCTTGCATCGTGTGTGTCCTCCCCATCATCGCTACACTCATCTCGGATGAGAGGAGATGAAACATCAGCATTTCTTCTTGGTACATGTTCAGCAAACTTGCAAGCGTACGTGAAATTATACTGCTTCCTATTAAATAATATAATGATAGTGAGTCTTAATAAACACTCGTATAAATATAAGTGTACTATTAATGAATTAGGATTACTTATCATATAATTACTTATCATAATATTAATATTTGATAATCATTAACAACTATTGCATAATTACAGTAAATAATGATGATACAAAATCATGCCTACTATAGTAGTTAATGATGAATTAATACACTTTTAATAAATTTATTTAAAATATTTCTAATATTTCTAATGATTCAGTTAAATACTTTATATGAGATAATAATATAATAATTTTATTTATTAGTAAATAGTATTAGATTTATCTATTAATATAATATTATTAAAAATATGAATATAAATCAAATTAAATTGATATAAAATAAAATGCTAAGTGGAAATATAAAAAGCTAAGTCATTAGCTAAACTAGTTTACTCAACAATATTAATAGTATATTAATATATACACATAAATATAAATAGATGATAAATTACATAAATATAATGTACAGTTTTCAGTAACAGCAATAAACTGAACAACATATAACATTCATACTAACTCTACATCTGATCTTCCTCTCACTTTTCTACGTTCTTCAATCCTTTCTTGATTAATAAACGATTTTGTTACTCTTTTTCCTAGAGGATATAAATAGGATACACAAAAATACATTACAAAATATTATTTCAAAGTAGTTTTTAAAATATAGAAAATGATTATACAAAATTACACATAGTTTATTTTAAATAACTAAATATAATTTTATTTGCATATTCTAACTAAATATTAACCAATAGTGTTATGACTAGATGAAGCCAGTGCATCTCCTGATAATATGGAAATTGATGCTTTACTTTCAGATCTATCTTTTTTAACATAATCTTTGTTTTTTGAATCTAATTTTCTATGAACTAATTGATCAACTTTCTCATTTGTTTTCTTTATTTGTATATTTGTATCTTCTTTTTTTTTGGAATTAATTGGCTTTGATTTTACAGATATTTTTTTCTGAAATTTATCTTCATTATTATTGATATTTTTTTCTAATTTATCTTTTTTTTTCTTTGGTTGCATATCTTCGGAATTAGATTTACGTTTAATATTGCTTTTGATAGATTTGCCATCATCTAAATGGCTAGATAAACGACCAATAGATTGTTTACGCTTAGGTGAATTTGAATCTTGCATAGATAGAAACAATGCTTTGCGAAGTTCGAGTTTTTCTTGTTCAGAAACTCCGGTTTCATTTAACTATTAAAATGATGTCAAATAATATAAAATCATTATTGTACAAGATATCAATATATTTATTACTTACCTCTGAACTTATGTCTAGCCTACTGCATAGAACGGTTTTTCTCTGAGGACGCTTTTTCAATTTCTTGGGGGACATTTTTCTCTTCGGAGGCGACATCACTCATTTACTTTTTAAAATAGTAAATATACAATTTTAAATAAATAATATTACTATTGATTTATAATGATTTTATAAAATAAGAAGTTGTGAAAAAATAGTATAAATGAATAAAAATTAATCTGTAAAATTAATAAAGAGTAATCATTTTTATAATATAAATGAGTAACATATTAAAATAGTTAGAATTTATAGTCATAGAATTTTCGCTATTCTATAATTACTTTCATTTTTATTGGACAATATAAAATAATTAAAATCAATAATGTTTTTTACAAACTCAATTAATAAATATATAAATAGTTTAATTATGTCATATATCGTAAATTATAGGATTATATGAGATATATTTTAAAATTAAACTGCGTAAATATAACAATCGATTGCTATCGATAGATATCTTTTAACAATTATTAAATATGAATAATGTTCAGTATCACATATTAATCGAATATAAGATACTGATCAATCAAAAAATGATTATTTATATAATATATAAATATAAATATAAGTTAATCAGTTATTAAAAACACATTTAGCATAAAATAATAATATATATAATAATCTTTAAATTAAAAATATATATGTCTAATTTTAAGAATAATATAATTTTATTATTAGAGTGAATTTATACAATAATACAAATAAAATATTGACTAATAATTGTATAATTAATTAAAAAATGTACATGTGTTGATATATAAATTAAGAACTTACAATATAACGATAAAAGCAGCATATATTTGAATAGATATTTACAAAATAATTTCATCAATATTTTCAACAATCATTGGACCAATGATATTTTGGTAAATAAAAATGAAATTTAAAATTTAGATGTCAATGAAAATGATAATAAAATTATCTACATTATCAAGTCGTAAGCTTTTTTTAAACTCAATTAATGCAAGATATTTCTCGAGCAAATACAAAACTAATCAAGAAATATGCATGAATATGGTTGAGTTAGTATATGTGAATTATAAATCTACTAAATTTACATAATAAATACATGATATGTAATTGTTATTAATTTTAATTAATTATATATCTGGATACCATCTAAAATAAGAGACTTATTGCACGCATATAATGATTAATTATGTAAGGGGCCGGCGGATTATTTTATTATATAGATAATGCACATTGATTTAATTCAAATATAGATTGGCGGGGAGTTGGAATAACAGTAGCGTTAATGATAATGATATGAGAATGATATCGAGGGAAGTTGAAAACGTATATAATTAGAAACGATGAGTTATATATAAGGAAATACACATTTAAATGTTCTTTATATGTATGTATTATATATAATTATTAAAGATAAAATAATATACTAATCATGGATATATTAATACTGATTATAATTACGAATTTGTATAAATAAATTAATCTTTATAAATATAAGAATATTTATATGCAATATACATTTTTATACTTATGGTATTCAAGATTATTGTAACTTATAAGTGTTTCTTGTTATTAAACAATGTATGGTATATTAATTAAATAGGAAATCTTTGAATGTGTACACAAATAATTCAATTTAAATATTGTTTTTATATTTCTCAGACAATATGACTATGAAAATTATTTAATAATATTGTTGATGGGAGCTCGGAGTAGGCGAGCCAGTTTTGCAATTAGGGCTTTTAATGCTGAAATCGCAATGGTTTGTATATTACAAATTTATTACGTTAAATTTCTGAAAAAATATATATATACATATGTAAGTAATTAGGTAATCTAATATTATTACATTGTTCATATTAAATATACCATGATATTTTATGAATAAATAATTTAACAAAATTATATTAGATCAATGATGTAACAAGCCAACAATCTCTATCTCTAATGAGACTGGAGTTTTGGAAAAATACTATTGACTCAATTTACGAGGTTCGAAGGATTTATTCATTTTGTTATAAAATTACTTAAAAATAACTTAATAAATTTAATTAATCTATATCGCATAAATTTAGAATTTTTAAATTATCGAAAAGTAATTTTAGGGAATGACATTTGAACGTAATATTTACTTTTTGTTATTTAAAAAAAAAAATTTATATATATAAATATTTACATGCAAATATATATAATATATTTCATTAATGATATTTTATAATTTGATTTTTTTAAATTAATTTGTATTTTATCTTATATGTTTATAGTATATATTTGCCTTAAATAAATAATATTGAACACTTTTTAAAAATTTATTTATTAAAAATATATAATATCAATATTATAACAACATTTTCTAAATGTATTTAATTTAAAAGATAGTTTTGTATAGAGTAATTCATAGTTATAAATGTCAAGATAATTATGAACTTAATATATATTAAAATATTGATAAAAAATGAATTTTAATAAGTAATTTATATTTGTTGTCATAACATTTGAGTTTAATTTTTTATACTATAAATTTAAAAATAAACACATATGAAAACATGGTGTATACTAATTAACATGCAACCAACCAATGATAGTTTAATAATTGATGTCAAATATTTGTATAGGGAAAAGTAGCAAATACTCCAATAGCATTGGAACTTTCAAAAGTTTGTATTCTTTTAAATAATGTATTTATTATCTATAATGTAATAAAATCTTATTTATTATATATATATATATATATATATATATGTGTGTATATATATTATATATATTGTAATCAGATATCAATAATCTAATGTATACAAATTCTTTAAATAAATATAATTTACATTAATTTTATTTTATATTATTTTATTTTAAAAATAATTTCACTAGTCAATTTCGGATTCAAAACTCAGTAAAAGACACTTTAAAAGCATACTGCATGCGAGGGTATGAAAAGTTATGTAATCTTATGTATTCTGATCTCCAAATATGAATTCTTAATCCATATAATAAACATACAAAAATAATTGATCTTTACCTATCATACAATATGAATCAAATTATATGAACATATGAATTATATAATTATTAATATAACAGGAATGTAATACAAAGAGTTCCAATTTCTTTGATCTAGATCATTTCTTGGATTTCTCTGAAAACACAATCTCTTCAGTTTACCTGTTGATGCTTGAAACCCTCGGTATGTATATCTTAAATGTGATCGATTAGCATATAGAAAACACAACTATACAAAGTTGCTAACATCTGTTATAAATGAACTGGAGTATGATGATTTTTAAAATATATATGTATTAAATTTTAAAAAAAGTTAAATAATTACCCAATTGAATATTAACTTTCTAAATCAATCCTATACTAGGTGACTTCGAATCAACACCTGCGACTAGAGAAGCATGTGCCCACCTCGGCAGAGCTGCTGGTGCAGTTACCTTGTTGAGATCGATTCCATACCACGCGAAACACAACCGTCTGCTAGTACCTCAAACACTTATGAAAGAGGTTATTTTTACTCCTGTTGGCAACATTCTTCAAATCCTAATGATGGAAATTACTTTTTTTATAAGACATTCTCTCGAGAACTTATTCCCAATACATAAACTTTAATATACTTTAACATACTTCAAATCCTAATGATAGAAATTACTTGATTTATAAGACATTCTCTCGAGAACTTATTCCCAATGCATAAACTTTAATATACTTTAACATACTTCAAATCCTAATGATGGAAGTTACTTGATTTATAAGACATTCTCTCGAGAACTTAATCCCAATGCATAAACTTTAATATATTCTATTGTTAAGGTTCGATTAATAAATACTCCGATCTTTCTAGTATGGCGTTTCTCAAGTTGCCATGCAGAAGGGTTGCGCAGGGGAAAAGCTTCAGCACTTGGTAGCAGAGATATGTGATAAAGCAATAGAACAGTTGCACTTGGTTTAAAATCAAAAAATATATATATTATACATATATA
This sequence comes from Osedax frankpressi, assembly GCA_964035775.1. Classification (NCBI taxonomy): domain Eukaryota; kingdom Metazoa; phylum Annelida; class Polychaeta; order Sabellida; family Siboglinidae; genus Osedax; species Osedax frankpressi. The sequence goes on along the minus strand of OZ038317.1, from coordinate 9,054,018 downwards.
TAATATATATAGGTATTCGTAATCGCATTACGTAATCATATTATGTAATCATAAAAATGTTATATTTTTCAAGATATATATTATAAAATGTATACTTATTAAATGTCATTAAACTAATTTTTCATTCATGTTTTACCAATAGGCGAAACAAAACAAGAGAATAATTAATAAATCAGCTTTTAGCGTTTTAAGATCATCAGTTAGTGATTCAGTTTACATTTCATAATCATTTTATTTATTATTTAGATTATACATAATAGATTTCATTATTATTTGTATTATTAATGTGAATATATATATATATATATATAATCAGATTATAGATACATATCAGAATGATATTAAACAGTAATGACTCACAATTAACTATTTTCATTATAATTATATTGTATTAATAATATTTTGACTAAATTTAATAAATACAATATAAATAATCATAAAGTAGAATAATTCGACTAAAAATAATAAAAATATAGGAGTTATATAATTATTTAATTTTCAAATTTAGTTTAATCATTTTTCAATAATACATTCAGTCTTATTTGTATCTTAATAGATATTTTTTAACAGGTATTAATCGAGAGCTACATCCGAGCCTTGAAAAGAACCAACTACGACGTATTTAGTACGAGGCTACAGGAACGCAACAATTTGTTACCCTTTCAGATATTCATTCGCAAACTATCCAATACTTTTTAAATATATCTCTTATTTACTTGGTATATTTCTAATACAGTAATGTTATTTTAATTACGCATCTCGTATAAACATAAACAAAGTATTTAATATTCAATTTAGTACAACTAAAAACATGTAGTTAATTATATTTACATATATTATTCGAATATCTTATAAATATATCACAGTTGTTTTAAATGGAAATCTCTTTTATTCAAGGATTCCAATTTATTTTATATAACAATTATTTGATTTATATAAATAATACAAACACTAAATGGTTTTCATTATTATACTTATTCGATAGATACATTTTATATATTTTTTTATTTTTGATTTAGTACATTTTTTATAAATGCTTTATATTTAATAATTCAAATTATAGAATTGTTCGCAGATTAGTTAAATATAATTGTTTTGATAATGGGCCAATATATAAGTAAAGTAATTAATACCATCAATTTGTAATGACTCATTTTACTGTATCATCTTATAAGTTATATAATGAATATTTTAAAAGTTGATATATATTTTTGTAATAATTAATTAATTATATTTATAATTGATTTATAATTTAAATTAATTAATCAATATTTTGATTCAATTCAAAGATGTCTTAAATACATACTTATTGATATGTTAATATTAAATGGTCGGCTACCATTGGTCGCGTGATTAACATTAAACAATATGTTGTTAATAACGTATACATTAAACAATATCGTAATAAACAACCATGTTGTTTATTACGATAATTACCGTATAACATATATTATTTATTTTTATGAATTATTAGTAAGATAATATTTTTTTTATTAAACAGCGTTTTTTATTGAATATCCAATATTTATACAGAAATAAAAATGATAGTATCATCGAATGTCTAATGAAATCGATCTCGATCATTTGTGGTATGATTGACAGTCCTAGTTCATAGGTCATTTACGTGTATCGGCGTGCTGGAGATTTATACGTTAATAACGTGACTCATACATGAATAATTAGACGATGAGCTATAAAACCACTAAACATTGAGCGACTAGTTTAATTCACCATTATATTCTCATATCAACACGTAGCTTATACGCAGTTAATCAATTAGCTTTACATATATAAACGCTTGCGATAGTAACTAAGCTTTCTACAATATTTACCATGCAGGTGTTAATTGGTTTAGCGAATTCAAAAAGATCAAACGACGAAAACAATTCAATTACGGAAATAAAAGATACTCTACTTGATGAACATCTATCTTTGGAGTCATTTCCGGTTGATAGTACTATTAATTAATTGGTAACCATTCATATAAATAGATACTTTGTATATTTTATGGATATTATATTAATATATCCTATATATAAATATATATATATATATATATATATATATATATATATATATAAATATATATATATATATATATATCTATCTATTATTTGTAATAATTTAATAATAATATAATATAGTAACTACTATGCGAATAAATATATTACCTAGAAAACCAGATACCTCAAGTAAAGCATTACACCTAACTAAATAGGAAGCATGTGTACATTTATAACTTAAAATGACCTCTTGATTACAATGGTCGATAATTATTCCATTTGATATAATTATATATATATATATATATATATATATATATATATATCTATAGAAGACTTTCAATCTTCTTTACTGAATACAATACATTGTACACCAACTAAAGTCCAACTTCACCGAGTTTTTAAACATATACAATATCCACTGCAGGATGAGATACTCTACGCCGTTATGTCCCACCTTGACCACGCCTCTCTGGTATGCCTCGGCGGATGCAGCAGGCGTATGCGATGGCTGTGCGACGATCCTATACTTTGGTCTAATAGGTTGCATAATGATAGCGTACAGTGGACATCTGTGTGTAAAGAAAATCACCCCGACCACTACAGTGGCATTAGCCACCCGAAGTGCCTGTTAGTCACATATATAGATATTTAACTTTTGACCTTACTCTAACATGTAATATAATTTCTATGATTATATGTTATATATATATTTAAATATGCAATGAAAAAATTTAACTGATCTGTTATTTTACCGCGAATATACTTAGTATAGATAATATATAAGAATATAATTTATAATAACTGTATATAAAAACAATACAACCATAGGAATACTTTTTTTTTACTTATTCTATAATATACTATTTCAAGAAAAAAGATAATTTAACCATTATACATCCTTATATAATTATTTTTATATATTTAATCAAATATATTTTAATACAAATAAAATACATTTTCATTTTATTATATAACAAAAAATCTAAAATTATGTATATGGTTTCATGGGAATCACATTAAAACAATATAAATATCTATTAATTTTGCTTACAAATATTAAAAATAATTAATTTTGTTAAATACATAATATTATTTTAAAAAATGTTAAGTATTAAATAATTCAGTTGCTAACTCATGTAACCAATGAGATCATTTGGGATTTTTATTATTATATAATACAAGTTAAATATTTATTTTATTTTCATTAAAAATATATTATGTTTACTTTTAATTTTAAATAATTATATAAGATTTTTATAATTGTTACTTACATCATATGGATAATTGAGCCCAAAGTAAATCCAGGAAAATTCAGAACATTTAAGTTTTTTTATATATAACATTTAATTATATTTAATAAAGTGAAACTATATTTAATTTGCAATAAATAAAAATATATTATTTTAAATTTTTATTAAAAATAATTATATCATCTAGTTTTGTTGTGATATTACGTATTATTTTATAATTTAATAATATCCATTCATATTAAATATATACATAAACATTTTTATACCGTCAAAATTAATTATTTTAAAAAATAAATTTATATAATATATTAATAAAGAGTTTAATGGTACATAACTATAAATGGCTATACATATATATATATATATATATATATATATATATATATATATATATATGTATATATAGCTATTTACCTACCTAAGGATATAGCACCATTACTTTCCATAATATGTTATATATCTAAAAAACCCAGTATCGTTTAAAGATTTTTACTTTGGCAGTTATTGCAAATGCGTTCCGAAAGTAGACAAACCGAAAGTGACAATAAACATCATACTCTGCAATATTGTGAAATCTCTTTGGTGCAAGTGGAGGTAAGGGGCTTACTAATGATACATGGTAATGACTCATCGCTAGTTATAGTTAATATGTTATTTACGAACTTACAAGGATATTTATAATGTTATCCATAATGTACAATGTACAGTGTACAGTATACAGTGTACAGTGTACAGTGTACACTATACACTGTACACTGTACAATATATATTATTGAAAAACCTTGTCTTTCCAAAATGTAATGACCCCCTACAAAAATGAGGGAGTTTATATATAACTAATGTATATATCACAGAAAACCAAGGATAATGATATTTGGAGATGGACTTGATAGAAGTGGTATAGTAGGCCGTATAATATCAAATACTATAGAGTTTAGAGTGGAACACATGCTATCTGGGGAATTCGCCGGTTATTTAAATATATATATATATATATATATATGTATATATATATATATATATATATATATATATATATATATATATATGTATATATTCTTATAATAATATTTTATGTAGTATGAATAATTAGAATTTTTTTGATTTAATATGGTTTAAGAATGTAATTCAATCTAATTAAATTCAATTAAATTTAATTATACAATGTTTAGTATTATATCATAAACATATAATTACATTTTTCTAACGGATATTATAATGTGTACATCGTACACTGTACACTATACCATCTAGATACGATATGAACGATATACATGATTTAAAAAATATGTTTATAATTTAAAACAATTGCTAAAACCATACTCTATAAATGTATTAACCTTGATATGACCATTATCATATCATAATCTATTATGAAGTAACAATGAAGTACATATTAAGCCTATAGGCTCAGTTTGACTTAACTGTTTGACTTACTTTAAAGTTAAATAATATGCAAAACAAATTGTACATCAACGTAATAAATACTGCTAGTATTCTGTTGTAATTAGAATAAAGATAGTGTATATAATCGATACATTAATTAAGAGATCAAATGTAACACGATTATACATACACAAACAGGCTTGGGATCTGGATTGAACGTCAGTATGTTGAATGAAGGCAATAGTTTCAATTTCGACATCATTACGGTGTTTACATCGCCTAAAAAATATCGGAAACGAAACGGCTGGATTCATGGAAATCAAAAACTCTTTACATCCAATAATTCATCAAGGTCAGTTTATTTCAATTATGCCGTAGAATTGGATACTTTTTTTTACTTTAATTTACAGTTGTCTAATATTTATCTATCATATTTAGATGCATTTTTTGTATATTTAATAATTAAGACTTCAATATTAAATAATAAAATGTAACTATAATTTAAATAATATATATAATATCAATATTAAATTATTATATTAGTAAAATATAATTTTCTGAATCAAGCTTTACTATGTATAACATAGCGATATGCTGTCAATAATAATGATTTAATCTGTACCCTATAATGAATATTATATACCGTTCACTGTACAATTCACACCATACGGTGTACTGTTTAAAATGTACACATCCTCTGTTCATCTACAGCGAGCCTACGGACCGACTAAAACTCCTGTCGTCTACTATAGATCTATTCATCTACGTTAACGACTATGAATCCAGTAGAAACTATGGTCAGTATTTACAAGAATTCGCGGGAATATAGTCGGTTGAACATAGTCGGTTGACGATTCATTTGAAGTAATTATGGAATCATTGGTATTGTAGTCATCGACCATATATTCCATAACTAACACAGAATTCCTGAATCCTTCAGTAAATATAGTGATGGGATATATATACATGTAAAAATGTGAACAAGATTACACCTTTTCTGAATACATTTTGCATGTGTTATTATAAAATGTACACATAAGATTACTTGGATGGTTCTCTGGATATTTCAATTATATTCCACCTGAATAACGATTTAGATACGAACAGAATTATAATACATTAATTTTAAGAGTTATATAATATATACGTATTAAATTAATACCAGTTAACATTTTAATTAAACGTATTACATACTAACGATCACTAAGATATTAGCTAATGTTTTACAAATATAGTAGTTATAATTGATTAATACATTGTTTATTACATCAAAAGTGTTCACAGTTATTTTTAATCTATTCGATCATATATCCTTAATTACATGTAATTAGTGCAATGCGATGAAAACTAACTTAACTATCATAGCATAAAGGTACCAACTAATATACGATTACATCCCACCAGATGTTACCCCATGTGTATAAAGGGAAAATTCAAATCACTAAATAATTCCGCTCTTAGAGTGGAATATATATATATATATATATCCTTAAATTTAAAGTGACCATTATATTGACAAAAACATCTGTAGTAAAAGATAATTGCGATAGACTGCATTCCATATTCAACACGAAATGGACGAAAACAAAAAGCAAAATCGCAATTATTAATTGTGGTCAAGGTAATATTTAATAACATGTTTATTTATTTCATTCAACGTATTCATATTTAATATATAGATCATATGCGTATTTTTTCTATTACTATTACTATTACTGTTACTGTTACTGTTACTGTTACTGTTACTGTTACTGTTACTGTTACTGTTACTGTTACTGTTACTGTTACTGTTACTGTTACTGTTACTGTTACTGTTACTGTTACTGTTACTGTTACTGTTACTGTTACTGTTACTGTTACTGTTACTGTTACTGTTACTGTTACTGTTACTGTTACTGTTACTGTTACTGTTACTGTTACTGTTACTGTTACTGTTACTGTTACTGTTACTGTTACTGTTACTGTTACTGTTACTGTTACTGTTACTGTTACTGTTACTGTTACTGTTACTGTTACTGTTACTGTTACTGTTACTGTTACTGTTACTGTTACTGTTACTGTTACTGTTACTGTTACTGTTACTGTTACTGTTACTGTTACTGTTACTGTTACTGTTACTGTTACTGTTACTGTTACTGTTACTGTTACTGTTACTGTTACTGTTACTGTTACTGTTACTGTTACTGTTACTGTTACTGTTACTGTTACTGTTACTGTTACTGTTACTGTTACTGTTACTGTTACTGTTACTGTTACTGTTACTGTTACTGTTACTGTTACTGTTACTGTTACTGTTACTGTTACTGTTACTGTTACTGTTACTGTTACTGTTACTGTTACTGTTACTGTTACTGTTACTGTTACTGTTACTGTTACTGTTACTATTACTATTACTACTACTATTACTACTATATATATGTCATAGTAATTATATTGTATATTATTCATACTATTATTATACGTTGTAGGATATTCGGCAATTGAACTTTCCAATGACTTACATTTGATAGATTTTGCAGATAGGAAATGGAAGGTTATACAATAATGTATATATATATATATATATATATATATATATATATATATATATATATATATATGTAATCAAGTCTAACTTTTATATAGTAATGTAAGATTATAATCTTAAATATTACATTATTATAATTATTTAAATTATATGCTAATATCTACTAATGTAATTTTCGAATATAAAAGTGATTTCTAATAATTAGGTATGGAATAACGAAGATTGCTTAAAGAGTATGAAAGAATGTTTGATGTGGCACAAAGAAATTTGATATTTGTGATAATTTTATACAAATATTATTTATAAATTATTATTTGTTTATATATATATACTTGTTATTATGCATATTATATTATTTTGTATTTTTTGATATTTTATAACATCGATATACCTCAACAGAACGGTTTCTAAAAAAATTATGTTAAAATATATTAGTAAATATATCTTATTAAATTTTTCGAAACTCTACATTATAGTTCGAGTATGTAATTACTGGCACAATAAAGTTATTAAATATTCCCAGTGAACAGTATATATAATTTTGAAATATATTTTGCTCTGTAATAACGTAATATATAGATGATCAATGATTATACTGAAATCAATAATTTTCTATAAAGTCCATTGTAATTCACGGATGTTAAATTAATATTAGTTTCAATAATGATATGACAAATATATTATTGATATTACAGTTATATTAGGTATTCAAATATGCTTTTAAATAACCATACAAACTTCAACTAATACTTTTACTTAGGTTATTTAAATTCGTGGTTTAAATATTGGTTTTTCGATATCGAAAAATTAAGATGCGATTTATCTGTTAACTAGTGATTATGGATATATCTCAGTATGTAAGCCCTCAAAAGTTTTGTAAGACATAATTGAATAATTATTTATCACAATTATCATTATTTAATTTTCTTAATTAATTGAATTTTAATAATACTCTTGCGATTCAATACTACATATAAAAGCTATACACTTTTATACATGCATTCTATTTTTAATAGTGCTTTAGAATATTATAAAGTATATAATGAATTATATACTTTGGATGATGTACTCATATGAAATAGTAGAAAGCAACTACAAATAATAACCAATTATATAACCAATATTTATATCCCTATACAATGCTAACTCCTTGATCTTAGCTTTTATTCCACAGCAATTCAAAATATCTTTACTTATTATTGGTTCACATATTAAAATATAATCATAATTAAAGTATACATATATATATATATATATAAAAATATATATACCTAAGAAATAATGAACATTTCTAATGGATTTACTCTAATATTGTATAACACAAACTTGCGAAGTATAATACTATATGTGGAATCCACCATTAAACTATAGTTTCCTTACTGGCTAAATAATATTTTATATGTTAAGAGCTCTGAATGTATAAATAAATAAATGTAATCTTAAATAATATTAAAAACGAATCGTAAATTATATTTAAAGTATTTAATTATTTGAATTACTAATTAATAAACTTAATTTTGATAAAATATATTCAATCTAAAATAAATCTATAAGTTATATAAAGTTTTAATTATTCTAAATAATATTTAACAGACTATATATATACTACTAATAATTTAAAATTAGTATACAATAATTTGACCTATATGTTATGCTTAATGATTATAAATAAAGCTACATACGTCTAATATATATATTAGGTATTATATTATTTAGTTTAGTATATTTTATATGATAACATTAATGTTAGTTTCTAACTTACTGATTATTATTTAAAGAAAAAATGTTGATAACATATTTTAAATCTAAAATCAATTACTAAAGGTATGCAAAGTTTTTATAATTTTAATTTGTATATAGGAATAACAGACTATATTATATTAATATATTTTAAATATAGAATTTATTTTTAAATAGAATTAGTTAATATACTTTACCTATTTATTTGTATTAATAATTAAAATCGTTAGTTAATTCATTTTGCCTACTTATTTATATATATTAATAATTAAAAATAATGATATATAATGATATATAAAATAATGATATATATTTGATATTATATGAACAAATTAATGTTAGTTTCTTAATTTACAAAGTAAAACAGTTATATATTTTGAAAACAGTTACAATTATTTAAAAAGTATAATGGAAAATATCAACTACATAATATATACATACACATTTATATTTATATATATATATATATATATATATATATATATATATATATGTTGGGGTATGTGTGTGTGTGTGTGTGTGTGTGTGTGTGTGTGTGTGTGTGTGTATGTGTGTGTGTGTGTGTGTGTGTGTGTATATATATTTATTGAATTATATTGTATTGTGTTCGTTGGGGTCATTTGATCAAATACTAGCAAATTTCATGATATCAAACTTAAAGCAATCAACCTACAGCCCAATATACCTTGATTTTAATATGTTCTAGTTAACAATACATACTGAACTGAGATATTTTTCAAAAATGCAAGAATACAGTCTACTATTATAGATTTATATACATTAAATAATTAGTCACTTAAGTATTCATTATTTACTTAATACAGTTTCAAATAACTATTTAGTTTCTAAATATATTTAAAGATGTATATAATAATATGTGACATATTTATTCATTTCACTGGCATCTAGTCATCTCAGTATGGTTTAATAAGAAACCCTCGTGAGATTTAATATTTTATAATACTTATCCAAATTTATTATTAATTTAAATTTATTATCCATTTTTTAAATCCTTCTATACATTTTTAATCGCTATTATATAAATAATATATTATAATTTTTTTTATAAATAGTCATTATAATTACATTATACCATATAATAGTTATATTTACTAAGTATCACTTTCAATTCTTATATATCTCAGACTAAATTATGTAATAATACGCATCGCTTAGAATACATATATAATAAATAAATAAAATACAATAGAATTAGCAAACTTATAATTCTATTCGTTATATAGCTTATTATTTATTTCTATTTTAACCTAGTCTAGCGATATCATTTGAATCGATGCATTGTATGAAGGACTCGGTGAAATTCTGACTCATCACTAGAGAGGATTAAGTGGGGATTGTTTTTGAAAGTAAATCTTTGAAAGGAGGAGAGAAGAATATGGTCAATTACCCCGCGAAGAATCTAAAATTCTAGCAATATAATGGATAGTCTCGGATTATTATCTCATTGGTTCCTGGTATAAGGTATTGGCGGACATAGATGTAGTAGCGATATAGAGAAGACATATTATTTTACATCGTCGGACAAATACATGTTTCGGCACCTTACTAGTTTCAGGAACCATTTGATTTGCCCGGAAATTTGTCGGAAATATGGGACATACTTTTTTGAATAATGGAGTATTTTATATTGTAAATTACTATGGTAATTTAGTGATGTAGGATATTATATAATTTTCGATATGACGTTGCCAGAGTAGTATCATTTTATATTCATAGATTATATGGTGCGTGACGCTATCATGGATGGTGGACCAATCATGGTATATTCACATGGTGATAATGATATATCTACTAGTTCCAGAGAAACACATATAATCGAAAACCGATAAAATATAATATAGTAGGTAATATACGAAATATTTAATTAATTATCATCATCCAATAATATCCCCTATCCACACATTTATTGTCCATGTGATATTACAACCATTGTTTATATTACTGTTATCATCATGTGTTATGTTAAATTAGTATTTACATATGCCAGGATATATATAAATAAAGAAGAGTAAATAGGAAGAATTCTCGAATTCAAATTTCCAATGATACAACTCCAGAATTAGAAATCTCAAATAATTATTGTGGGTCAATTACATTTACTTTACTTTAGTTAAGAAAAAATATAGGGAATTATATATTCATAAAAAAATAGAAATGCATCTCTTATAATATACTATATCTGGTCACATTAAAAGCTTAATATATGCTCAAATACAGAATCCTCATATCAATAAATATTTAGATCATAATACCCATATCTCATATCTCATCTATCACATTCAATATCCTGTATAAAACATTTCACGATATGTATAACTTAATATATATATAACCTAGTCCACATATTATAGATAGTATATTGTACAATTTATTGCACTTCTTTAGTATACAATTGCATACTTCAACAACTTTTCTGAAGATATCTACCCTCCAGTTATAAATAATTGTGACACCATATTAGCTATAGCTTATTACAACTACTTATCAAATCGACTGAAGTCTAACAGACATTTGTTATCAACATTCAATCATACCATCGATATTAAGTTACTTCACTATAATAATGTATTTAAGATGATGTTTAATTTATATTAGACACAATTCGATATATGCGAAAAAATAAGACCTAAGCGTTAATATATTATTAATATTAATTAAGAGAAACCCAACTGTTAAAAAAACAGCAGAAGAAATAAAAAATAAAAAATTATACTAAAAAAGCAGAACATATTCGGGAAGCTATCCGAAAAGATTAGTAGTTGCAATAGATTGATATTCACTCGAATATGTCAACTGAAGCGAGATATACCATCAATCGAAATAGAACATTTCGTGGAAATTATAGATAAATATTAGGAAACAAATCTATAATATCCACAATCTAGAAAATATTAACTCTTACTAATAGGGTATAACAAATAATTAACGAGAACGATTTTAAGAGATGAATAGACTAAATCCAAAAGGCTAGAAATCCATATAAAAAGAAAGTAAACTACCTATCATATACAAACAAGTCCTACAAACTATACATTCAATTTCAACTAAGCCGATAAATGTATTTACAGAAACTATTTACTATTTGTTAAATCAAACATTTTTCTCTTCGGTATCTCAGTCAACAATTATTACAAAAACTATTTTTCTCTTAGTATCTGATATCCTAGAAGCTAAAGATTTAAAATTCAAATTGTGTATTTCTTTGTTTGAACCTTAGAAAAACTTTTTGTTTGATTCCGTTTAAAAATCATTACTATTCATTCGAAAGTCTTTCTATACCTGAAACTATAAAATAATTTTAAACAATAGTGATTTAATTTACACATATACATATTATATCATTACAATTAGATTTAGGCAAGAATATAACGTGCACCCTATTATCTAGAATTTGAACCTATATTTAGAAAAGTTAAATAATTTGAAGAAATCAATTTACTCCGATGGTGTAAAATACATATTATGGTAACTGTGCTATAATATCAGTAGTTCTCAAAACGATACTTGGAAACTCTTGATGTAGTTTATTGTTTATCAAATTTTGTAATATATGAAAATATATTACCATCGATTTTCAATAATATATTGAAAATTATATAACCTGATACATTTTAAATATCCCAACGATATAGGGCATACACCATATATTTTCTTGGTAATATGTAAAGAGAATTATATCTAAAAAATAATTAAAGATACACAAATTTAAAAAGAAATGAAAAACGATATTATAAAATAATCAATCTAAATCATATGAGCATTTCAGTATTATCTATGGAATATTTTAATTGTTTTTACAAGTTATTATTTGCTTTATTCAATTTTTATAAATATATGTAAAATATATTTAGCGTTTGTTTTATTTTTATTATGATGAGTTTCTGTATACTGTAACATTTATGTTATATTAAAAACATTTGAATCGTAAACAAATTTATATATATATTCAAATATTAAATCATACTAATAATATAATAAATACCATTTATTTAATTTATTTATCGATATCTATAAATAAATTTATGAAATAAAATATATACATTCATTTTTTTCTTAGATACTTCATTATTTTTATCATATAATATTAATTATTACTAGTATCAATTAATAATTTAATAATTATTGTTTGTATTAAAAATAACATGATTTTAATATGTATGCTTTTCTCAACAATTGTATTACAACAATTAAAAATGTATTGCATATAAATATACATTTTGTCTTTATTTTGTTAACATAATAGAATAAATAACATAAAAAGCCATTATAAAAATCATATTGAATAAATAATGAAATAAATAATATAATACTGATATGTATACAATTGTATTGCTTTATATTATACGATGATTTATTAATATTTATATATAATTTAACCATATCAATGCTATATTAGAAAATATGTGTATAAAATAAGAATATTTAAATTTTACATATAAATATATATATACAATAAGACTAGAATATATGATTAGTCACATTAAAAAATATACAGCATATGAATATTAAAAATATATGCATGTTACATTATGTATTTGTAATATTGTAATATTGTAATAATAATATTAATATATTTGTAAATTAATATATTTGTAATATTGTCAAATCGTCATATTAAATAAAATAGAACTTATTCAGTAAGTGACCAAGTAATCAATTCTATGGCTGTAGAAATATATTTGTTTAGAAAAAAAATACAATATTTATTATTTTAGTGTATGCCATTTTATATAATATGCAATTATTAGACATATCAAATATTAATATATTGATATGTGAGATTGTATGTATATTTAAATGTATAATATATATATATATATATATGAATATATATAAATATATATATATATATATATATATTTGTGCTATAATTTATCCTTATTTATATTATTATACATCTTACTAACGCCTCCGCAAGGTTGATTAACTTTATGATCGCATCTCTTATATACAAAATCAAAAATTAATCCATTCTGGCATTTAGCTAATCTTGCTACATCATTATCACACTGAATATATTGATTACAGTCACTGGAATGTGGATAGAAGGTTCCAGTTTTACCAACGCAATCTCCATTTCCTGGAAACCAATTGATATTATTATATTAATATTTAGATATATATTATAAATCTTTTTATTTAATGCTGATAATATAATACACATTAAAATAATATTCTTATATATATGTTATTAACTCTGTGCGCATAGTGGTCCAGAAGCTATATTTGCACAATCACATTTATGTCCGCAATTACAAGTTTGTTTATTAGTACTTGGATGAAGATAACAAGTACCGCCATTTTGACAAGGATTCAGTCCAGGACATGGGGCTAATTAATATATATATAGATTATATATAGAATCATTTATAATAATAATTAAGCTAAAGAAAAGAGTTTTAAGGCATCGCATATAATATAAACACATATATATATATATATATATATATATATATATATATATATATATATATATATGTGTGTGTGTGTGAAAATATAGCAACTTAATGATATTTAAAATAGATAAAACAAGAAGAAAATATATAATATAGTATGTTACATAGAAAGATGGAGGTTGTTTAAAGTGAAAAGTGGACAGTAAAAAAGACGCAGTGAAATTATATAATACTATATATATAATAACAATTATATTACCAAGTATATTAAACCGAAAAAATCAAAATATAAACACATTTTAAATAAAATAATAACAATTCTTAAAAGTAAAGATATAGAGGAGTGTTAATATGAAAAGAAAAATCATAATACATTTCTTAATTAGTATAAATTGATAGATAAAATAAAACTATTCAATTTGTATATCACACTTATACATACACCGAGTTGGAGATGTTGTTGTAATTGGTAATGTTCCGAAATAAAACGAAAATTTAGTTGTAGGTTTTATAGTAGTAGTAGGTTTTAAAGTTGTAGTTAGTATTACAGTAGTAGTAGGTTCTACAGTAGTAGTAAGTTCTACAGCAGTAGTAGGTTCTACAGTAGTAGTAGTTTCTACAGTAGTAGTAGGTTCTATAGTAGTAGTAGGTTCATTAGTAGTAGTAGGTTCTACAGTAGTAGTAGGTTCATTAGTAGTAGTAGGTTCATTAGTAGTAGTAGGTTCTACAGTAGTAGTAGGTTCATTAGTAGTAGTAGGTTCATTAGTTGTAGTAAGACCATTAGTAGTAGTAGGTTCTACAGTAGTAGTAGGTTCTACAGTAGTAGTAGTTTCTACAGTAGTAGTAGGTTCTATAGTAGTAGTAGGTTCATTAGTAGTAGTAGGTTCATTAGTAGTAGTAGGTTCTACAGTAGTAGTAGGTTCATTAGTAGTAGTAGGTTCTACAGTAGTAGTAGGTTCATTTGTAGTAGTAAGTTCTACAGTAGTAGTAGGTTCATCAGTAGTATTAGGTTCTACAGTAGTAGTAGGTTCATTAGTAGTAGTAGGTTCTAAAGTAGTAGTAGGTTCATTAGTTGTAGTAAGTTCTACAGTAGTAGTAGGTTCTACAGTAGTAGTAGGTTCATTAGTAGTAGTAGGTTCTACAGTAGTAGTAGGTTCATTAGTAGTAGTAGGTTCTACAGTAGTAGTAGGTTCATTAGTAGTAGTAGGTTCTAAAGTAGTAGTAGGTTCTACAGTAGTAGTAGGTTCATTAGTAGTAGTAGGTTCTACAGTAGTAGTAGGTTCATTAGTATTAGTAGTTTCTACAGTAGTAGTAGGTTCTACAGTAGTAGTAGGTTCTACAGTAGTAGTAGGTTCTACAGTAGTAGTAGGTTCATTAGTAGTAGTAGTTTCTATAGTAGTAGTAGGTTCTACAGTAGTAGTAGGTTCTACAGTAGTAGTAGGTTCATTAGTAGTAGTAGGTTCTACAGTAGTAGTAGGTTCTACAGTAGTAGTAGGTTCATTAGTAGTAGTAGGTTCTACAGTAGTAGTAAGTTCTACAGTAGTAGTAGGTTCATTAGTAGTAGTAGTAGTAGGTTCTACAGTAGTAGTAGGTTCTACAGTAGTAGTAGGTTCTACAGTAGTAGTAGGTTCTATAGTAGTAGTAGGTTCTACAGTAGTAGTAGGTTCTACAGTAGTAGTAGGTTCATTAGTAGTAGTAGGTTCAACAGTAGTAGTAGGTTCTATAGTAGTAGTAGGTTCATTAGTAGTAGTAGGTTCTACAGTAGTAGTAGGTTCATTAGTAGTAGTAGGTTCTACAGTAGTAGTAGGTTCTACAGTAGTAGTAGGTTCATTAGTAGTAGTAGGTTCTACAGTAGTAGTAGGTTCATTAGTAGTAGTAGTTTCTACAGTAGTAGTAGGTTCATTAGTAGTAGTAGGTTCTATAGTAGTAGTAGGTTCTACAGTAGTAGTAGGTTCTACAGTAGTAGTAGGTTCTACAGTAGTAGTAGGTTCTACAGTAGTAGTAGGTTCTACAGTAGTAGTAAGTTCTATAGTAGTAGTAGGTTCATTAGTAGTAGTAGTTTCTATAGTAGTAGTAGGTTCTACAGTAGTAGTTGGTTCTACAGTAGTAGTAGGTTCATTAGTAGTAGTAGGTTCTACAGTAGTAGTAGGTTCTACAGTAGTAGTAGGTTCATTAGTAGTAGTAGGTTCTACAGTAGTAGTAGGTTCTACAGTAGTAGTAGGTTCATTAGTAGTAGTAGGTTCTACAGTAGTAGTAAGTTCTACAGTAGTAGTAGGTTCATTAGTAGTAGTAGTAGTAGTAGGTTCAACAGTAGTAGTAGGTTCTATAGTAGTAGTAGGTTCATTAGTAGTAGTAGGTTCTATAGTAGTAGTAGGTTCTACAGTAGTAGTAGGTTCTACAGTAGTAGTAGGTTCATTAGTAGTAGTAGGTTCTACAGTAGTAGTAGGTTCATTAGTAGTAGTAGGTTCTACAGTAGTAGTAGGTTCTACAGTAGTAGTAGGTTCTACGGTAGTAGTAGGTTCTACGGTAGTAGTAGGTTCTACAGTAGTAGTAGGTTCTAAAGTAGTTGTAGGTTCATTAGTAGTAGTAACTTTTACAGTAGTAGTAGGTTCTACAGTAGTAGTAGGTTCTAAAGTAGTAGTAGGTTCTAAAGTAGTTGTAGGTTCATCAGTAGTAGTAAGTTCTACAGTAGTAGTAGGTTCTACAGTAGTAGTAGGTTCAACAGTAGTAGTAGGTTCTATAGTAGTAGTAGGTTCTACAGTAGTAGTAGGTTCATTAGTAGTAGTAGGTTCTACAGTAGTAGTAGGTTCATTAGTAGTAGTAGGTTCTACAGTAGTAGTAGGTTCTACAGTAGTAGTAGGTTCTACAGTAGTAGTAGGTTCTACAGTAGTAGTAGGTTCATTAGTAGTAGTAGGTTCTATAGTAGTAGTAGGTTCATTAGTAGTAGTAGGTTCTACAGTAGTAGTAGGTTCTACAGTAGTAGTAGGTTCATTAGTAGTAGTAGGTTCTACAGTAGTAGTAGGTTCATTAGTAGTAGTAGGTTCTACAGTAGTAGTAGGTTCTACAGTAGTAGTAGGTTCTACAGTAGTAGTAGGTTCTACAGTAGTAGTAGGTTCTACAATAGTAGTAGGTTCATTAGTAGTAGTAGGTTCTACAGTAGTAGTAGGTTCATTAGTAGTAGTAGGTTCTACAGTGGTAGTAGGTTCATTAGTAGTAGTAGGTTCTACAGTAGTAGTAGGTTCTACAGTAGTAGTAGGTTCATTAGTAGTAGTAGGTTCTACAGTAGTAGTAGGTTCTACAGTAGTAGTAGGTTCTACAGTAGTAGTAGGTTCTACAGTAGTAGTAGGTTCTACAGTAGTAGTAGGTTCTATAGTAGTAGTAGGTTCATTAGTAGTAGTAGGTTCTACAGTAGAAGTAGGTTCTACAGTAGTAGTAGGTTCATTAGTAGTAGTAGGTTCTACAGTAGTAGTAGGTTCTACAGTAGTAGTAGGTTCTACAGTAGTAGTAGGTTCTACAGTAGTAGTAGGTTCTACAGTAGTAGTAGGTTCTACAGTAGTAGTAGGTTCTACAGTAGTAGTAGGTTCATTAGTAGTAGTAGGTTCTACAGTAGTAGTAGGTTCTACAGTAGTAGTAGGTTCTACAGTAGTAGTAGGTTCTACAGTAGTAGTAGGTTCGACAGTAGTAGTAGGTTCTACAGTAGTAGTAGGTTCTACAGTAGTAGTAGGTTCTACAGTAGTAGTAGGTTCTACAGTAGTAGTAGGTTCATTAGTAGTAGTAGGTTCTACAGTAGTAGTAGGTTCTACAGTAGTAGTAGGTTCATTAGTAGTAGTAGGTTCATTAGTAGTAGTATGTTCTACAGTAGTAGTAGGTTCATTAGTAGTAGTAGGTTCTACAGTAGAAGTAGGTTCTACAGTAGTAGTAGGTTCTACAGTAGTAGTAGGTTCTACAGTAGTAGTAGGTTCTACAGTAGTAATAAGTTCTACAGTAGTAGTAGGTTCATTAGTAGTAGTAGGTTCTACAGTAGTAGTAGGTTCATTAGTAGTAGTAGGTTCATTAGTAGTAGTAGGTTCTACAGTAGAAGTAGGTTCTACAGTAGTAGTAGGTTCATTAGTAGTAGTAGGTTCTACAG
This sequence comes from Osedax frankpressi, assembly GCA_964035775.1. Taxonomy (NCBI): domain Eukaryota; kingdom Metazoa; phylum Annelida; class Polychaeta; order Sabellida; family Siboglinidae; genus Osedax; species Osedax frankpressi. The sequence continues at coordinate 9,035,563 of OZ038317.1, read as the reverse complement.
TAGTAGTAGGTTCATTAGTAGTAGTAGGTTCTACAGTAGAAGTAGGTTCTACAGTAGTAGTAGGTTCTACAGTAGTAGTAGGTTCTACAGTAGTAGTAGGTTCTACAGTAGTAATAAGTTCTACAGTAGTAGTAGGTTCATTAGTAGTAGTAGGTTCTACAGTAGTAGTAGGTTCATTAGTAGTAGTAGGTTCTACAGTAGTAGTAAGTTCTACAGTAGTAGTAGGTTCATTAGTAGTAGTAGGTTCTACAGTAGTAGTAGGTTCATAGGTAGTAGTAGGTTCTACAGTAGTAGTAGGTTCATTAGTAGTAGTAGGTTCTACAGTAGTAGTAGGTTCATTAGTAGTAGTAGGTTCTACAGTAGTAGTAGATTCTACAGTAGTAGTAGGTTCTAGAGTAGTAGTAGGTTCATTAGTAGTAGTAGGTTCTACAGTAGTAGTAGGTTCTACAGTAGTAGTAGGTTCTACAGTAGTAGTAGGTTCATTAGTAGTAGTAGGTTCTACAGTAGTATTAGGTCCATTAGTAGTAGTAGGTTCTACAGAAGTAGTAGGTTCTACAGTAGTAGTAGGTTCTACAGTAGTTGTAGGTTCATTAGTAGTAGTAGGTTCTACAGTAGTAGTAGGTTCATTAGTAGTAGTAGATTCTACAGTAGTAGTAGGTTCTACAGTAGTAGTAGGTACTACAGTAGTAGTAAGTTCATTAGTAGTAGTAGGTTCTACAGTAGTAGTAGGTTCATTAGTAGTAGTAGGTTCTACAGTAGTAGTAGGTTCATTAGTAGTAGTAGGTTCTACAGTAGTAGTAGTTTCTACAGTAGTAGTAGGTTCATTAGTAGTAGTAGGTTCATTAGTAGTAGTAGGTTCTACAGTAGTAGTAGGTTCTACAGTAGTAGTAAGTTCTACAGTAGTAGTAGGTTCATTAGTAGTAGTAGGTTCTACAGTAGTAGTAGGTTCATAAGTAGTAGTAGGTTCTACAGTAGTAGTAGGTTCATTAGTAGTAGTAGGTTCTACAGTAGTAGTAGGTTCTACAGTTGTAGTAGGTTCTAGAGTAGTAGTAGGTTCATTAGTAGTAGTAGGTTCTACAGTAGTAGTAGGTTCATTAGTAGTAGTAGGTTCTACAGTAGTAGTAGGTTCTACAGTAGTAATAAGTTCTACAGTAGTAGTAGGTTCATTAGTAGTAGTAGGTTCTACAGTAGTAGTAGGTTCATTAGTAGTAGTAGGTTCTACAGTAGTAGTAAGTTCTACAGTAGTAGTAGGTTCATTAGTAGTAGTAGGTTCTACAGTAGTAGTAGGTTCATAGGTAGTAGTAGGTTCTACAGTAGTAGTAGGTTCATTAGTAGTAGTAGGTTCTACAGTAGTAGTAGGTTCATTAGTAGTAGTAGGTTCTACAGTAGTAGTAGGTTCTACAGTAGTAGTAGGTTCTAGAGTAGTAGTAGGTTCATTAGTAGTAGTAGGTTCTACAGTAGTAGTAGGTTCATTAGTAGTAGTAGGTTCTACAGTAGTAGTAGGTTCATTAGTAGTAGTAGGTTCTACAGTAGTAGTAGGTTCATTAGTAGTAGTAGGTTCTACAGTAGTAGTAGGTTCTACAGTAGTAGTAGGTTCTACAGTAGTAGTAGGTTCTACAGTAGTAGTAGGTTCTACAGTAGTAGTAGGTTCATTAGTAGTAGTAGGTTCTACAGTAGTAGTAGGTTCATTAGTAGTAGTAGGTTCTACAGTAGTAGTAGGTTCTACAGTAGTAGTAGGTTCTACAGTAGTAGTAGGTTCATTAGTAGTAGTAGGTTCTACAGTAGTATTAGGTCCATTAGTAGTAGTAGGTTCTACAGAAGTAGTAGGTTCTACAGTAGTAGTAGGTTCTACAGTAGTAGTAGGTTCTACGGTAGTAGTAGGTTCATTAGTAGTAGTAGGTTCTACAGTAGTAGTAGGTTCTACAGTAGTAGTAGGTTCTACGGTAGTGGTAGGTTCATTAGTAGTAGTAGGTTCTACAGTTGTAGTAAGTTCTACAGTAGTAGTAGGTTCTACATTAGTAGTAGGTTCATTAGTAGTAGTAGGTTCTACAGTAGTAATAGGTTCTACAGTAGTAGTAGGTTCTACAGTAGTAGTAGGTTCTACAGTAGTAGTAGGTTCTACAGTAGTAGTAGGTTCTACAGTAGTAGTAAGTTCTACAGTAGTAGTAGGTTCATTAGTAGTAGTAGGTTCTACAGTAGTAGTAGGTTCATAGGTAGTAGTAGGTTCTACAGTAGTAGTAGGTTCATTAGTAGTAGTAGGTTCTACAGTAGTAGTAGGTTCTACAGTAGTAGTAGGTTCTAGAGTAGTAGTAGGTTCATTAGTAGTAGTAGGTTCTACAGTAGTAGTAGGTTCATTAGTAGTAGTAGGTTCTACAGTAGTAGTAGGTTCATTAGTAGTAGTAGGTTCTACAGTAGTAGTAGGTTCATTAGTAGTAGTAGGTTCTACAGTAGTAGTAGGTTCATTAGTAGTAGTAGGTTCTACAGTAGTAGTAGGTTCTACAGTAGTTGTAGGTTCTACAGTAGTAGTAGGTTCATTAGTAGTAGTAGGTTCTACAGTAGTATTAGGTCCATTAGTAGTAGTATGTTCTACAGAAGTAGTAGGTTCTACAGTAGTAGTAGGTTCTATAGTAGTTGTAGGTTCATTAGTAGTAGTAGGTTCTACAGTAGTAGTAGGTTCATTAATAGTAGTAGATTCTACAGTAGTAGTAGGTTCTACAGTAGTAGTAGGTTCTACAGTAGTAGTAGGTTCTACAGTAGTAGTAGGTTCATTAGTAGTAGTAGGTTCTACAGTAGTAGTAGGTTCATTAGTAGTAGTAGGTTCTACAGTAGTAGTAGGTTCATTAGTAGTAGTAGGTTCTACAGTAGTAGTAGTTTCTACAGTAGTAGTAGGTTCATTAGTAGTAGTAGGTTCTACAGTAGTAGTAGGTTCATTAGTAGTAGTAGGTTCTACAGTAGTAGTAAGTTCTAAAGTAGTAGTAGGTTCATTAGTAGTAGTAGGTTCATTAGTAGTAGTAGGTTCATAAGTAGTAGTAGGTTCTACAGTAGTAGTAGGTTCATTAGTAGTAGTAGGTTCTACAGTAGTAGTAGGTTCTACAGTTGTAGTAGGTTCTAGAGTAGTAGTAGGTTCATTAGTAGTAGTAGGTTCTACAGTAGTAGTAGGTTCATTAGTAGTAGTAGGTTCTACAGTAGTAGTAGGTTCATTAGTAGTAGTAGGTTCTACAGTAGTAGTAGGTTCATTAGTAGTAGTAGGTTCTACAGTAGTAGTAGGTTCTACAGTAGTAGTAGGTTCTACAGTAGTAGTAGGTTCATTAGTAGTAGTAGGTTCTACAGTAGTAGTAGGTTCATTAGTAGTAGTATGTTCTACAGTAGTAGTAAGTTCTACAGTAGTAGTAGGTTCTACAGTAGTAGTAGGTTCTACAGTAGTAGTAGGTTCTACAGTAGTAGTAGGTTCTACAGTAGTAGTAAGTTCTACAGTAGTAGTAGGTTCATTAGTAGTAGTAGGTTCTACAGTAGTAGTAGGTTCATAGGTAGTAGTAGGTTCTACAGTAGTAGTAGGTTCATTAGTAGTAGTAGGTTCTACAGTAGTAGTAGGTTCTACAGTAGTAGTAGGTTCTAGAGTAGTAGTAGGTTCATTAGTAGTAGTAGGTTCTACAGTAGTAGTAGGTTCATTAGTAGTAGTAGGTTCTACAGTAGTAGTAGGTTCATTAGTAGTAGTAGGTTCTACAGTAGTAGTAGGTTCATTAGTAGTAGTAGGTTCTACAGTAGTAGTAGGTTCATTAGTAGTAGTAGGTTCTACAGTAGTAGTAGGTTCTACAGTAGTAGTAGGTTCTACAGTAGTAGTAGGTTCATTAGTAGTAGTAGGTTCTACAGTAGTATTAGGTCCATTAGTAGTAGTAGGTTCTACAGAAGTAGTAGGTTCTACAGTAGTAGTAGGTTCTATAGTAGTTGTAGGTTCATTAGTAGTAGTAGGTTCTACAGTAGTAGTAGGTTCATTAATAGTAGTAGATTCTACAGTAGTAGTAGGTTCTACAGTAGTAGTAGGTTCTACAGTAGTAGTAGGTTCATTAGTAGTAGTAGGTTCTACAGTAGTAGTAGGTTCATTAGTAGTAGTAGGTTCTACAGTAGTAGTAGGTTCATTAGTAGTAGTAGGTTCTACAGTAGTAGTAGTTTCTACAGTAGTAGTAGGTTCATTAGTAGTAGTAGGTTCTACAGTAGTAGTAGGTTCATTAGTAGTAGTAGGTTCTACAGTAGTAGTAAGTTCTAAAGTAGTAGTAGGTTCATTAGTAGTAGTAGGTTCATTAGTAGTAGTAGGTTCATAAGTAGTAGTAGGTTCTACAGTAGTAGTAGGTTCATTAGTAGTAGTAGGTTCTACAGTAGTAGTAGGTTCTACAGTTGTAGTAGGTTCTAGAGTAGTAGTAGGTTCATTAGTAGTAGTAGGTTCTACAGTAGTAGTAGGTTCATTAGTAGTAGTAGGTTCTACAGTAGTAGTAGGTTCATTAGTAGTAGTAGGTTCTACAGTAGTAGTAGGTTCATTAGTAGTAGTAGGTTCTACAGTAGTAGTAGGTTCTACAGTAGTAGTAGGACCTACAGTAGTAGTAGGTTCATTAGTAGTAGTAGGTTCTACAGTAGTAGTAGGTTCATTAGTAGTAGTAGGTTCTACAGTAGTAGTAAGTTCTACAGTAGTAGTAGGTTCTACAGTAGTAGTAGGTTCTACAGTAGTAGTAGGTTCTACAGTAGTAGTAGGTTCTACAGTAGTAGTAGGTTCTACAGTAGTAGTAGGTTCATTAGTAGTAGTAGGTTCTACAGTAGTAGTAGGTTCTACAGTAGTAGTAGGTTCTACAGTAGTAGTAGGTTCTACAGTAGTAGTAGGTTCTACAGTAGTAGTAGGTTCTACACTAGTAGTAGGTTCTACAGTAGTAGTAGGTTCATTAGTAGTAGTAGGTTCTACAGTAGAAGTAGGTTCTACAGTAGTAGTAGGTTCTACAGTAGTAGTAGGTTCTACAGTAGTAGTAGGTTCTACAGTAGTAGTAAGTTCTACAGTAGTAGTAGGTTCATTAGTAGTAGTAGGTTCTACAGTAGTAGTAGGTTCATTAGTAGTAGTAGGTTCTTCAGTAGTAGTAGGTTTATTAGTAGTAGTAGGTTCTACAGTAGTAGTAGGTTCATTAGTAGTAGTAGGTTCTACAGTAGTAGTAGGTTCATTAGTAGTAGTAGGTTCTACAGTAGTAGTAGGTTCTACAGTAGTAGTAGGTTCATTAGTAGTAGTAGGTTCTACAGTAGTAGTAGGTTCTACAGTTGTAGTAGGTTCTAGAGTAGTAGTAGGTTCTACAGTAGTAGTAGGTTCTACAGTAGTAGTAGGTTCATTAGTAGTAGTAGGTTCTACAGTAGTAGTAGGTTCTACAGTAGTAGTAGGTTCTACAGTAGTAGTAGGTTCTACAGTAGTAGTAGGTTCTACAGTAGTAGTAGGTTCTACAGTAGTAGTATGTTCATTAGTAGTAGTAGGTTCTACAGTAGTAGTAGGTTCATTAGTAGTAGTAGGTTCTACAGTAGTAGTAGGTTCTACAGTAGTAGTAAGTTCTATAGTAGTAGTAGGTTCATTAGTAGTAGTAGGTTCATTAGTAGTAGTAGGTTCTACAGTAGTAGTATGTTCATTAGTAGTAGTAGGTTCTACAGTAGTAGTAGGTTCATTAGTAGTAGTAGGTTCTACAGTAGTAGTAGGTTCTACAGTAGTAGTAGGTTCTACAGTAGTAGTATGTTCATTAGTAGTAGTAGGTTCTACAGTAGTAGTAGGTTCATTAGTAGTAGTAGGTTCTACAGTAGTAGTAGGTTCTACAGTAGTAGTAAGTTCTATAGTAGTAGTAGGTTCATTAGTAGTAGTAGGTTCATTAGTAGTAGTAGGTTCTACAGTAGTAGTATGTTCTAAAGTAGTAGTAGGTTCATTAGTAGTAGTAGGTTCATTAGTAGTAGTAGGTTCTACAGTAGTAGTAGGTTCATTAGTAGTAGTAGGTTCAACAGTAGTAGTAGGTTCTACAGTAGTAGTAGGTTCTACAGTAGTAGTAGGTTCTACAGTAGTAGTAGGTTCATTAGTAGTAGTAGGTTCTACAGTAGTAGTAAGTTCATTAGTAGTAGTAGGTTCTACAGTAGTAGTAGATTCTACAGTAGTAGTAGATTCTACAGTAGTAGTAGATTCTACAGTAGTGGTAGGTTCATTAGTAGTAGTAGGTTCTACAGTAGTAGTAGGTTCATTAGTAGTAATAGGTTCTACAGTAGTAGTAGGTTCTACAGTAGTAGTAGGTTCTACAGTAGTAGTAAGTTCTACAGTAGTAGTAGGTTCTACAGTAGTATTAGGTTCATTAGTAGTAGTAGGTTCTACAGTAGTAGTAAGTTCTACAGTAGTAGTAGGTTCTACAGTAGTAGTAGGTTCTACAGTAGTAGTAGGTTCTACAGTAGTAGTAGGTTCTACAGTAATAGTAGGTTCTACAGTAGTAGTAGGTTCTACAGTAGTAGTAGGTTCTACAGTAGTAGTAGGTTCTACAGTAGTAGTAGGTTCTACAGTAGTAGTAGGTTCTACAGTAGTAGTAGGTTCTACAGTAGTAGTATGTTCTACAGTAGTAGTAGGTTCATTAGTAGTAGTAGGTTCTACAGTAGTAGTAGGTTCTACAGTAGTAGTAGGTTCATTAGTAGTAGTAGGTTCTACAGTAGTAGTAGGTTCTACAGTAGTAGTAGGTTCATTAGTAGTAGTAGGTTCTACAGTAGTAGTAGGTTCATTAGTAGTAGTAGGTTTTACAGTAGTAGTAGGTTCATTAGTAGTAGTAGGTTCTACAGTAGTAGTAGGTTCTACAGTAGTAGTAGGTTCATTAGCAGTAGTAGGTTCTACAGTAGTAGTAGGTCCATTAGTAGTAGTAGGTTCTACAGTAGTAGTAGGTTTTACAGTAGTAGTAGGTTCTACAGTAGTAGTAGGTTCATTAGTAGTAGTAGGTTCTACAGTAGTAGTAGGTTCATTAGTAGTAGTAGGTTCTACAGTAGTAGTAGGTTCATTAGTAGTAGTAGGTTCTACAGTAGTAGTAGGTTCTACAGTAGTAGTAGGTTCTACAGTAGTTGTAGGTTCATTAGTAGTAGTAGGTTCTACAGTAGTAGTAGGTTCATTAGTAGTAGTAGATTCTACAGTAGTAGTAGGTTTTACAGTAGTAGTAGGTTCTACAGTAATAGTAGGTTCATTAGTAGTAGTAGGTTCTACAGTAGTAGTAGGTTCATTAGTAGTAGTAGGTTCTATAGTAGTAGTAGGTTCATTAGTAGTAGTAGGTTCTACAGTAGTAGTAGTTTCTACAGTAGTAGTAGGTTCATTAGTAGTAGTAGGTTCTACAGTAGTAGTAGGTTCATTAGTAGTAGTAGGTTCTACAGTAGTAGTATGTTCTAAAGTAGTAGTAGGTTCATTAGTAGTAGTAGGTTCATTAGTAGTAGTAGGTTCTACAGTAGTAGTAGGTTCTACAGTAGTAGTAAGTTCTATAGTAGTAGTAGGTTCATTAGTAGTAGTAGGTTCATTAGTAGTAGTAGGTTCTACAGTAGTAGTATGTTCTAAAGTAGTAGTAGGTTCATTAGTAGTAGTAGGTTCATTAGTAGTAGTAGGTTCTACAGTAGTAGTATGTTCTAAAGTAGTAGTACGTTCATTAGTAGTAGTAGGTTCATTAGTAGTAGTAGGTTCTGCAGTAGTAGTAGGTTCTACAGTAGTAGTAGGGTCTACAGTAGTAGTAAGTTCTACAGTAGTAGTAGGTTCTACAGTAGAAGTAGGTTCTACAGTAGTAGTAGGTTCATTAGTAGTAGTAGGTTCTACAGTAGTAGTAGGTTCTACAGTAGTAGTAGGTTCTACAGTAGTAGTAGGTTCTACAGTAGTAGTAGGTTCTACAGTAGTAGTAGGTTCTACAGTAGTAGTAGGTTCTACAGTAGTAGTAGGTTCTACAGTAGTAGTAGGTTCTACAGTAGTAGTAAGTTCTACAGTAGTAGTAGATTCTACAGTAGTAGTAGGTTCATTAGTAGTAGTAGGTTCTACAGTAGTAGTAGGTTCATTAGTAGTAGTAGCTTCTACAGTAGTAGTAGTTTCTACAGTAGTAGTAGGTTCATTAGTAGTAGTAGGTTCTACAGTAGTAGTAGGTTCATTAGTAGTAGTAGGTTCTACAGTAGTAGTATGTTCTAAAGTAGTAGTATGTTCATTAGTAGTAGTAGGTTCAACAGTAGTAGGTTCTACAGTAGTAGTAGGTTCTACAGTAGTAGTAGGTTCATTAGTAGTAGTAGGTTCTACAGTAGTAGTAAGTTCATTAGTAGTAGTAGGTTCTACAGTAGTAGTAGATTCTACAGTAGTAGTAGATTCTACAGTAGTAGTAGATTCTACAGTAGTGGTAGGTTTATTAGTAATAGTAGGTTCTACAGTAGTAGTAGGTTCATTAGTAGTAATAGGTTCTACAGTAGTAGTAGGTTCTACAGTAGTAGTAAGTTCTACAGTAGTAGTAGGTTCTACAGTAGTAGTAAGTTCTACAGTAGTAGAAGGTTCTACAGTAGTAGTAGGTTCATTAGTAGTAGTAGGTTCTACAGTAGTAGTAGGTTCATTAGTAGTAGTAGGTTCTACAGTAGTAGTAGGTTCATTAGCAGTAGTAGGTTCTACAGTAGTAGTAGGTCCATTAGTAGTAGTAGGTTCTACAGAAGTAGTAGGTTCTACAGTAGTAGTAGGTTCTACAGTAGTTGTAGGTTCATTAGTAGTAGTAGGTTTTACAGTAGTAGTAGGTTCATTAGTAGTAGTAGGTTCTACAGTAGTAGTAGGTTCATTAGTAGTAGTAGGTTCTACAGTAGTAGTAGGTTCATTAGTAGTAGTAGATTCTACAGTAGTAGTAGTTTCTACAGTAGTAGTAGGTTCATTAGTAGTAGTAGGTTCTACAGTAGTAGTAGGTTCATTAGTAGTAGTAGGTTCTACAGTAGTAGTATGTTCTAAAGTAGTAGTAGGTTCATTAGTAGTAGTAGGTTCATTAGTAGTAGTAGGTTCTACAGTAGTAGTAGGTTCTACAGTAGTAGTAAGTTCTATAGTAGTAGTAGGTTCATTAGTAGTAGTAGGTTCATTAGTAGTAGTAGGTTCTACAGTAGTAGTATGTTTTAAAGTAGTAGTAGGTTCATTAGTAGTAGTAGGTTCATTAGTAGTAGTAGGTTCTACAGTAGTAGTATGTTCTAAAGTAGTAGTACGTTCATTAGTAGTAGCAGGTTCATTAGTAGTAGTAGGTTCTGCAGTAGTAGTAGGTTCTACAGTAGTAGTAGGGTCTAAAGTAGTAGTAAGTTCTACAGTAGTAGTAGGTTCTACAGTAGAAGTAGGTTCTACAGTAGTAGTAGGTTCATTAGTAGTAGTAGGTTCTACAGTAGTAGTAGGTTCTACAGTAGTAGTAGGTTCTACAGTAGTAGTAGGTTCTACAGTAGTAGTAGGTTCTACAGTAGTAGTAGGTTCTACAGTAGTAGTAGGTTCTACAGTAGTAGTAGGTTCTACAGTAGTAGTAGGTTCTACAGTAGTAGTAAGTTCTACAGTAGTAGTAGATTCTACAGTAGTAGTAGGTTCATTAGTAGTAGTAGGTTCTACAGTAGTAGTAGGTTCATTAGTAGTAGTAGCTTCTACAGTAGTAGTAGTTTCTACAGTAGTAGTAGGTTCATTAGTAGTAGTAGCTTCTACAGTAGTAGTAGTTTCTACAGTAGTAGTAGGTTCATTAGTAGTAGTAGCTTCTACAGTAGTAGTAGTTTCTACAGTAGTAGTAGTTTCATTAGTAGTAGTAGCTTCTACAGTAGTAGTAGTTTCTACAGTAGTAGTAGGTTCATTAGTAGTAGTAGGTTCTACAGTAGTAGTTTGTTCTAAAGTAGTAGTAGGTTCATTAGTAGTAGTAGGTTCATTAGTAGTAGTAGGTTCTACAGTAGTAGTAGGTTCTACAGTAGTAGTAAGTTCTATAGTAGTAGTAGGTTCATTAGTAGTAGTAGGTTCATTAGTAGTAGTAGGTTCTACAGTAGTAGTAGGTTCTACAGTAGTAGTAGGGTCTACAGTAGTAGTAAGTTCTACAGTAGTAGTAGGTTCTACAGTAGAAGTAGGTTCTACAGTAGTAGTAGGTTCATTAGTAGTAGTAGGTTCTACAGTAGTAGTAGGTTCTACAGTAGTAGTAGGTTCTACAGTAGTAGTAGGTTCTACAGTAGTAGTAGTTTCTACAGTAGTAGTAGGTTCTACAGTAGTAGTAAGTTCTACAGTAGTAGTAGATTCTATAGTAGTAGTAGGTTCATTAGTAGTAGTAGGTTCTACAGTAGGAGTAGGTTCATTAGTAGTAGTAGGTTCTACAGTAGTAGTAGGTTCATTAGTAGTAGTAGGTTCTACAGTAGTAGTAGGTTCTACAGTAGTAGTAGGTTCTACAGTAGTAGTAGGTTCTACAGTAGTAGTAGGTTCATTAGTAGTAGTAGGTTCATTAGTAGTAGTAGGTTCTACAGTAGTAGTAGGTTCTACAGTAGTAGTAGGTTCTACAGTAGTAGTAGGTTCATTAGTAGTAGTAGGTTCATTGGTAGTAGTAGGTTCTACAGTAGTAGTAGGTTCTAAAGTAGTAGTAGGTTCTACAGTAGTAGTAGGTTCTACAGTAGTAGTAGGTTCTACAGTAGTAGTAGGTTCTACAGTAGTAGTAGGTTCTACAGTAGTAGTAAGTTCATTAGTAGTAGAAGGTTCTACAGTAGTAGTAGGTTCATTATTAGTAGTAGGTTCATTAGTAGTAGTAAGTTCTACAGTAGTAGTAGGTTCATTAGTAGTAGTAGGTTCATTAGTAGTAGTAGGTTCTACAGTAGTAGTAGGTTCTACAGTAGTAGTAAGTTCTACAGTAGTAGTAGGTTCTACAGTAGTAGTAGGTTCATTAGTAGTAGTAGGTTCTACAGTAGTAGTAGGTTCTACAGTAGTAGTAGGTTCATTAGTAGTAGTAGGTTCTACAGTAGTAGTAGGTTCTACAATAGTAGTAAGTTCTACAGTAGTAGTAGGTTCTACAGTAGTAGTAGGTTCTACAGTAGTAGTAGGTTCATTAGTAGTAGTAGGTTCTACAGTAGTAGTAGGTTCATTAGTAGTAGTAGGTTCTACAGTAGTAGTAGGTTCATTAGTAGTAGTAGGTTCTACAGTAGTAGTAGGTTCATTAGTAGTAGTAGGTTCTACAGTAGTAGTAGGTTCATTAGTAGTAATAGGTTCTACAGTAGTAGTAGGTTCATTAGTAGTAGTAGGTTCTACAGTAGTAGTAGGTTCTACAGTAGTATTAGGTTCATTAGTAGTAGTAGGTTCTACAGTAGTAGTAGGTTCTAAAGTAGTAGTAGGTTCTACAGTAGTAGTAGGTTCTACAGTAGTAGTAGGTTCTACAGTAGTAGTAGGTTCTACAGTAGTAGTAGGTTCTACAATAGTAGTAAGTTCATTAGTAGTAGTAGGTTCTACAGTAGTAGTAGGTTCATTAGTAGTAGTAGGTTCTACAGTAGTAGTAGGTTCTACAGTAGTAGTAAGTTCATTAGTAGTAGTAGGTTCTACAGTAGTAGTAGGTTCATTAGTAGTAGTAGGTTCTACAGTAGTAGTAAGTTCTACAGTAGTAGTAGGTTCATTAGTAGTAGTAGGTTCATTAGTAGTAGTAGGTTCTACAGTAGTAGTAGGTTCTACAGTAGTAGTAAGTTCTACAGTAGTAGTAGGTTCTACAGTAGTAGTAGGTTCTACAGTAGTAGTAGGTTCTACAGTAGTAGTAGGTTCTACTGTAGTAGTAAGTTCTACAGTAGTAGTAAGTTCTACAGTAGTAGTAGGTTCATTAGTAGTAGTAGGTTCTACAGTAGTAGTAGGTTCTACAGTAGTAGTAGGTTCATTAGTAGTAGTAGGTTCTACAGTAGTAGTAGGTTCTACAGTAGTAGTAGGTTCTACAGTAGTAGTAGGTTCTACATTAGTAGTAGGTTCTACAGTAGTAGTAGGTTCATTAGTAGTAGTAGGTTCTACAGTAGTAGTAGGTTCATTAGTAGTAGTAGGTTCTACAGTAGTAGTAGGTTCATTAGTAGTAGTAGGTTCTACAGTAGTAGTAGGTTCATTAGTAGTAGTAGGTTCTACAGTAGTAGTAGGTTCATTAGTAGTAGTAGGTTCTACAGTAGTAGTAGGTTCATTAGTAGTAGTAGGTTCTACAGTAGTAGTAGGTTCATTAGTAGTAGTAGGTTCTACAGTAGTATTAGGTTCACTAGTAGTAGTAGGTTCTACAGTAGTAGTAGGTTCTACAGTAGTAGTAGGTTCATTAGTAGTAGTAAGTTCTACAGTAGTAGTAGGTTCATTAGTAGTAGTAGGTTCTACAGTAGTAGTAGGTTCTACAGTAGTACTAGGTTCTACAGTAGTAGTAGATTCTATAGTAGTAGTAGGTTCTACAGTAGTAGTAGGTTTATTAGTAGTAATAGGTTCTACAGTAGTAGTAGGTTCTACAGTAGTAGTAGGTTCTACAGTAGTAGTAGGTTCTACAGTAGTGGTAGGTTCTACAGTAGTAGTAGGTTCATTAGTAGTAGTAGGTTCTACAGTAGTAGTAGGTTCTACAGTAGTAGTAAGTTCTACAGTAGTAGTAGGTTCTACAGTAGTAGTAGGTTCATTAGTAGTAGTAGGTTCTACAGTAGTAGTAGGTTCTACAGTAGTAGTAGGTTCTACAGTAGTAGTAGGTTCATTATTAGTAGTAGGTTCTACAGTAGTGGTAGGTTCTACAGTAGTAGTAGGTTCTACAGTAGTAGTAGGTTCTACAGTAGTAGTAGGTTCTACAGTAGTAGTAGGTTCTACAGTAGTAGTTGGTTCATTAGTAGTAGTAGGTTCTACAGTAGTAGTAGGTTCTACAGTTGTAGTAGGTTCTACAGTAGTGGTAGGTTTATTAGTAGTAGTAGGTTCTACAGTAGTAGTAGGTTCTACAGTAGTAGTAGATTCTACAGTAGTAGTAGATTCTACAGTAGTAGTAGATTCTACAGTAGTAGTAGGTTCTACAGTAGTAGTAGGTTCTACAATAGTTGTAGGTTTATTAGTAGTAGTAGGTTCTACAGTAGTAGTAGGTTCTACAGTAGTAGTAGGTTCTACAGTAGTAGTAAGTTCTACAGTAGCAGTAGGTTCTACAGTAGTAGTAAGTTCTACAGTAGTAGTAGGTTCTACAGTAGTAGTAGGTTCTACAGTAGTAGTATGTTCTAAAGTAGTAGTAGGTTCTACATTGGTAGTAGGTTCTACAGTAGTAGTAGGTTCTACAGTAGTAGTAGGTTCATTAGTAGTAGTAGGTTCATTAGTAGTAGTAGGTTCTACAGTAGTAGTAGGTTCTACAGTAGTAGTAGGTTCTACAGTAGTAGTAGGTTCTACAGTAGTAGTAGGTTCTACAGTAGTAGTAGGTTCTACAGTAGTAGTATGTTCTACAGTAATAGTAGGTTCATTAGTAGTTGTAGGTTCTACAGTAGAAGTAGGTTTTACAGTAGAAGTAGGTTCTACAGTAGTAGTAATGTCTATTATAGTAGTAGGATCAACAGTAGTAGTAGGTTCTATAGTAGTAGTAATGTCTATTATAGTAGTAGGATCAACAGTAGTAGTAGGTTCTATAGTAGTAGTAATGTCTATTATAGTAGTAGGATCAACAGTAGTTGCAGGTTCTACATTGGTAATTGTAGGTTCTAGAGTAGTAAATTTATAAGTTAAAGTAAAATACTTTTTTGATATTAATTCTATATTATAAGTCATATTAGATTGTTTAGTAGTATGTACATTGTCGTCTTTAATTGATGTAAAAGTAGTGAGGTTAGTAATTGTATCTTTAGAATGTTCATTTTTCTGAGTTTCTGATAAATATATTTATATACATATAAATGGATATGATATATGAATATAATAACAATACTTTATTAATATTTAATAATTATATGTTAAGTTTAAAATTAAGATGAGATCATTATAAAAGGATATATATTTGCAATATGAAAAATATATTTTACGATTTAATTAAAATATAATAATTATTATAGTTTAATACATATTTAATAACTTATATTAAATTATATATTACAAATATGTTTTTTATATTAACTCAATATATACATTTTTATTTATAATCATGTATAATAATTATAATAATTATTAATAAATATTATTATTCCAACAATTACATTTAAGAATAATTGAATATAATACATTTTAAATATATACAACTAACCATACGTAGTTGGTAAATTTGTAGTAAAATCTGTTTTACTTGTTGAATACATCATTGTAGAAGTTAAATTGTCAGTTACCCGATCTGAGGTTATAGCTTCGTTTGTAGTGTAATCAATAAGTATTGTAGTAGGTTCATTGGTAGTAGTAGGTTCTACAGTAGTAGTAGGTTCATTGGTAGTAGTAGTTTCTACAGTAGTAGTAGGTTCATTGGTAGTAGTAGGTTCTACAGTAGTAGTAGGTTCTAAAGTAGTAGTAGGTTCTACAGTAGTAGTAGGTTCTACAGTAGTAGTAGGTTCTACAGTAGTAGTAGGTTCTACAGTAGTAGTAAGTTCATTAGTAGTAGTAGGTTCTACAGTAGTAGTAGGTTCATTAGTAGTAGTAGGTTCATTAGTAGTAGTAAGTTCTACAGTAGTAGTAGGTTCATTAGTAGTAGTAGGTTCATTAGTAGTAGTAGGTTCTACAGTAGTAGTAGGTTCTACAGTAGTAGTAAGTTCTACAGTAGTAGTAGGTTCTACAGTAGTAGTAGGTTCATTAGTAGTAGTAGGTTCTACAGTAGTAGTAGGTTCTACAGTAGTAGTAGGTTCATTAGTAGTAGTAGGTTCTACAGTAGTAGTAGGTTCTACAGTAGTAGTAAGTTCTACAGTAGTAGTAGGTTCTACAGTAGTAGTAGGTTCTACAGTAGTAGTAGGTTCATTAGTAGTAGTAGGTTCTACAGTAGTAGTAGGTTCATTAGTAGTAGTAGGTTCTACAGTAGTAGTAGGTTCATTAGTAGTAGTAGGTTCTACAGTAGTGGTAGGTTCATTAGTAGTAGTAGGTTCTACAGTAGTAGTAGGTTCATTAGTAGTAATAGGTTCTACAGTAGTAGTAGGTTCATTAGTAGTAGTAGGTTCTACAGTAGTAGTAGGTTCTACAGTAGTATTAGGTTCATTAGTAGTAGTAGGTTCTACAGTAGTAGTAGGTTCTAAAGTAGTAGTAGGTTCTACAGTAGTAGTAGGTTCTACAGTAGTAGTAGGTTCTACAGTAGTAGTAGGTTCTACAGTAGTAGTAGGTTCTACAATAGTAGTAAGTTCATTAGTAGTAGTAGGTTCTACAGTAGTAGTAGGTTCATTAGTAGTAGTAGGTTCTACAGTAGTAGTAGGTTCTACAGTAGTAGTAAGTTCATTAGTAGTAGTAGGTTCATTAGTAGTAGTAGGTTCTACAGTAGTAGTAAGTTCTACAGTAGTAGTAGGTTCATTAGTAGTAGTAGGTTCATTAGTAGTAGTAGGTTCTACAGTAGTAGTTGGTTCTACAGTAGTAGTAGGTTCTACAGTAGTAGTAAGTTCTACAGTAGTAGTAGGTTCTACAGTAGTAGTAGGTTCTACAGTAGTAGTAGGTTCTACAGTAGTAGTAGGTTCTACTGTAGTAGTAAGTTCTACAGTAGTAGTAGGTTCATTAGTAGTAGTAGGTTCTACAGTAGTAGTAGGTTCTACAGTAGTAGTAGGTTCTACAGTAGTAGTAGGTTCATTAGTAGTAGTAGGTTCTACAGTAGTAGTAGGTTCTACAGTAGTAGTAGGTTCTACAGTAGTAGTAGGTTCTACAGTAGTAGTAGGTTCTACAGTAGTAGTAGGTTCTACATTAGTAGTAGGTTCATTAGTAGTAGTAGGTTCTGCAGTAGTAGTAGGTTCTACAGTAGTAGTAGGTTCTACAGTAGTAGTAGGTTCTACAGTAGTAGTAAGTTCTACAGTAGTAGTAGGTTCTACAGTAGTAGTAGGTTCATTAGTAGTAGTAGGTTCTACAGTAGTAGTAGGTTCATTAGTAGTAGTAGGTTCTACAGTAGTAGTAGGTTCATTAGTAGTAGTAGGTTCTACAGTAGTAGTAGGTTCATTAGTAGTAGTAGGTTCTACAGTAGTAGTAGGTTCATTAGTAGTAGTAGGTTCTACAGTAGTATTAGGTTCATTAGTAGTAGTAGGTTCTACAGTAGTAGTAGGTTCTACAGTAGTAGTAGGTTCATTAGTAGTAGTAAGTTCTACAGTAGTAGTAGGTTCATTAGTAGTAGTAGGTTCTACAGTAGTAGTAGGTTCTACAGTAGTACTAGGTTCTACAGTAGTAGTAGATTCTATAGTAGTAGTAGGTTCTACAGTAGTAGTAGGTTTATTAGTAGTAATAGGTTCTACAGTAGTAGTAGGTTCTACAGTAGTAGTAAGTTCTACAGTAGTAGTAAGTTCTACAGTAGTGGTAGGTTCTACAGTAGTAGTAGGTTCATTAGTAGTAATAGGTTCTACAGTAGTAGTAGGTTCTACAGTAGTAGTAGGTTCTTCAGTAGTAGTAAGTTCTACAGTAGTAGTAGGTTCTACAGTAGTAGTAGGTTCTACAGTAGTAGTAGGTTCTACAGTAGTAGTAGGTTCTACAGTAGTAGTAGGTTCTACAGTAGTATTAAGTTCTACATTAGTAGTAGGTTCTACAGTAGTAGTAGGTTCTACTGTAGTAGTAGGTTCTACAGTAGTAGTAGGTTCATTAGTAGTAGTGGGTTCTACAGTAGTAGTAGATTCTACAGTAGTAGTAGGTTCATCAGTAGTAGTAGGTTCATTAGTTGTAGTAGGTTCTACAGTAGTAGTAGGTTCTACAGTAGTAGTAGGTTCTACAGTAGTAGTAGGTTCTACAGTAGTAGTAGGTTCTACAATAGTAGTAGGTTCTACAGTAGTAGTAGGTTCTACAGTAGTAGTAGGTTCATTAGTAGTAGTAAGTTCTAGAGTAGTAGTAGGTTCTACAGTAGTAGTAGGTTCTACAGTAGTAGTATATTCTACAGTAGTAGTAGGTTCTACAGTAATAGTAGGTTCTACAGTAGTAGTAGGTTCTACAGTAGTAGTAGGTTCTACAGTAGTAGTAGGTTCTACAGTAGTAGTAGGTTCTACAGTAGTAGTAGGTTCTACTGTAGTAGTAAGTTCTACAATGGTAGTAGATTCTACTATAGTAGTAAGTTCTAAAGTAGTAGTAAGTTCATTAGTAGTAGTAGGTTCTACAGTAGTAGTAGGTTCTACAGTAGTAGTAGCTTCTAAAGTAGAAGTAGGTTCATTAGTAGTAATAGGTTCTACAGTAGTAGTAGGTTCATTAGTAGTAGTAGGTCCTAAAGTAGTAGGTTCATTAGTAGTAGTAGGTCCTAAAGTAGTAGGTTCATTAGTAGTAGTAGTAGGTCCATTAGTAGTAGTAGTTTCATTAGTAGTAGTAGTTTCATTAGTTGTAGTAGTTTCATTAATAGTAATTAGGTCTACAGTAGTAGTAGGTTCAATATTAGTAGTAGGTTCTACAGTAGTAGTAGTTTCATTAGTAGTAGTAGGTTCTACAGTAGTAGTAGGTTCTACAGTAGTAGTAGGTTCTACAGTGATAGAAGATTCTACAGTAGTAGTAGGTTCTATAGTAGTAGTAGGTTCTACAGTAGTAGTAGGTTCATTAGTAGTAGTAGGTTCTACAGTAGTAGTGGGTTCATTAGTAGTAGTAGGTTCTAAAGTAGTAGGTTCATTAGTAGTAGTAGGTCCATTAGTAGTAGTAGTTTCATTAGTAGTAGTAGTTTCATTAGTTGTAGTAGTTTCATTAATAGTAATTAGGTCTACAGTAGTAGTAGGTTCAATATTAGTAGTAGTTTCTACAGTAGTAGTAGTTTCATTAGTAGTAGTAGGTTCTACAGTAGTAGTAGGTTCTACAGTAGTAGTAGGTTCTACAGTGATAGAAGGTTCTACAGTAGTAGTAGGTTCATTAGTAGTAGTAGTTTCTACAGTAGTAGTAGGTTCAATATTAGTAGTAGGTTCTACAGTAGTAGCAGTTTCATTAGTAGTAGTAGGTTCTACAGTAGTAGTAGGTTCTACAGTGATAGAAGGTTCTACAGTAGTATTAGATTCATTAGTAGTAGTAGGTTCTACAGTAGTAGTAGTTTCATTAGTAGTAGTAGGTTCTACAGTAGTAGTAGGTTCTACAGTGCTAGAAGGTTCTACAGTAGTATTAGATTCATTAGTAGTTGTAGGTTCATTAGTAGTAGTAGGTTCTACAGTAGTAGTAGGTTCATTAGTAGTTGTAGGTTCATTAGTAGTAGTAGATTCTACAGTAGTAGTAGGTTCTACAGTAGTAGTAGGTTCTACAGTAGCAGTAGGTTCTACAGTAGTAGTAAGTTCTACAGTAGTAGTAGGTTCTACAGTAGCAGTAGGTTCAATATTAGTAGTAGGTTCTACAGTAGTAGCAGTTTCATTAGTAGTAGTAGTTTCTACAGTAGTAGTAGGTTCATTAGTAGTTGTAGGTTCATTAGTAGTAGTAGGTTCTACAGTAGTAGTAGGTTCATTAGTAGTAGTAGGTTCTACAGTAGCAGTAGTTTCCACAGTAGTAGTAGTTTCATTAGTAGTAGTAGTTTCTACAGTAGTAGTAGGTTCTATAGTAGTAGGTTCTACAGTAGCAGTAGGTTCAACAATAGTAGTAGTTTCATTAGTAGCAGTAGGTTCTACAGTAGTAGTAAGTTCTACAGTAGTAGTAGGTTCTACAGTAGCAGTAGGTTCAATATTAGTAGTAGGTTCTACAGTAGTAGCAGTTTCATTAGTAGTAGTAGTTTCTACAGTAGTAGTAGGTTCATTAGTAGTTGTAGGTTCATTAGTAGTAGTAGGTTCTACAGTAGTAGTAGGTTCATTAGTAGTAGTAGGTTCTACAGTAGCAGTAGTTTCCACAGTAGTAGTAGTTTCATTAGTAGTAGTAGTTTCTACAGTAGTAGCAGTTTCATTAGTAGTAGTAGTTTCTACAGTAGTAGTAGGTTCATTAGTAGTTGTAGGTTCATTAGTAGTTGTAGGTTCATTAGTAGTAGTAGGTTCTACAGTAGTAGTAGGTTCATTAGTAGTAATAGGTTCTACAGTAGCAGTAGATTCTACAGTAGTAGTAGGTTCTACAGTAGTAGTAGGTTCTACAGTAGTAGTAGGTTCATTAGTAGTAGTAGTTTCTACAGTAGTAATAGGTTCATTAGTAGTAGTAGTTTCTACAGTAGTAGTAGGTTCATTAGTAGTAATAGGTTCTACAGTAGCAGTAGATTCTACAGTAGTAGTAGGTTCTACAGTAGTAGTAGGTTCTACAGTAGTAGTAGGTTCTATAGTAGTAGGTTCTACAGTAGCAGTAGGTTCCACAGTAGTAGTAGTTTCATTAGTAGTAGGTTCATTAGTAGTAGTAGGTTCTACAGTAGTAGTAGGTTCATTAGTAGTAATAGGTTCTACAGTAGCAGTAGATTCTACAGTAGTAGTAGGTTCATTAGTAATAGTAGTCTCTACAGTAGTAATAGGTTCTACAGTGATAGAAGGTTCTACAGTAGTAGTAGGTTCTATAGTAGTAGTAGTTTCATTAGTAGTAGTAGTTTCTACAGTAGCAGTAGGTTCCACAGTAGTAGTAGTTTCATTAGTAGTAGTAGTTTCTACAGTACTAGTAGGTTCATTAGTAGTTATAGGTTCATTAGTAGTAGTAGGTTCTAGAGTAGTAGTAGGTTCATTAGTAGTAGTAGGTTCTACAGTAGTAGTAGGTTCATTAGTAGTAGTAGTTTCATTAGTAGTAGTAAGTTCTACAATAGTAGTAGGTTCATTAGTAGTAGTAGGTTCTACAGTAGTAGATTCTACAGTAGTAGTAGATTCTACAGTAGTAGTAGGTTCTACAGTAGTAATAGGTTCTACAGTAGTAGTAAGTTCTACAGTAGTAGTAGGTTCTACAGTAGTAGTTGGTTCTAAAGTAGTAGTAGATTCACCAGTAGTAGTAGGTTCAGTATTAGTTATATATACATTAGAATCTTTAATAGGTGTATATTTGTTTGTTTGTTCATTTGTGAGTTTATTATCTTCAAATATATATGTTGATGTATCTAAATAGTCAGTAGAATCGGTAGAACCATCTAATGTATGATCATTTTTTGAGAAAGATTGATGTAACTGACATTCCAGATCAGATATTATATTATCTGGGCAAATATTATTGAAAATTTTAAATGTCGTTGTACAATTTTCTTGTGAATATTCATTTAATATGTCTTGTACTTCGTTAGATCTATTTGAAAGGATAAACTCTATGTGCTCTTTTATAGGTATATCATACAAATCTTCATTTGACACATTAACATGAATCGTAAAATATATTCTAATCATTGTGCTCCTGTTATTTATATTTCATATTTATAAACGTATTTGTATATAAATAACAATAGTTAATTAATGATATATTAAAAGAAAACTTATAATAGAAAACCTATTAAAATTGATTTCGGTAAATTCAAATATATGCCGTATTGTCGATTGATTAAATAATAAACCCATCTATATAAGAATTGATTTTTGAATAGTTTTATAATAATATTTTTATATATAATTATATATATATATATATTTATATATTTATTACACTACATTTATTATTACCTTTGAATTGAATTGTATAAGATATTCGTTCATTTTGTCAGGATTCAAAGAATCAGGAATATTCATTAATGATATAGATAGCATTGCGATACCACAAAATTGCACTGTATTATAATATTACTGATTTATAAATAAAACTTATATTAGATTTTATGATTATTACATAAATATATTGTCAATTTATTATATAATTATATGATCTAATATAATATAATTCAATAGAGTAAGACTAACATCTTTTATAATTGGAATTATCATCAGTTTTATTTTTATACAATCTGTCAGTTTGACTAACTAGAATAGGTATTTATATTATAATTTATAAATTATTGTATTTATTACGGTTTTATTACGGTTATATATAATATTATTAATAATTTATTTTTAAATAGTCCAAATAATATTAAGTCAACCAAATAATATAAGTTTACAATCACTTTAAACATTGATAATTTGTTTTTATATTTTTATTATTGAACATATAACTTAACTACACATATTTACATTAATAAACCTTTAGGAAGAACGGCAGTAGAGTTACGTAGCACAACCACTCCTAAAATAATTCCAGCGAAAATTAATGATATAAAAATTCCAATATTTATTAATAGGCAACATCTTCTATACCATGGTAATACTTTCCTTTTTTCTCTTTCTGTAAAAAAAATAGTATAACATGTCATTTAATTTAATATTTTTATTTTAATAAATTATATATACTTAAAATTACTAGTTGTATAACTTATTATCTGAATAAATACTTTAGATAATACGGACACTCTATTATAACATTCAAAACTGTATATAATAATACTCCTTATATTATGTTCAAATAAATTGTACTTATCATAATTTTCTATAAGCTATACCTATTTCAGAAGAAGTTTCAGATCCCGAATTCTGAGGAAAGGTTCCACCTTTTGAAAATGGAGCTAAATATGCTGGAAGAAATCTGGGGCCTTTTGCAGTAAATGTATCATCGGAATTAGTGGTAATATCTGTTCCAGTGTCTGAATTCGCCTAGAGCAAATAACCACATATAAATTATACTTACATAAAATTATACATACGTTTGTATTTAAAATATTAGTCAATATAAAATATATTAAAACAATAATATAATAACATATTTGTCTTGCGTGTAATTTTTAACAAACTAATTAAATAAGTTTATATTACTCGAGGTCTTAAAAGTATTTAACTTATGTGTATTTATAATATTAGTCAATGTAATGTAAAATACTGATAAAACAATATTATTATAATATATTTGACTTCTATATAATTTTTATTGAACTGACTATTATAAGATAAGTATTTAAAAATTATTTAACTTATTATATTATGTACGACGTTGTACGTAATAGATTAATTTTTAGATACTACTTCCATTTTTTATATGTCATAATTACTCTTGAATATAACATTGTTCTAAATATGTATTTTTAAAATCACATTTAATATACAACAGTTGTTATTTATGAGCGATTTTTATGAAATTTATGTATAATTTGTATTATACAATTTAAACAATTATGTATACTAATGTCGTAATTAAAATAACTATTAATTGATTATTTTCATATTTTTTTTATGTATTTCCATAATATACAATTTTTAATTTCGTAATTATTACAAAAATGTATTAACAAAATTTAATTTTACAAATAATATTCATGTAGGAGTAATTAATCTGATTAATTAATCTGAATAATTAATCTGAATAACTTTTGCCAGAAAGTTTTTATTATTTTATATTCAAAAGTGGTAGTAAATAAGAAAATATATTATGGAATTTTATTAATATTTATCTTAGTTTCATGTATTTGATATATTATATACTCAATGATGTTTACTTCTAATTCTAATGATATTTCGAATAGTCTTGTTGATGATCTTTTGCGATAGCGTGTAATAATTTCTACTGGACAAAAAAGTTACACTATAAAATTATAAACCAATATATATTAATATCAAAATTACCCTTATTAAGTATGCATTCAGTAATCTTATCATACATGCAATAATCAGAGCATTTTACTTTAATTTACTTGAATATATATGTTAATTATAGACATGTTAATTATGTACCCTACTTTATTGATACATATCATATATTATAGGGTAGATTTACTCTATTGTATATATACTATGTACTTATTAACATAACTTATATATATGATATAGTTTATGACATATTATATATACATGATATATACATTATTATGAATAATGTTTAGATTAAATTAGCAAGTATTTAAATATATATATATATATATATATATATATATATATATATAATTTAAATAGATACTAGTTGAATATAAATGTTATTCATATGATGGTATATATCATGTATATATATAATATGTTATATAATATAAAATACTTATAGTTATAAATATATTTTAATTTCTAATTATATAAGTGAAATTAACTATAGTTACCACAGCTATAATATAATTATAAGTTGCGTCGTAGTGAATTTTAAAATAACATATAAATTATAAATAATTAGAACTGCCTTATGGGTGTAATAATACAAAATAAAGACATACTCAACTAATGTCTACATTTGAGGGTAAACATTTTTGTAAAATCGTTTTTAACAGGTTATTATTAAAATTTCATATACGGAGATTATATTATATACACTATTTATATAGATACATTATTTAGGTGATGGGATTTAAATAGATTATAAATATAATTATATTAATTTTTCGGTGTTGTAATTTGTTATATATATTGAATTTTTATTTATATTAATATATTATATATATATTCTATTGCTTTTATAATAATATAATATTATAATATATGATATATGCTAGACATATTGGATATCATTTTGACACGTATTCTATTATAGATGTATTACTACTATTATAATTATTTAATGCATTTGATAGAATGCAAACTTGATTATATCTATTTATAATTATACGAGTATCCAAAATTATACAATCATCTTTACTAACTACTAATTACATATTATTACATGATCCTAGAGAAATTCATATTGATATTATCTTAATTTGTTAGTTTGGTACACCTTTAATAAATTTATTAAGTACATTAGGGATTAAGTATATTTAATTAAACTTATTAATTCATAATATTTAGGTATTAGTGGTATGCATACGATATTATTCTTATTATTTTTATATATCCGATTTACTATTTAATATTTTATAATTATGTTGAAACATATTTAATATATATTTTATTATATATATAAATATATATATATATATATTTATATATATATATAAATATTGTACGTATATAATCTGCAGCTTATTTTAAAATCATATTATATAAGTAGTTTAAATAATAGTTACATGTTTTAAATTGAATTTCAAGTATAATTATCACGTATTAATTAACATTTCAAACTACCTTATATATTTGTAAAATAAAGTTAATAATTTGTATAGATTACAATTTATTTATAATAATATTATATTATATAATATATATATAATATATATTTTTTAAATATATTAAAATAACTTTAATATTACTAATATTTAAATTCTAAAATATTACGAATTATCTTACATTAATTATATACACTAACAATATGATACTATTTAAACCAATATTTAGTTATATATATATATATATATATATATATATATATATATATATATATATTAAGTTTATATCGACGTTAGTAATATATTATTTATTTCTATATTGTTTAAGATATTGTTGTAAACATCATACATAGATATATATTTAGTATGTTTTACTAATATTATGAATTATCATCACAATTCAAATGAACCCATTATATATATTTCTCTGTCATGCCAATTGGGCGTTTACTTTAGTTACAAAAAATCTTTTCATCTATAAAGATGTATATGTGATAAGTATCACCTATATTAATGTTTGTCAATTGGCATGTTATATGCATTACTAGTATAGTGAATGAGCGTTGTTAGAAGTGTGCGAGCGAGGTTTAAATATGTTTGTCAGTGATGCAAATATTTATAACATTCACACATACAATTATATAAAAATAATTTATAATTGTATTGAATTGTAACGTTATGATGAGTCTTTCGCTATATAACAATAGCAACTATGATTTCAAAAGAGAACGTAGGGTATATATAATATTACAATATACATTATGATTACATATCTTAATAATAGTATACATTTTTATAGTATCATATTATTAGTGTATATAATTAATGTAAGATAATTCGTAATATTTTAGAATTTAAATATTAGTAATATTAAAGTTATTTTAATATATTTAAAATATATATATTATATATATATTATACCAGGTAATATAATATTATTATAAATTAATTGTAATCTATACAAATTATTAACTTTATGTTTACTTATATAATATGATTACTTTAAAATAAGCTGCAGATTATATACCTAAAATATTTATTTATATATTTATATATATATATATATATATATATATATATATATATATATATATATATATATTATTAATTATTACATTATATTAATAGATTTTTGTATGACAAATATATTTGTTTTAAATTTCTATATAATAATATTCCATAAAATAGAAAAGCACCGGTAGATGAATTAAAAAGATCAATATCTCTATTATATTTTAAAATGGATAAAATCTATTAAATTGAATTCTTACGGTTATAAAACATACTATTAATTTAAATCGGACAATAGAAGTTTGTTAAATAATAATTTGAATACAAATATATATTTTTTATATACATTTATGACTCAACAAACACAACAATCGTTTAGGTATCACACCTACACACCTGCATATGCATACATATATACATACATATATAATCATACACGCACCCCATATACGCACATTCACATATATGCATACACATGCATACACGTACGCATACACATACATACACACACATATATATATATATATAATTATCTTATTAAATATATTTTAAAGATAAATCGTAATATATTAAATATGCTACATTTATAATATATTATCATTTATTGGTTTTTTTGAGTTAATAAGAAATATTAAATAAAATTAATAAATTAATAAAACCAATACTTAATATACATAATATTACTATTTTCGTAAAAATATATCAGTATAGATTCAATAAATGACTATTATATTATATTATAAGCTAACATAATCCACTGATAATCTTGTTTCACCGGATGGTTCAATATTCGATGATCTACGTGGAAATGATTGTTTAAAGAAATCCATGATATTATTTTTAATTATTCACGTATATGATTTGATATATGTACTTATTATTAAGGTTTATGAATGCATCACTAGTTGTTCATTTAACATAGCCTTATTAATTATATAATTATTTATAAATAGTTATATAACGATATCAAATAAATTCAATTAAGTAATATTTAAATTTTTATGTATATCAATAGTATAGGAAAGCGTGTATATGTATTTTATAATGATAATAGATTATCGAGCGTTTACTTTTATAATCTTAGATGTCAACTACCGACCAATCAAAACAAAGTATGTTATCAAGTTATAAACACTCGTATTTCTATTTTTTTAGATAATTTATATGCCATTATCCAAATTATCATATTTTAATTAAATAAGATAAATTGTGTACCAAATACGGTGGATTATCTATTTGTAATTACTAACAAATATGACTAATATGGCTAATATGACTAACCAGTTTTAAATACATTTTGAAAATATTACCTCAGCAATAACTAAGATATTACATATTTATGATTTAATATTTGTTTATTAGATAAACAATTATATATTCATCTAACAGATGTATGTCTATAGTATATAATATGTCTAAAACATGTATCAATTCTTTATATTTTAAATAGTAATAATAATTATCTAGATTGTTTAATGGAAAACATAAATAATGCTATTATGACTACTCAGAAAAAAAGCCATTTGTAAATTGTTTTGTAATTCATAGTTTATTTACATTCATATAATTAATATAATTTCATTCAGTTTTATTAAAGTATTAAATTAATGTTGATAAAATTCGATATTTGCTGTATTATCTTAGTACCAATAAACACTCCTTGTTTTCATTTTTTTATTTTATAGTAATTTTTACAATAATGTTTAAATTTTATTTTATTTATATTTTAAAGCTCTTTATATAATAATTGCATTGCAATGTTTGCTATGCCATTTTTAAAGTGTATATTCTATACCAATATAAATGAAACTTTAAATACATATAAATATGGTTACAGAATAAACATTTTATATAATTTTTTTACTTTAAAAGTATTTATATATTATTATTGGGTAATATATATTATTATTGTTTTATATCATATTTTCCAGTGTATATAGAATACTAATATATAGTAGAAACTATATAGTACAAATTATAGTGTATACATTTACGACCAATATAATTAAACCGATAAATTGTCTGAGAATTAAAATATTTTAACTCATCATGATGATTTAATATATTGTATATAAATTGTGTAGGGTATTATCTATTATAAACGTGTACTAAACAGTTAATACCTAACATTTGACTACCTATTGTTAACATATTGTAATATAGTATACTAATATATATTATATATGACATATTTGTACTGAGAAGCACGTGTATTTAACATTTAATAAATACACATCATACCTGAATAAACAATAAATATATTCATATACAAAAAACACATAATAATATCAGCACGCACACGCACACGAACACACACTCATTCATACACACATACACACACACATATATACATACTCATATATATATATATATATATATACATAAAATAACGCATATACTAATTCTGTAATTATTAGTTTTGTTAAATATTTTACAATGATAATTTTTTTTGTAAATTAACAAAAAAAACTATATCAAAATTTATATTCAACGGAACAATACATTTTTACATCGATATCACAAACATGTATGTTTTTGTATATTAATAGTAATATACAAGTTACTTATTATGTCAATTAGAGTTTTAGATTTAATTTAATGATTGCTTATATTTATATATATGTTCCCGTGATAAGATGTGTAAAATTGTATTTTATATATATTAAAAATAAATTATATTTATTTTTATTTAAAATCATAATATAAAAATGTATGCTATTTATGTTAAATAGTTTTTGTGTTATATAAATTAAATAGGGTTGAAATTAAATTAATAAATATTTTGTAAAATCGTTAATATATATTATTTTTGATAACATTTATTTGTATATTTTATAAAATTCCTTATATAATAAAATAACAATCGTAGTAATATTATTATTTTATGAAGTGTTTTTTAAAAAAAATTTATATATTTCATTACAAGTATAAAATATAATTTAAATTATGTATATATCTAATATCAATAGTATTAACCCAAGTAACTATCCAGGAAATTTTAGTTTTTTACATAATAAAAAGAAAATAAATTTTGTGTATAAATAATATTATATTTATATTTAATTTTAAAAAATAAAGAAGAATTTATAACAGTTACATCATTTTTTTCTTAGAAACTTCATAAATAATATGTTTAATAAATAATTATATTTCATACTTCAATAATTAGTTTATTATTTCTGAAAAAGTAATATAACTTTTCGCATACAAAAATTAAACTTCCACTGCCTAATTTAGTGCATAATTAAGGTAAGTTATGGACTGCATTCTTTATATTCTTTAGGCAGATAAAGTAATGGCGTACTATTAAATAACATTAAATTTAGTTA
>OZ038317.1:8999730-9004730 GCA_964035775.1 Osedax frankpressi | reverse complement strand
TGATATGTATGTATACATATATAATTTAATCCATAAAAACAGTATATAATAGTGTTATAAATATATATATATATATATATATATAAGTATACTAGGTAATATTGAATTAATGATAATTATATAATACCATCTTTATGGTGCGTATACACTTTGCTAAATGATGTCGACATTATGACAAAAACGTAATTCAAAGCGAAATGAGTCTAATTTAGTATTACAATTCGACGTAGGTTCTATGAGGTATTCGGATATGATATTTATATAAAAAATTTCCATCTAACTTCTGCACGTGATCTTAAACAAAAATAAAGTTATTTACTTTATTTAAAATGCCATTTATATTTAATTTCATTTTAAATCACATTGCTTTTATTATATTATATTTATTATATGTTTAAAGTAGGCCGTATTTCAGGCTCCCACAATATCATATTGGATTCGTAATAACTAATGGAAAGATTTATGTAATTAATTTCTTTTAAAATATTATGAACATGAATATTCTGTGGGATAGTTTTGAAAATATTTAATTATATTTAGAATTTCTTAAATCTTCTTTGATTTTTATGGAATAAGGCAAACATGTTCAATTTTGATTATAATGTAAACTCATCGTCATTCAAATATCGTTATTAGATTTATGTTTGGTGTTCTAATATATCGAAATAATATTTTATGATTTCATCATGAAATCGAACTCGACAACATTTTGCAAGTGAATGGATTAATATTAATTATTCGATGATCATATATTATAAAAGTGTACTCGGATTTATAATAATATATCTGCTCCTATTGATACATGTCATAAGTCATAAATAACTTAATCTTAAAAGCAGACTATAATATTGTTTTAATATATTCAGTAATATTTATATAATACTAGAGGATTAATATTAATTAATCGATGATCATACACTATTAAAAAGGCACTCGGATAATCATAATAATAGATCAACTCGTATTAACCACATTATATCTTATATATTTAACAATCTATATAAATTAAAAACACAAATTTTGAATAATATTTTAAACATTTTGAATAAAAATACAAAACCCAATTCTATCTTATGTAATATTCTATATAATTTATAATAACAATACAGGTTATAAATTGTTATAAATAAATATATATATATATATATATTGAATAACATTAAAACTTAGTGAGCTTTGTTATCTTTGTATAATACTATTATATATTCTAATAAATCCAATTGGTTACACCACGCCATCCGTATAATTCATATAACATGATATCATACTTTTATCGCAACAATGTAATGCCTTTGTTGAAACCTACCTCACATCGCAAATGGGTCAGAATATCGATATATTGTCCGCTATATAGTGTACCGATGTATGTAATATATAATCGCCACTAAGCGGACAGGCCGTTAACACTACGTTAACACTAAACGCCTGTGTGTAATACAGAAGCATATGAATATGTATATGATTACACCGAGAGTAATTGTAATGTACCTTGAACCTTTGAATATACTTGTAAGCACGCTGATAATGTGGTATTCACTGTCGTCATTCGGTACGCAGCCTATATCTAAAAGTACGACTAATTACCCGAGCTGCCCTCATGAGGTTATAACTTGAAAAGGTGCAGTTTGTATTCAATTGAAATTTAGACATATTTGAAGTAATTATCAACGATGTTATTTAACACATTCACCTACACCCTACCCATACAATATATATATATATATATACATACAATATATATATATATTTATATATATATATATATATATATATATATATATACAATATATATATGTATATATATATATATATATATATATATATATATATATTTATATACAAATATATAGTGTACCTATGAATATATTACGATTGTAAAGGTAGATCATTTAATTGTGTAATATGTATTTTTATATACTCACAGATAATGGAAATATTTTATTATTAGAAAGTTTATGTTATATCTACTAATACAACATTATTATAATACCCATAATGGTAACCTATCATACATTCCTACTATTGGTAGGTCTCTATAATAAGTTATATAATAATATATATATATACATATATATATATATATATATATATATATATATATATTTATACTATTTTTGTTGTTAATATTATTATTATTATTATTATAATTATTATTATTATTATTATTATTATTATTATTATTATTATTATTATTATTATTATTATTATTATTATTATTATAATTATAATTATAATTATTATTATTATTATTATTATTATTATTATTATTATTATTATTATTATTAGTATTATTATAATAATTATTATTATTAAAAATAATATTATACTTATTATTATTATTATTAGTATCATTATAATTATTATTATTATTAAAAATAATGTTATACTTATTATTACTATTATTAGTCTTATTATAATTATTATTATTATTAAAAATAATATTATAATTATTAATATTATTTTTATTTATTCTATATCTAACAAATATAATATAATATACTCTGAATTATTGATTATTATATATCATATATTGATAATTAGTAAGTAAACATTTACCCATATATAAAGTTGATCTATTAAAACGAAATATTTAATATATTTAATGAATATATGTAAATATAGTTAAGATTATAATAAGTAATGTCCCATTTTAGAAAATTTTAATTATGTATTAAATTAAATTATATTAAATATATTTTAGATATATTAAAAAAATATTATACATATATTTTGGAATACAGGTTTTATGCAACTCATTTTTATGTTGGTTTAAACATAGTAACATAAAATAAATAGATGTAATTATATTATTATTATTTCTAGTAAAATTTTATTTAATATATAATTTAAATTTTCATTTTTTATTATTTTTAAAGAATGTAATAACTGTTCGAACAAATTTTCATTTTAATAATATTTTTCAATAGACAACATAGACGTATTAATAATATTAATATAAAATATATCAAAATTCTATGAATTAACACTTTTTGATGTGTATTTATATGTATTTATTAATATATATTATTTTATAATTAATAACAAAATATCAATATTAGTAACAAACTAATATTAAATAAGCTAAATATATAATTTAAAGGCTAACTTAGTAACTTAATCTGCTGTATATATTGTTGTACATTGTGCATCTAAATGGAATTGTAATATGTGATTTAAAATTAACATAATTTTTCTTTAATCTTATTTGAGATCTTTTTCATTATATACAATATATTATATTATAACAATGTTATAATGCATATTATGTTATAATATATATATATATATATATATATATATATATATATATATATATATATATATATATATTAAAGTGCTGATTGATGTAACTTTAATGATAAACTTGCTAAAATGGTAACATGTGTGACTTATTGATATAGTGTGGTATCAACTTATTGTGAATGCTCTACAAAAGTAATTAAATCCATGTAATATATGAAATACATGAGTGACCAAATTACCCAATCAAATGGCCTTTCATGTTTCTTCAATTTTCGGAGATATTAATGTTCGTTATAAAATGTCAGATATTATAAGTAATTGTAATTAATGTAGTGCTTTCCGATAACTATTAAGATGTATAATTACAAAATATTCCTAACCTTATTTGCAAATTAATTTCGTTTAGCAGTAGAATGATTTTGTAATAATGAATATAAATATATTAATATATATATATATATATATATAAATATTTATATATATATATATATATATTTAATATTCATCATTTGTATGAATATTATATAATTAATATCTATAATTCCCAATAGATAAATAATAAAATTTGAATTTATAATTATTATAAATGTAAAAATTATTAAATCTCTATATAATCTATGCACTACTAACAAATCTAAAATTATGATAATAGTGATATTAATGCATACAATAATATAAATATATTCAAATCTAAAATATGTTATTGGTAATAACGCTATTGTAAATATACCAAATGAATATATATAAAATATACCTAATAAGGATATTTTATAAATGAGTTATATATGGTATATATTTGGCATGCAATTTAGAACATCGTTATTACAAATATCCCACTTTTATTTTTAGACCACATTGCTATATATAGATTAAATAATTAATTATAAAGATAAATAAAATCATTAATTATTTGAACAGGTTCAAAACCAGGTGTATCTATTTCTTACTTAAATAGTTTGAAATCCTCTTCTTTCACGAGTGTTTAAGTGTGCAGTACCTACCAATCTGTCATTATGAAAATCGTATTACATTACAAGTTCCTTTATATACCCATTAATTAAAATAGATTACGTAGACAAAGTCGATGGAATAGAAATAGACAACGGCAATACCAAATAGGAATTATTTTTTTATTTACATTATTCTAGATTATTTTGTTAGTTATTACAATCGACAATTGGTTTTGTTATTATTTGTAATATAAGTTCTATAGAAATTAAATAAATATTGTACATCGATATGTATTATATTTGTATCAATATTTATATTCATAATTAATTTAAATTCACACACACATATATATATATATATATATATATTATATTTGATAATTTTATTAATTAGTATCTTTAATAAAATATGTTATTTCTATTGAATAGTGCTTACAAATGATTTAATTGAATAATATTAATAGAAAGATCAAGTAATACAAGACATGATACTGATCAATTAGCATTATAATTCAATTAAATAACCGCAGATATAATCATATGCCCATAGGCAAAATAATACATGTGGTTATGTCACTGTATAAGGAGATAGCAAATATAAGACGTAATTACTTATAATTTTATTACTTACCCTCCATCTATTAATTATAAACCTATTAGCATTATTTATATCTTAATATCATTCGGTTTTAATTAATATCAAGGATTGATGTATTGAATAATAATCTTAAATACCACATTTATTTTTATTAACAATTTCGTGTAATTGACATAATAAGCCATTATCCAGTATAAGATAATATAATG
>OZ038317.1:8991395-8999530 GCA_964035775.1 Osedax frankpressi | reverse complement strand
AGTGGTAGTGGCAGTGGCAGTGGCAGTGGCAGAAGCGGCATAAGCAGCAGAATCATCAGTAGCATTAGCAGCAGCAGTAGCAGTAGCAGTGTCAGTTGCAGTGGCAGTGGCAGTAGCAGTATAAGTAGCAGTGGCAGTAGCAGTGGCAGTGGCAGTGGCAGAAGCGGCAGAAGCAGCAGAAGCATCAGTAGCAGTAGCAGCAGCAGTAGCAGTAGCAGTAGCAGTAGCAGTGTCAGTTGCAGTGGCAGTGGCAGTGGCAGTTGCAGTGGCAGTGGCAGTGGCAGTGTCAGTGGCAGTGGCAGTGGCAGTCGCAGTGGCAGTGACAGTGGCAATAGCAGCGGCAGAAGCAGCAGAAGCAGCAGTAGCAGCAGCAGCAGCAGTAGCAGTAGCAGTAGCAGTAGCAGCAGAAACAGCAGTAGCAGTAGCAGTAGCAGTGGCAGTAGCAGTAGCAGTAGCAGTATACAGCAGTATACTACAACTATAGTTGTAGTAGTAGTAGTAGTAGTAGTAGTAGTAGTAGTAGTAGTAGTAGTAGTAGCAGTAGTAGTAGTAGTAGTAGTAGTAGTAGTAGTAGTAGTAGTAGTAGTAGTAGTAGTAGTAGTAGTAGTAGTAGTAGTAGTAGTAGTAGTATAGTAGTAGTAGTAGTAGTAGTAGTAGTAGTAGTAGTAGTAGTAGTAGTAGTAGTAGTAGTAGTAGTAGTAGTAGTAGTAGTAGTAGTAGTAGTAGTAGTAGTAGTAGTAGTAGTAGTAGTAGTAGTAGTAGTAGTAGTAGTAGTAGTAGTAGTAGTAGTAGTAGTAGTAGTAGTAGTAGTAGTAGTAGTAGTAGTAGTAGTAGTAGTAGTAGTAGTAGTAGTAGTAGTAGTAGTAGTAGTAGTAGTAGTAGTAGTAGTAGTAGTAGTAGTAGTAGTAGTAGTAGTAGTAGTAGTAGTAGTAGTAGTAGTAGTAGTAGTAGTAGTAGTAGTAGTAGTAGTAGTAGTAGTAGTAGTAGTAGTAGTAGTAGTAGTAGTAGTAGTAGTAGTAGTAGTAGTAGTAGTAGTAGTAGTAGTAGTAGTAGTAGTAGTAGTAGTAGTAGTAGTAGTAGTAGTAGTAGTAGTAGTAGTAGTAGTAGTAGTAGTAGTAGTAGTAGTAGTAGTAGTAGTAGTAGTAGTAAGACCAATCAACTAGAAATAAGACCAATCAACGATACATCGGTCGAACAGAAAAAACGCTCCCGAATGGTAGGCGTACATTATATAAGACGGCCAGGCAAGAGAGACGCTCCGCTCGTATCGCAGAATATGCGAAAGCTCAACAACTTTGGAAAAAATCCAAGGCAAACCTTATGGGCAAAATACTAAATAGTACATCTCTCCAAGAGCCCCCCAATCAGCTTCCCCTCGATAGCCAATACCCATATTGGAAGGATTTATTTGAAACTGAATCTATACCCTTCACCGGTCCAACCTTCAGTGATAATGACACTTCTACGCCGCCGATAACAATAGAAGAGGTCGCAACTTCTCTGAAGTCCCTTAATGATGGAGCCCCTGGACCTGACCATATTCGGAAATCGGACCTTGTATCCATCGGTATACATCGCCTTGCGATGAGGTTTAACCTCTATATACTAACCGGTATATGCCCTTCCGCATTTAAAGTTGGAACGACAACTCTAATACCTAAATGTAAGTTAAGCACATCTCCTAATCAGTATCGGCCTATAACGCTAGCGTCTATGGTATCCAGGCTATTTCACAGACTTTTGGCCAGTAGGATATCACGGGTTATAAAATTGGGACCAAGGCAGAAGGCCTTCGCCAAACGCGACGGCATATGCGAAAACCTCTACCTATTAAATTCTATAATAAAAAAACATAAACAAGAATGTAAATCATTAAAACTCTGTTTTCTCGACGTGTCTAAGGCATTTGATTCGGTGTCACATCACGCTATCAGCGCCTTAGCTCGTCGAGTTAACACTCCTACAAAAATTCTAAAATATATTAATAATTTATACAATAATAATATAATAAATATAAAAATAGACCAACAAAAATCCAATCCCATTCGTATATGCCGTGGGGTTAAGCAGGGAGACCCTTTGTCTCCTATCCTTTTTAATTCCGTGATGGATTACTGTGTCGATTGTTTGGTTGAGGAGGATGCAATTAACATCGGTCTCGCTAAAGTCTCACACCTTGCATTTGCCGATGATATTGTAGTGTTTTCAGATACAACCGAGGGGTTACAAAGGCAAGTAAATTTATTGTCCGCACGTTTCAAGCAATGTGGCCTCTCGGTTAATCCTTCTAAATGTAAAACACTCAATATTGTCGTAAACCAAAAACGCGGGGTGTGGGCATGCGAAAGTAGACCCTTCCTCAACATTGGTCTGGAGAATATCGGCGCGTTGCAGGTTCTCGATACATACAAGTATCTGGGAATAGAGACTGGAATACTTAAGCCAAATAATGGTCCGATCTATTGTAATTTTAACAATAATCTTGCTAAATTAGATCGGGCCCCGCTAAAGCCTCACCAAAAAGTTGAGCTGTGCAGGGATTACCTCATCCCCGCAAGTATGCACATGCTCAACTTTTCTGGCCCTACCAAACGAGGCCTCCAGTCTCTAGACAAAGCAACACGCCGGTATGTCCGTAGATGGCTTCGACTACCAAAAGACACATCGCTGGGGGTATTTCATGCATCCACCGACTCCGGAGGTCTCGCTATCCCCGTTCTGGCTCTGACCATACCGGTCATCAGGAGCCAGAGAATGGCAAAAATCCTCGGTGGTGACGATCCCCTGGTAGAAATATTAGGTAGTCGAGATAGACTAGGTTGGTCGGTACCACCTTCTAAAGATGGTGTTCCTCTGCGTAGTACATCCGAAGTGCGCGCTTCCCTAAATGAGCAACTAGTACAGAGTGTCGATGGGCGTGTTTTGGTGCCTGGTAATAAACTAAACGGTTGGATAAGATGTAATCGTCTGATTAACGCACACGATTACATCAATGTATTCAAATTGAGACATAATATCCTCCCTTGTCCAGCCAGGGCCAGACGCGCCTATCCGGAAATAAATACTCAGTGCGCGTTTTGCGGGTATCCGAATACCACAATGACACATATTCTGCAGAGGTGCCCGCAGACACACGTTGCCAGGGTAAGACGTCATGACAAAGTGACGGCGATGCTAGCGAGTTCGTTGGAAAACAAACGTTATATGTGTTTCCTCGAACCTCACATTAGAACGCCGACTGGTATTCTTAAACCAGATCTTATCACTTGTCGTGACGGCTTAGCAGTAGTCGTCGATACGCAAATCACCACTGATCCATCAGTCATGGATGAGAGGTTTGATCAGAAAACTCATAAGTATGACATACCTCTCGTCCGCGAATTCGTGATTAATATAACCGGTGCTTCTGAGGTTAAATTCGGAGCGCTCATACTAGACTGGCGTGGGCAACTCGCCCCTCGGTCCGATGCGCTCCTGAATAGCCTCGGAATGTCAGCATCGGTAAAAGAATTAATCACGATTCGAACGTTGGAAGGTGGTGTACGAGCATATAGACACTACATGCGAGCGACATAGGCTTACTATGTACACCAAGGACTGATTAGGTGTTGTGCGAAACTAGATAACCAAACTTTAATCATTTATTATACCCTCCCGCTAAAATTAACTACACCACATTACCACGTTAACTTCCCATCATATATTATTATTACACCTACCTTCACATATTTCAATATGATTTCACACCGCTATGTTTTATTAATACATCTCTTTACCTTTTATTCTTATTGTTGGTTGTTTTTATACGTAAACCCCTACTCGTACATTACTATCGATGTTCATCATTTGTCGAACAATCCCTAAATGGTGAAGCCCAGCCAAAGTTTCTTTGAAATAATAAATGGGACAATGACAAGTTGTCCAGAAATAGTAGTAGTAGTAGTAGTAGTAGTAGTAGTAGTAGTAGTAGTAGTAGTAGTAGTAGTAGTAGTAGTAGTATTAGTAGTAGTAGTAGTAGTGGTAGTAGTAGTGGTAGTAGTAGTGGTAGTGGTAGTGGTAGTGGTAGTGGTAGTGGTAGTGGTAGTGGTAGTGGTAGTGGTAGTGGTAGTGGTAGTGGTAGTGGTAGTGGTAGTGGTAGTGGTAGTGGTAGTGGTAGTGGTAGTGGTAGTGGTAGTGGTAGTGGTAGTGGTAGTGGTAGTGGTAGTGGTAGTGGTAGTGGTAGTGGTAGTGGTAGTGGTAGTGGTAGTGGTAGTGGTAGTGGTAGTGGTAGTGGTAGTGGTAGTGGTAGTGGTAGTGGTAGTGGTAGTGGTAGTGGTAGTGGTAGTGGTAGTGGTAGTGGTAGTGGTAGTGGTAGTGGTAGTGGTAGTGGTAGTGGTAGTGGTAGTGGTAGTGGTAGTGGTAGTGGTAGTGGTAGTGGTAGTGGTAGTGGTAGTGGTAGTGGTAGTGGTAGTGGTAGTGGTAGTGGTAGTGGTAGTGGTAGTGGTAGTGGTAGTGGTAGTGGTAGTGGTAGTGGTAGTGGTAGTGGTAGTGGTAGTGGTAGTGGTAGTGGTAGTGGTAGTGGTAGTGGTAGTGGTAGTGGTAGTGGTAGTGGTAGTGGTAGTGGTAGTGGTAGTGGTAGTGGTAGTGGTAGTGGTAGTGGTAGTGGTAGTGGTAGTGGTAGTGGTAGTGGTAGTGGTAGTGGTAGTGGTAGTGGTAGTGGTAGTGGTAGTGGTAGTGGTAGTGGTAGTGGTAGTGGTAGTGGTAGTGGTAGTGGTAGTGGTAGTGGTAGTGGTAGTGGTAGTGGTAGTGGTAGTGGTAGTGGTAGTGGTAGTGGTAGTGGTAGTGGTAGTGGTAGTGGTAGTGGTAGTGGTAGTGGTAGTGGTAGTGGTAGTGGTAGTGGTAGTGGTAGTGGTAGTAGTAGTAGTAGTAGTAGTAGTAGTAGTAGTAGTAGTAGTAGTAGTAGTAGTAGTAGTAGTAGTAGTAGTAGTAGTAGTAGTAGTAGTAGTAGTAGTAGTAGTAGTAGTAGTATTAAAATAATTATGTTTAGGGGTACTCCCCATCTCCCCAAAACCAGACAAAAATGTGTTCTTGTAAATAAGTGTGTTAACTACTATATATTGATACTAGGTAGTCGAGATAGACTAGGTTGGTCGGTACCACCTTCTAAAGACGGTGTTCCTCTGCGTAGTACATCCGAAGTGCGCGCTTCCCTAAATGATCAACTAGTACAGAGTGTCGATGGGCGTGTTTTGGTGCCTGGTAATAAACTAAACGGTTGGATAAGATGTAATCGTCTGATTAACGCACACGATTACATCAATGTATTCAAATTGAGACATAATATACTCCCTTGTCCAGCCAGGGCCAGACGCGCCTATCCGGAAATAAATACCCAGTGCGCGTTTTGCGGGTATCCGAATACCACAATGACACATATTCTGCAGAGGTGCCCGCAGACACACGTTGCCAGGGTAAGACGTCATGACAAAGTGACGGCGATGCTAGCGAGTTCGTTGGAAAACAAACGTTATATGTGTTTCCTCGAACCTCACATTAGAACGCCGACTGGTATTCTTAAACCAGATCTTATCACTTGTCGTGACGGCTTAGCAGTAGTCGTCGATACGCAAATCACCACTGACCCATCAGTCATGGATGAGAGGTTTGATCAGAAAACTCATAAGTATGACATACCTCTCGTCCGCGAATTCGTGATTAATATAACCGGTGCTTCTGAGGTTAAATTCGGAGCGCTCATACTAGACTGGCGTGGGCAACTCGCCCCTCGGTCCGATGCGCTCCTGAATAGCCTCGGAATGTCAGCATCGGTAAAAGAATTAATCACGATTCGAACGTTGGAAGGTGGTGTACGAGCATATAGACACTACATGCGAGCGACATAGGCTTACTACGTACACCAAGGACTGATTAGGTGTTGTGCGAAACTAGATAACCAAACTTTAATCATTTATTATACCCTCCCGCTAAAATTAACTACACCACATTACCACGTTAACTTCCCATCATATATTATTATTACACCTACCTTCACATATTTCAATATGATTTCACACCGCCATGTTATTATTAATACATCTCTTTACCTTTTATTCTTATTGTTGAATGTTTTTATACGTAAACCCCTACTCGTACATTACTATCGATGTTCATCATTTGTCGAACAATCCCTAAATGGTGAAGCCCAGCCAAAGTTTCTTTGAAATAATAAATGGGACAATTACAAGTTGTCCAGAAATAGTAGTAGTAGTAGTAGTAGTAGTAGTAGTAGTAGTAGTAGTAGTAGTAGTAGTAGTAGTAGTAGTAGTAGTAGTAGTAGTAGTAGTAGTAGTAGTAGTAGTAGTAGTAGTAGTAGTAGTAGTAGTAGTAGTAGTAGTAGTAGTAGTAGTAGTAGTAGTAGTAGTAGTAGTAGTAGTAGTAGTAGTAGTAGTAGTAGTAGTAGTAGTAGTAGTAGTAGTAGTAGTAGTAGTAGTAGTAGTAGTAGTAGTAGTAGTAGTAGTAGTAGTAGTAGTAGTAGTAGTAGTAGTAGTAGTAGTAGTAGTAGTAGTAGTAGTAGTAGTAGTAGTAGTAGTAGTAGTAGTAGTAGTAGTAGTAGTAGTAGTAGTAGTAGTAGTAGTAGTAGTAGTAGTAGTAGTAGTAGTAGTAGTAGTAGTAGTAGTAGTAGTAGTAGTAGTAGTAGTAGTAGTAGTAGTAGTAGTAGTATTAAAATAATTATGTTTAGGGGTACTCCCCATCTCCCCAAAACCAGACAAAAATGTGTTCTTGTAAATAAGTGTGTTAACTACTATATATTGATACTAGTATACTCTTAAGTATACTCTTATAAAATTTATTTTAAACAGATTAATTCAGTATTTGTTTTATATTATGTAAAATATAGTATATATAAATTATCTATTAGATATTTTGATTAATCTAGTGCAATATATATGTATACCATTATTTGGAATTAATATATACTTTTATTGTTATACATATAAAATATAAATTACATTATGTATATATGCAACCATATTAACAT
This sequence comes from Osedax frankpressi, assembly GCA_964035775.1. Lineage (NCBI taxonomy): Eukaryota > Metazoa > Annelida > Polychaeta > Sabellida > Siboglinidae > Osedax > Osedax frankpressi. The sequence continues at coordinate 8,992,512 of OZ038317.1, read as the reverse complement.
CATCTAAGTAAACCAATAATGAACCTATATAATTCTAAATTTCAAAGCAGTATTTTAAATATTATTTTATTATAATATACGAAATTAACGGATATTTATTAAATATTGTTTTTTTTTGTTTTAAAATGTAAACTTATTTATTTTATTATTTAAATTAATGTTAATTTTATATATGTATGTACATGATATCCACAATGTACCTGTATTGTTATGAATTATATACATTTTATGATTATTATGTTATCCGTTAATCATTCATCAGAATTTATTATGAAATACACTTATCTATTTAAAGAGTTCTCGCAATTTAAGTTGGTACATAATATATAATATTTTACTTATCAATATACATTTAAGATTATATTTGTATTATTATACTCAACGTAACTGAATTTATGTTGATATAATATAGTCTTATTATTTATCAATAAATAATCATTTTAAATGTATATTTTACTAATCAATATACATTTAAGATTATATTTGTATTATTATACTCAATGTAACTGAATTTATGTTGATATAATATAGTCTTATTATTTATAAATAAATGATCATTTTGACATAGAACTGTAATATTTATATTTATATTTAATAGATTTGTTTTTCAAAATAATCCTTTAAAATACTTTTAAAATACTCTGGATATAAATATATATTTCTTGACGGAAGACTTTTTGCATTACCTAAAATATAATATTGATCACTCAGTTATATATAAATGATATATTAGCTTACATATAATAGTATTTTTCCAATTATATTGTATTTATATTGTATATTAAAATGAATCTTATTTTAATTTATTAAAATAAGATTATTTCGAATCAGAATGTTGTTACAGTTAATTGTATACATTATTAGTTAAAACAGTAATCATTATTTATGCGTTTTAGATTAAAATGCGCTTGGAGAAGGAAATCTACCACTCGAGGAATAAACTGGTATAAAGTAATCGACGGCATTAATATACCTATATTTATCAAATCTAAGATTGTAGACTCAAGTTTCAGAATAAGATACAAATTTAACCCTGTAATTAAATAATAAATAAAACAAGTGAATATACAAATATCAATAACATTATACAATAAACTACATTTATCTTTATATAGTT
>OZ038317.1:8961395-8986395 GCA_964035775.1 Osedax frankpressi | reverse complement strand
AAGTATCCAATAAAAAACGTAGCATACGTTTGCACTACGATATTCCCATGCGTAGCTCCTATAGGAAAGATGATAAGAAACTAAAAGAAATAACTAACATATATGATTCATATGACACCACATTAAATTCGATCAATGAAAGTAAGAACGACTCTGAATATGAACAAAATTCTTAAATGAAATATAAACAAGAAAATAAGTTAACATTCAATGTTAAAAATATATTCACTTTTTAAATACTTGTACTTTATTAAATATATTATAGAGTATTTTATTATACATTTCACATTACATCTGTTCATAGACAGATTTAAGTTTAACTCTATAAGAGCTGATATATGTCCCCTAACAAAATAAATATGCCTATAAGCATTTTGATGTAGTAAATATTTTTTGGCATATAATACGTATTTGTATTTTACAGAACCATTCGTTATCATGTAGTATGCTTGGGTATTCAGTTATGATTGCTATGAATGTATTGTTATATATTTAATGTAAATAAAATGTTTTCACCATTGAGATTTATAATATTTATTCTGAAAATAGTCTATATTAATACATTTTTCCATACTGCTATAGAATCGATATATTATGATGAAATAATTGGTAACTATTTAGTTTTTGATATCTGCAATTATAAATTTACATCGTATTTATATTTATTGATATATTTACTAAAAATGATCCATAAATGTGTATTTTAGTTCCGTTAACTGATATTAATACCGTCATATTTACAATTTAGTTTTTGATTTGGGAAAACTACTCTACATATCAAACATCTGGTATATTTGACATATATATGTTTTTATTCCGCCAAATCCTCTAAAATAGTTAATTAATTATGTGTTACGCATTCAGCCTGCTTTTCCTTAAGTATCAAACATTCTAGTTTCTTTGGTTACTAAGTTACATTGTTCATTGTATTTATTTCTTATATTAACAAATCAATATTGAAATCAGAAATCTTATTTATCTGGTCATAGTTATTTACTTGATTATTGGTTTATGAAATGTATGAATAATTAGATATTTGATAGAATATATATGTAAAGTTTGAATAATGATTTAACCTGGTTGTTATGCTAGATTCATTAATGATATAACTAATGGTATGATAATGGTATACTTGTCTGTTGGTTTATGAAATATGTGAATAATTTGATAATATATATATATATATATATGTATAGTTGAAATAATGATTTAATCTGGGTTTTATGCTAGACTTATTAATGATATGACTTCTTACTGTATTATGTAATCATCATATCATTTTTTATTAAAAATAAATTGTATTCAGTGTAGTTATAATTTTATATACGCAATTAATGTAATTACTCACCTAGTGTTCTATAAAATAGTCCATATAAATGTTTTAAATGTGTTATTTCTTATGCATCAGCATAAGAAATTTTATGGACTGATGATGGTACAAATTAAAATAAAACGCTGTATTCATGTTATCATATAGTACCGTAGATGGAGGATTTCTAAATATTTAGATAAACATACTAGCTAACTAGTTTGTTAATGCTGCCATTTATGAATTATATGTGGTTTCTTTAATGATTATTCTGGGATTATAGTATTATATTTCAATTATAATAAACCAACCTGAATGTTAGATTCCTAAACTATTTATATCGAGTGTAATATACTAGCTGAAATATAATATAAATATATTTATATTGCCATACATGATATTACACACTACAATATATCAATTAATTTAAGTCATTTAAATAAATAAATAGTTGATAATATTAAATGAATTTATAAAATTAACATATTAAGTTGACTTATATATATATATTGTTTATTCCTAATAATATTCTCCTCAGTTTTCCATAAAATAATAATAATCATATTGGTATGAAGAACATATATGATATGGTATATTTAAAATAGTAGTTATATAATGTTAATTTTAATTATTATCATTATATAATTATATATACTACACATTAGCATGTATTTCCTACCATATATAATATTTATTGGGTATATTATAAAAATTTATAAAAATGTTCTTGTATTTTCATACAATAAAAATAATGGTTCATAATTTTAGTTATATCACTCTTTATATTAATTGATATAAATATTTATTTCGTAGAAAATTATTATTATAAATATTGTTCAATTTTAAATCGTATTGTTGTTTTTTAATTAAATTGACGAAATATTTCAAAAATAAACACAGCCTATATTCAATTATGTATTTATCTGAAAACTTTTTGTATATGCTGGAGATAATTAAGATCTACACTTTTGAACTATTGGGAATTGCATCTACTGTAAAAATAGTTCACGTTGCCGTGCTCTATATGAGTTCCTGTATATCTCTTATAATTTTGGTTGCTGTTTTCGGTTAGTATTGAACGCAAATTGTTTATAAGTATACGTCTAAATTATCGCACTGCGTATATTATGAATATTTAAACAACAATTATTTATATTCCTAAATAATATAATTTAATATAATTATTTTGACTAATTATATTTATATTAATTTATATCAATTTCTTTAATATTTTCTTATAAATATAAATTTGCGCAAATTAGATTTATTGCATATCGTTAATAATCGTTTTATTATAATTAGGTATCATCATTGATTCAAAAAAGAAGAAAATTGAAGTAAAATCGAAAATAAATAATGACCGCGGAGACTTCGTTATAGAAGATAAACCCAACAAGAAAAGGGTTAAGAAAGATATCTTACCTAAAATTAGGAAATCTATTTCAAAGATAAATGTCATAAAAGTAAAGAAAACCAGAACATCTGATAAAAAAACTCTTCGCCGCAAATCTGTGAGAAAGAGTGTATCAACTAGGTAGATTATTTATACTAAAGTTTATACAAACCATTGAACCTCGATACTTACCAAAACGGACTCATTTGGAAAATAATTTATTTTTATTAAATATAATGTAAATAAATTATAATTAATATAGTTTTTATTTTATTTATTGATGTATAATATATAATTATACGTATTTAGTTTTAAATTAGAAAATATCTTTGCTGAAAAATTCGATTGAAATATATATAAATTGAGAGATCATATACACATTAGAAATAATCGGTTATGGCGAGGGAGCGTGTTTTAGAATTATTTTGAAGATATTACATCTGAAAATAATTACATATATTTTAGGTAATATTTATATTATCTATTAAACAATATATTTATATATATATATATATATATATATATAATCTATAGGTAGCATATACAATTAAACTGTATTTGTCTAAATTAGTTTAGTTTGATGAGTAAATATGGAAATTAGATAAGCTAATGTATTGCAATACATATGGTTTATCTCAGATTCATCCCAGAATAGACTATATATAAAATAAAACTCTACAATAAATGATTAGTATACTAGTATACTAGTATATTAGTATATAGTATATTATTATACCAGTATACAATTAGTATACTAGATTTTTATTTAAAATAAACCACTATAACTTCTCTGAATACTAACTAGATTAGACTATATGATATAGATTTCTTATCTTTCAGATTAATATAGCATGTGTTATTAGTATTATTATATTTGTGTCTTATATAATGTCATTTAACATATATTCGAAACTTTTAAATTAAGAATTTATAATCAGAAGATGATGTTGATTATACTTATTAAACAGTTTAAGATTCGGTTGAAGTATTACACGAAAATTATATTATATATCCAGATGTAGAGTTGTAGCATTTTAGTCTTGATTTAACATGTAGTAGTTTATCAATAGTTATATCATAACACCAATGTTTGTATTTTACATTTAGTGACATATTAATGTATCTATTGAATATATTATTATTTATTATTATTATATTCCATATATACATAATTTATTCGAAACATTCCATTCACATTAGAAGTGGTTATATATAAATAATATTGTTAAATTTATAAGAATATATAAATAAAATATGATAAGATACAAAGCAAATCAAAATATGCTACAACATTACTATAAAATCGCTACTAAAAATTAGTTACAACAATACTATAAAATTACATTTACTTCAAAATTCATTTTATTTATTATAATAATATTACCGAACGTTATCTATATTCGTCTATATTCATTTATATACCAATAAGTATCAGTGTATACATGATGCTAACTCCAACAACAAATAAACGCTGATATACCGAATACATTGATAATAATTTTTTGATATTATTTAAAATAATAACACATATTATCTATAGTTACCAATAATAATATTAAGAATTTATAATTTACAAATGATGAATTATAAATACGTGTAGTAAAATATATATTATATATATTATATATATATATATATATATATATATATATATAACTTATATATTATTTTAATTAAACATTGATAAAACAAGTTACATTCTAAGTTATAATGTGAAAATAATCATATTCTCATTGTTTAATTTATTTGGTAATTCTTTAATAGTTTACTGTAGTGTTAAAAGTTCTTTCTAAGCGTAAATTATTTTCGGTGACACAAAACACAGCATAAATCTGAATCATAATTTATTAATTGTATTCTACTATTTACTAATTACCATTGCATACATGTGCGCATTACAACTTTATTTAATATAAAAACTACAATAATTAGTAAACCGACCTTGGGAAAATGGAGACATAGCAATGTTAATGAACTACTTGATATCAATAGCATCGATAATAGTAAAGCTTTCTGCATTGTATCAACTGCAGTCATATACGTCGGTAAAAAGGCTAACCTGCGTTACACATATGAGAAATATTTTGTTCGGTATATGGTATAATGTATAATATTTTATAAGCTTTAAATGTTTCGATTAAATTAACTTATTTAAATAAGTTTCCATAATATGATTAATTAATAATAATATTATGAACTATCTATTATTATTATTATTATTATTATAATTAAAATATATATATATATATTTGGTTATATTTATACCCTACATTGAATAATATATACCACAAGAAAGATGTTGCAAGTACGTGTAGAAATATCATTTTGCTTTCGTTGAAGTTAGTAGGTAGTTTCCTTGTCATCAAGGCATATACACTTTACATGGTGAGGTAAGCGATTAATGACACTCTAAATGCATATTATTATAATATATCAATTTTATTTTAATATAAACTCATTATTTACCTGCAACAAATGAGAAGAATCATGTTGTACCAGATTGGTAAAAGAAAAGAAGAAATATTCACATAACAAAACATTTCTACCTTAAATCAAATACAAGTTTATTTTTAAAAAATATATATTATAAGTATAATTAAGTAATGAATATTAAATAAGTATATATATATATATATATATATATATATATATATATATATATATATATATATATATATATATATATATATATATATATATATATATATATGTGTGTGTGTGTGTGTGTGTGTGTGTGTGTGTGTGAGTGTGTGTGTGTATGTTTGTGCGTGTTCGTGTGCGTGTGCGTGTGTATGTAACTTATCTGAATATCTATTCACCATTCTAAACATGTAAAGCATACAATATATATATATATATTGTTTTATATCATTTTTTTAATGTTGTAATTTATAACAAACAATTATTTCTTGACTAAATAAACTACTTTTTAATTATTTTTCTTTATGTAACCTTTTTAATGAAGTAATTATTTTATTTACTTGTTCTTTCTTATAAGTCGGTTATTTAGATAAAATATAAATATATTTGTTACAAATTGCTATTAATTTGTTTGCACATTTATAAGTCAAATAAATATTGTACTTAGACATATACTATTTATTTTATTTATTAATTTTAACTAATGTTTATAAACTTGACACAAATTATATAAATAATTAATACTTTTTTCTTTTCTTAAAAAATAAATATTATTTTATTAACTAGATTAATTAACCTTAATGCGATTTTGTTATAATTTGTTTTACTTTATTTATTTAATCATTTTTAAAACTATTCAATAATTTGTTTAGCATATATATTCATATAAGTTAAATGAATATATATATTCATCTTTTATTAAAAATGTGTTATCCTTTACTTATTTGTAATCACTTATGTAATATATTCTAAAGTATATGTACATTTATTAATGACTAGTTACATCATATAAATTATGGATAACATGTAAATTATTATATTTTATCTTTTATATTGTATCCATGCATTTAGACAAAACATGGGAACATATTATTTAATCTGATTCGCATATATCATCAGATAGGAATATATAGTTTATGTATGCATATATGTGAATATATATATATATATATATATATATATATTCACTTGTATTAATATGGGAATTTAATATATATATTTATTTAATAAGTATGATATTATATATCAAACCTTTCTTTCAGTTGGAACTCTCATAATCAACTTTACTTCCGGAAGTGATAAAGATGATGTAATAAATATAACAAAGATCTGTTTCATGTATGAAAAAGTAAAATTGTAGTGCTTAATTTGTTACATATATAACCGTTTAATGATATACATAATAACCTGTATTAAAACTAGAATTGCCGTAAATGCTAATTGGGATTTCCACATTATGAATTTGGGAAGTTTTGATGTTCGTTTTGCGGATTCGAAAACTCTATATATTCTGTTAGTTTTCTATATTATGAGAAGTATACGTTTAGTAAAAGATTTTTCCAGGAATATTTTGAAAGGTTTTCCAGAAAGGTCTGCATTAGAAGCCTTTTAAGGATGTATTGGATGTTAGAAACTAGAAACCCCTTTGGGGATATTTTGGATTTCTAAATAATGGGTTTTCAAGATATTGGGTTTAAAATATAAGAGATTTCTAGATAATTATAAAAAGGTTAAATATATATTGACTTTCAAATAATTAATAAATAATATATCATATATATATATTTATTAAGAAGAAATTTCCAATATGAATAAATAATAGTAATTCTATAATATATTTACAATACAATTTTATTAAAATTATTCCCATTATACATTTAATTAACTGTCCAAGTGTTATAAAGTTAAAGATGTATTCAATCTTGATAGCATTTTCTTCGAATATTTCGGACATAAATTATAAATCAAAAGCATAACTATAAAATAAATATATATAAATAATTTATTTTAAATGGTGTATGCTCTCGCTACGTTGTATCACTTCAATCTTGATTGCCTGTCTATCATTTGCATCCATTCATAATGTTGTTGGATATGGTGAATCTATATTATGTAATAAGTTTAAATACATTTGAATTCAAAAATAATTATAATAATCAAAATATTAAAATAAACTACATTTTCGTAAATGAATAATGAATCATTATTTAATTTGGCCAGTACACCGTAAACTCTAATGTTGCATCAGTAAACTTAGAAATATTTAATATCTAATTACTAATGAGTATATATATATTACATAATCAATGCCATGAAATATTAAAAATCCATTTTTCTTAGATACACTAACTTGACGTAATGGTTTACTTTTACCGATTGCCGAAATATATTTATTATATAAACATGTATATAGGGCATCTTTCCAAATCTATTTACTAATATTGGAATAGGGAACATTTTATTACAAATATTAATTCTATTTCCATGTTAGTAAATTCATCTATTGCATATAAATATAAAAACAATATAATACAAAATATACTTTTTAATTAAAGTGAGTATAAAGTATAGGTATAATGCTTTCATAAACAATTTCTATAATCGACAATGTGGGATACAATTTAAATATTTCCTCTATCTTTATATTTTGTTATTACATAATTTTATATACTGCATATAATCCCTGTATACAAATTATAATATTAATTTTAAATTAATAGATTACATTTAAAAACATTAATAATATGTATAATGAATATTTACTACAAAACTAACCTCAAAATTAATATAAAAGGTGTTGATAATAATACCTATTATTTCAATACATCCATACATTTTAAAATATGCTAAGTGATTGGAGTGATCTATATTCTCTATATGAAATATGAAACTTATTACAAAATATTACAAAATATTATAAAAAATTATATAATTACCAACATCTTTATTAAATCGTTTTCTATTTTGTCGCTTAACACATTTGACTGTATTATTATGGGATATTTTTCACTTATGTCCACTTTTTCTGATGATTAATAATTTCATTATAAAATGTAATTATAAATTGTATTACATGAATAACCACTATGTTATTCATGTAATTTTGTTCAAATATATTCCACAATTATAATTCTATTTTGGCTTCATGGAAAATAATCAATTATATTTCGTTTATAATATAGTACTACTTGTATACTATTAATAAAATCTGGACTTATAAAAGAGTAGACATTTAAATTGTTGTACAAATTCATAATATATATATATATATATATATATATATATATATATATATATATATATCATATACATTATCAATATAAACACATAATCTCAGAGATTATAACTTGCATTAAAAGAAATTTTAACTATATAACTATTAAATATTATAATTAAAATAGAACTATGATATATCAAATAAATATTTATATAATATAATAATTAATATGGTGTATTATTTGTATTATTTAAATTATACTTACAATTCTATAACTATTTTATTCATAATCATCTTCATTTCTTCATTCAGAAAATTTGCATAGAAATACATCTACATTTACAAATTGTTAAATATATATAGTACATACAAAATCAAACTACTAAACAATTAAAATAATACTATTATAAAAAATAAAAACAAACAAAAACTTGATTAAAAGTATACTTTATAAAAAATAATGAAATATTATAATATATAGAATATAATTATTATTTACTAAACTACTAAACTACTGATAATACAAATTAATATACAAAATTTACCTATCTATGTAAAATATATAATAATAATAATAAATATTGTTATATGTATATATATATATATATATATATATATATATATATATATATATATAACAAAATATATTTTAATTGTGGGATTGCCAAATAGGCATATTTATATAAATGTATACATCAGCTATACATAATTATCATGAAAAATACAATTTATCATTTATATATAAAATATTGAATAAACTAAAACATATTGGAATATCACTATTTATAATAGTTAATACAAATACTATATTATATATACTATTATCTATAATATGACTCGATTAATCCGGAACTATTGTATTGTTAAACTATATGTCATATTTTTAATTTTTATTCTTAAGTTATCATATAACTTATCAATGTTAATATTTGTTATATTTGCAATTTATATATATATATATATATTTGTATCCTACATTTTTATTATACATTAATTTGTATCTATTAAATAAATTATATGCTATATAGATAAAATTAAATGAATTTTTAGCAATTTTCTTCAAGTATTGATATTTTTTTCAAAAGGAAAATAATATATATATCTCAGAGAAATATATAAATTAATATAATAAGGAATTAATTTTTATAACAAAAATATCATATTCAATTGCATAATTAGATAAAAATGATGTGATTCAATATTAGATAATGAAATAATGTTTCCTATTTTGATAATTGGACTATATAAATAATCTATAATATCCCATAATTGTAAATAAATATTCAACTATTTTCAATTTTATTTAATTCGGTGTCAACTATCTAGAAAATACCTCAGTTTCTGTAAATCTGAACTGATTATTTGATCATCTTTTAATATACCAGGTGAGAATAATTTAAGAATATTATAATTATTTGGAAATTGTATGTGTTAGTAAAAAAGTTTATTTTTAATTAGAGATATAATAATATTCATCACTGTATATGGAAAAATACCTTCTATCAATTCATGCATTATATCATGTTGAAAAAAACTATATATTTTAACGATTTATAACTCTTCAAAAGTTCAATACAAAAATATATACCAAATTTATATACATTTGTGTCTTATTACAATATTTTAATTGTGTCTACTTATTTCGAATATTTTTATATTTTAAATAAAAAAAACTAACTTGATAACCACCAAATTTATCTGCAGACAAATTGTCTGCAGATTTAAAATGTACATTTACTGTATACTTAATTTCTGTTTGAACTACTTTTAAATAAATACCATTTGAGAGGATACTTGAAAATATACTTCTTATTATACTATTTATTTATAATAATAATACAGATATGCAAACATTATATTCAGTGTAAGTTTTTATGTAAGTTTTATTTGCTATAATATTTTATTATGTGAACAATTTATATATTAGATAGTTTTGTAGCAAGACTTTGTTAAAAAAAAGTAGGCGATTCATTTCTATTTAAAAATAGTATATATATATATATATATATATATATATATATATATATATATGTGTGTGTATATTATATATACATATATATATATTGAAAACAATAACATGTATTTGATAGCAATACAATTTATAAAGAGTATTTCAACCCGGTTGACCGAACCGCATAAAAAATAATTCATACATATATTTAAACCCTTTATAATATTTATTTTAAAGTGTTTTTTAGCTGAATATAATTCAAGAAAACCCTATATAAATGATATATGGGTTTAAAGTGCATTAAACCTCTTGAAAAGCCATTTAAAAAATCTAAGGGTTTTCTGTCCAAAATTGACTCACAAAACCATTTTTTCTAATAGTTGTTTTTTAACAATGCATATATGCATACATTTATATAATTATTAAAATTATCAAATGCTTTATATAAATTGTATATGATTATATTTTAGTGTGTATCTGTAATTAGAGTTAAGTTTTTACTACATTATTAAAATATATTTATATAGTATATTATAAGATTTAGTTACGATTTAATACATGCAATAAAGATATTAATGTATATATACATACATATATATACATATATATATATATATATACATATATATATATATATATATATATATATATATATATATTTATTTATTATAAAATATATACAATTTAATTATCCTTTATATTAATTTATTATTAAGAATATATGTAGTATATAAAAACCATTAACAAAGATGAGTAGACCATACAAAATCCAATATGCATTGAAATATATGCGATGTTGCAAGAGTATTTCCCAGGAGGAAGCATCATGCAAATCGCCGATTGATAACAGATAAGAGCTCCTATTAAACCTTTATTATAAAAGTATTACATAATTATGCAATTTTATATACTATCGTTTTCAATTCTAATTATAGAAGTGTACATTAAAATATGTATTTAAATTAATATTACCTATGTATCCCATTTCTCTGCCTGTTGCCATTACTAGTTTATGTTTTCTTTTAATGAAATAAAAAATAATAATTCCAAAACTCACCAACGATGATAAAGTAGATACAATTATAATTGAAATTGTTGTCTGTAAATTACGAATTTTTAATTCGTGTATATTAATTATATATAATTACAATTAAAAAAGCAATTATTACTTTATTAATTAATTCTTGTTTCTGTAAATAATTTCAATTATATATAGATATATGTATATGACTAATATATTTTTATAATTATTATGACTTGTATTGGTTTTAAATGATATAATTGTTAAACCCAAATGTTTTCACAACTAAATTTTAAAATGACAATCTTTGACATATTGGGCGAGAAACCTCTAATAAATGAAATTATAATAATAATATTAAAAATAATAGTAATAATAATAATACATATAATGTAAACATATATATATATATATATATATATATAATATATATATATATATATATATATATATATATATATAAATTGATATAAATAGTTTGTAATTTTATTATTAAAAATATAAATTAATATAATAACTATTTTAAAAATATTCACATACTATAATAGGATTACACAAAGCTAACTGTACTGGTCAAAGTATAGTGTGTTGGAGGAATTGAAAGACAATCAGTTGATGTTAAAAAATCCGGCCATTTAAAATGTTCGCATTTCATACATGAACTTCCATTTTTCACAACTATTTCATTCACGGCACAATATCTAATATATTGTTATACTTTATAAAATAAGGCGAATTACAATTAGATAAATAAATTTAAAAGAAATAAAGTATATTTGCTATGTATAATAATGCTTAATTTACTTTTAAAAATCATGGTAACACTTTATTAACAAATTGGTAATGCAACTGATGTAAAAAGATTTAATTTGATTAAATTAATATCAATTTATGAATTTCCATGCATATTTTCATTTAATAATCTATTTAGGGTTTTTGTTGAAACATATTTATAGTTATTAATAGATATTTTAAAAATTAATTAATATATATTTAAAAAACTGAATAATGGAATTATGATATTAAATGATTAAATAAATATTTAAATAAATTATATATATATAAATAAATATATATATTAATTAATTATAAATATTTATATTAACATCATTAGAAAATATCAAACATGTAATAATATTATTCACTGTTAATCGATTCGAATGAATTAATTATAAATTTATTAATAATTGAGTTATTTTTGAATAGTTCATCACATAAAAATATATAATGATATATAAGATATATATTCACAATTCAATTTAAGTAATAACAACTTATTGTTAATGTCAAGTTAATATTAATGTCAAATTAATATTAATATATAATAGCATAAGAAAATTCATTATATATTTAATTTGATATATATACATAAATTTAAGAGTTACCTAGTAAACTTAATAGTGATATAGTTTTGTAAAATCTTTGATATATTTTTATATATAAAAATAAAACATGATATTAAAGATTAATTATTTTATTATTATATCTATTGAATTATTTTTTCATTGAAGAAGTAATTAATTGTATTGTATCGTATTGCTATTAATTAAAATATCTTAAAATATCTTAAATCATTATATTTTTTTATTATGTTATAAAAGTATTAAAGCATATATTATATAGGATAGTTATATTACTATATAACATATATATAACAGGATTCAATATACTATAGACCAAGTTATATATTAAAATTAGAATTAATTTTAGTTCTAATTGGACTCACCTACATTCCCAGCAACATTTCAATTCCAGTTGTATTTTGAATTGTTTAATTTTGCACGGCAAAGAACAGATTGATACAGGGCATGTCCTATCAGCTATAAATTGTACTTAACTATATGAATACTGATTATTGAGCATATAATAGTTACAGTAAATACATATCAGTAACATATATATAACGATATATAGGCAATATTCAAAATATATTTATTATAATTACAACTATAGTATATAGTATATAACCATAAGTTATTTATTTAATATCACCATGGGATCATGTATACACCAGAATATTACAAGAAATGTTTATAACAAAGTTTATGCAAAGATCATATGTAAATTATTACTAATTTCTGGATTTTTATCAAAATTGTATTAAAACGTTATATTCAGTATACAAATTATTTATGAATATTTCGCTTTATCAACGAATTCAAATTGAAATACTTCGACGTTTGGGCGTTTTGTAGATGCGAAGGGTTTCGATGTTTTGGTGGTAAGGTGTACATAATTATTTGTTCTGAATAATACAATTCCTAAAATGTTATAATCAGTATGTTATACAAATCTGTAAGATATAAATATAGCTGTATTAATATTATACTGAATTACCATATATAGTATACATTTTGTAATAGAGTATGATGTAATATTTCTTATATTACAATATTATTATAATTAATATATTGAAAATATATACAATATATAGTTTTACTTATATATCATATATAATTGAATAGTCAATAACCACTAGTTAATATAGTTAATATATATATATATTAAAATATGAATACCAATGGCATTATTTATATATTTGTATAATACATCTGTAGAAATTAAATATTTGAAATCTTGATAAATTATAAATAAATTGCAGTTCATTAACTTAAGTTAATACTTATTTATATATTATTGAACAATTTATTTAGGGTATTATTGTCGTTTGCAATCTGACATTCTATGTAATTTGGCATATATCATTGACATCTAGCTTATTTCATCTTTCAAAAACTAGTAAATAAGTAATAAATAATCTTTAAATATAATTAAATTACATTTTTTATGATGTAATAACAAACATATAATTAATTTGGAATTTTAAAATGTTAAATTAAATAATTAGATACTCAAAAAATCATCATGTATACTTAATAAAATAATTTCATCTATTCATTTCAGTTTTTTAAATATACAACCCCATTCGGAGTCGACCAGCAACACATAAATATTATTGTATATTATAAATATACAATATTATAAATATGCTACATTTTAAATATTTAAAAATAGAATTCACAATCTATATGGAATGATATATCATTTTATAAAGTAAAATTATTAAATATATGTAATATAACATGCTGCTTTAATATGTGTGATGCTACCTGTTAAATGGCTATAATCAAATTGAAATTAAAAAATGTATAATAATGAATTCAACTTGTAAACATATAAAAATATACAATTAATAGCAATGAAATACGTACAGAATCTACACGTGTAATGATTTGAATTTCAAGTTAGCTATGTATGTCAATACGACTATTTTTGCATAAATGAAATCATAAAATTTAATATTGATTACAAAATATATTATGATTTATAATAACATTATTATTGTACTAATATAATGTATTTTTTATATAATTGTTTAAAGTTTATTTACACTGAACATAGATTAAATATGAATCACACGGGAACTGTGTCAAATGGCATAATGTTCCAGATTGCACATGGTATATCTTACATTTTGATTTTATACCTAATATAATGATAAATACGGCTGTAATAAATTAACATTTTCTATCTAGAATCTGTATTACTTCATTTACTAGTGTTTGTGCCTATTAAATGAGAAGGTAATATCGATAATTTACTTGATCTAATGTGTTGCATTTATTAAATAAAGGTCACCACTACTTACCAATGCGTATATAATATATACAGCATTTCGAATAATTAGTTATCAATAATTGATTTCTATTTAATTCAAATGGATGTTAAAATATATGTATTATTGTATTATTAACACTTATGAATATATTCTAGAATATATATATTATATTATACTATTTCAATATTATATATATATATATATATATATATGTATTACATTAGTAAGTATAAATTGAAAATGTATGCGTGTGTCTGTGAGTCTGTAAGTATGTGTATGTGTGTATCTGCAAGTTGGTGTTTGTGTATGTCTCTGAATATGTGTTTGTGTTTACACATACCTAGGAATGAGTTTGCGTCTCTCCTTGTGTGTGAGCTTATGTAGTTATTGTGATTTGATAAAGTATTACCTGTAGTCCACCTTATCTTTGACTCTCGGATCACCAGCGATGCGGTGTTGATGTCAAAGAATCCGACCGTCACGGTTCGGTAAGTTCTCAAGCTTTGATTTACCGGCGTATTGTTACTAGCTTGTTCTTGTATCTAGGCGTACCGATTTCGAATTACAATTCGAAACAATCAATTTCAACGCGGCGATGATTATACTTTCATACATTCCTAGGCATAGTTACTATTTCAAAACATTGCGTAAAGATTAAAATAACTTTAGAATTGTTATTTTTGTTCTGAATTCCGATCAATATAACTGTTAAATTATATTACAAAGGTGTAGATATAACGATGAGCATATTGAGACTCGGAACGAGCTGAGGGCTAGAGCGGTTTCGAAGGTATACGAAGAGATTAAACTGAGAGACAAAGTTATACTTCAGGGATGGCGATTGTTATCTTACATCGATAGCGACTTACTATCGCATAGCACCGATAGCGTAGAGCGAGTAGCGGGCGGTACGATTAGTTGACCAGGAGATGGGCGTAACGAGGACGCGCGTCTAGCGGACATTACGACGTACCTGGGACACCGTGTACTGTTCGTTCAGGGTCGACACTTCCTGTCGTAGAAAGTCGAATAGCTTCGGATTCCTGACGCACCGGCGAACCGACTTACGGTTTCCTATTGCCAGAGGGCACAACTCCTTGGCGGAGTTAAACAGTTCAGATTAGTAATGAGTTTATAATTCACGGGTTAATAAGACAATGATGAGTGTTGGGGTATACGTTGGGCGGCAACATGTTGGCAGCTATGTTTGTTAAGACATCTGGTAATATTGCCTAGAGAAGGTTAAATATAAAGTGTATCCGATACGCTTTCCTCGAATCAAGACGTAATCTTCTGACCACTTTAGTGGGTAAGCGCAGCTGTTTGTATCCAGAGAGTATCGCCATTGCCGTTATATCAATATGCGTATAAACTATCAGACTGATTACCGTATAGAAATGATGTCGCAGTGATGTTATCCATCGATGGATGGTATAGTTTCAAAACATTAACACCTTGCTGCATATTAGAAATTGCAATATCTAGATATCCAGTGTTCTGGAGCTCAATACTCGTGTAGCTTTAGCTATTGTACAAATAGCAGCCTATTGCGATACATCAGTTATTGCGATGCCGCCAATATTTATATTCGTATAGAAGAAGGGAGTGTGGTTATCGCACTCTATACTATATACCTTTATCATATTCACGACCGCTGTTGAAAACGTTTTAACTGCTGTGTCGAACAATGAGCTTTTATGCATGGGCATGTAAGATGGGATCTCCTTTGCCTTCAGATGTTGACAATTTCTTAACGGGAAACTGTAAAAGTATTATTTTTATTTCTATTAATTTTAAAACCTTATGATACATTTTGGATGTTCTCATGTCCTCTTTTTTCCATAATAATGATTTAGATTCTTTTATAATTATAGTTATACATATTTACTTCAATTATTTTAATAACACAATTATTATGCAATAATAATAATTTAATTGGTTAATCTATAAATAATCGACCCATTTATGTTTTCTTGTAACATTACTATATATGCTTATTCTATAGAATATATTGTATTTATATGTCCACTATTTAAACAGATTTAACAATATTTAAACATGTGATGATATTTTAAACTTCATTTATTATTATAGACATAATGAATAATTAATAAATTATGGTATATTAATATGGTACAATCAATATTATATATAAATATATATATATATATATATATATATATATATATATATATTTATTTATATATCTAACTCAAAAATTATGTTTATGAAACTTTAATTAATAATAATTTTAAATTATGTATTAGTCTATTCATCATATTAAGTCTCTAAATAAAAACTAAAAATAATATTATAAAACGAATAGAATATACAATAAATGTGAGTTATAATAATTGAATTCATTGTAAAGTAGTATTCCGGATTATCACGGCTGTCATTTAAACTCCTTCCCAAACAATTTTGTTGAATAGGTTATTATCCTATATGACAACTTAATTCTTTTAAAATTTATTATATGGATAAGTTAATACAAAATATATTTCTAAATTTAATAAATATTTTTGACTCATATATGATTATAATCTGTTAGATAGATTAAAATTCCTGAAAATATATATATATATATATACACTATGGTGTATGGATATTTTGGCTTATTTAAGATATATTATCCTATGTCACTTAAATTTATTTTACGATTGCTTACGATTCTTCTTATATTTTTGAATATATGTTGTCATTTATTGAATTTCATTTACACAAGAGTATCTAGTTTAAGAGGCTTACTTTCTTCGACAAGTATATCATTACTCAGTGAAGATATCATTTCCTCAATAATCAATAGTTGTTCTATTGAAAACTCCTGTTACAATGTTTGTATTATTTGTGAATCTAAAGTAAATCTATAAGTTAAGTAATCATGTCAAATATATAAAAAGTATATACTGGAATGTATGCATACAAAAAAAAACTATATAAATCTAATTCACATTTGTTACGCAATATGACAAATATAGATTATATATATATCAATATAATTGTAATAAACGAAATATTATAATGTAAGTATATATGTTTATCTGCCTGATAATGCCTGATATACATTCTTATTAATATGAATATTTAATGGAATGGAATATAGGATGCAGTTAAAATACACACAGTAGTAATAAGATATAATATATAGTATATAATCAGTAATATATAGTATATAATAATTTAGTAAGATATAATATTAAGTATAACATAAAATATTTATTTTATAAATAAAGCTAAATAAAACAATATAACGAGTGTATAAAAGTAAAAGTAAAATAGTATACCGATTATAGATGTAGGTTAAGATATATTATACATGTAAAACAGTAATACTAATCTAATTTATTGATTAAGATGTCAAAAATTATGTGTTATATATGTGAAGTTAAAAAGAGTAATTATAATATATTTTATTTATATATATATATATATATGTATATATATATATATATATATATTTGTGTATATATATATATATATATATGTATATATATATATATATATATATATATATATATGTATATATATATATAAATATAAAAGTAAATTTAAATGTATTTATGATTATTGTATATCAAAACGTATGCGGATTATTTGAAGTAATTTTTTATCGAGGTATTATTTAAACAGTGGTCGATATTAAAGTTAATAATACCTGCAATTTATTTCTTTATCAACAAATTCTTTGAACCAAGGATTTTGTGAAGTATGCAGTGACAACTCCTCGAAGTATTCGCGGAACTCCGTTGTGGAAGAAGCTTTAATCTAGTAGAGTTCAAGGGTCAAATATAGTATTACTCAGTCATTAACGATAATAGAAAGTATAATTAACAGCATATTATAAATATTGATTCACCACTACTAGTATTTAAAGCGAAACTATATTATTATCCTCGGATAGTTATTGGTAATTACCTAGAGGTAATTATAATCGAACTAATTCTAGAAACATCCATATAAATTTTAAAGGTAGTGACATAGATCTCGACCACCATTACCATCTTAGTAATTAAATAACAACTATAGCAGATCTAAGAGTATAACATATAACATATACTAGGATTATGACGGATTATTGGTAATTGACAACGCCCAACCCACTTCAGTCGGTGTAAATGCTATAGATTCGAAGTAATAAAAACCAATTATCTATTCGAAATCGCCGACCACAAACCCCGTCAATGTAAGCTATATATCGAAGAAAAGGTAGTCTATCGCCATAGATCAATACATATGTAACTTTACCTTTACCTTAACCTCCACCTTAAACCACAGAAAATAACATCGAAAAAAAAGGAGCCCGCAACTACGTCGGACACGCCCACTAAATCGTTATTCGGCGTGATTCCGTCGCCGGAAATAAAAATCAAACGATCGTCGTCTCCTTTCACTAAAGGTCTGAGTGCCGTTATTAGATTGATCGCATCATAGCTCTGCAAGTGTGCCGACAGATAAATAGCGTAATAGGTAGTACCATAAAGACGAGAAAAATAAAATATTGAGTGATTTTTAATTTTATGAAATAAGTAATATCACATCAAAATCTATCCTGATTATAATTAACTTTATAAAATCATTCGATAAAGTTATAACACTATTATATAAAAACTAACTTGCCCGAAGAGAACGACGACCTTTGACCTCTTGTCAGTCATCAACTTTCTCGCCACTTCAGAGTAGTTGGGGACATCTCTCATGATTACGGCCGAATAATAAATGCAAATACCCTTTTTACTCGCTAAGTCGGCGATCAACTTTAGTGGGACAATGTTCATATAAATACTCGTGTGACAAATTTTGCTTTACAATTAAGAATTTAAAAAATACTACTAATTATTCATATATATGTTTAATAAAATTAATAAAATCAATTAAAGATAAATATAAAAGAGTATTTTTCATGATTATTAAGATACCCGGTGGATAGAAATGTACCCTAACACAATTATTTGGTTACTCATTATTGAAGTGGAATTTTATATGTATTTAAATTGAAAATACATATATTATTAGAATTGAGTTGATATTATTTTTTTTTTTTTTGTCTTATTTAATAAAAACCTTAAAATACTTTATACAATATAAAACATTATAAAAAATACTTCTGTTATCTTTCTAGTATTAATTACCTGTACTTTACTATGATAAGAATTCATAGAGAAAATAGGCAACCGTGAATGTTGGTAATATTGGAATTTAGAATAAAAATACATCATACGTATAGTATCTATTTTCATTATTAGGTATGCATATACATGAATCGACTTATATTCACTCTTACTTCTCTAATAACATACACACGTAATACAATACAGATACCATCGTTAACAGGAATCCAATCAAACGACGAGTGTCGTTATGTGATATAATAATTGCGTCAGAGTATAGCGTATTCGCATTATTGCAATTCGCATTTGACATGGTTACGTAACCTGCGCCCCTCCCTCGCCATACTCGCCCTGGGTGGCTACCACGCTGATGTAATACCACCGGAAATGCAATATCAGGTCGACGATGGCGATCGCTTGGTGGAGATCAGAAGGCACGATTCGAGCAAAATGCGAAAACCGTAACGAATCCGATAACTGCAATGCAGTGCAATTCAATAACGACATGATTATACAATAAATTGTAGAGACAATCGCCACAAGTGAAATTTCTTTAATTCTAAGCGTGTTTAATATATTCATAACATGTAGTAAGCAAATTAATTGCAAATAATGATATCTTGGAATATATAATATAATTATTATGGTTCGTAAATATTTACAGAAAAATAATTGAGCATTAATTTTTGTAATAGTATCAAAAAGTAAGAAATATATATATACATATATATATATATATATATATATATATATATATATATATATCATTAGCACGAACAGAAAATTACTTACAAAGACAAAATAATACATACATATATTCATATAAACGCATAAAAAAATACATAAAAGGTATACATAAAAAAATCACACAAACACACGGACGAGTAAACATACACACGCTTACAGTGTATGACACACACCCAACACGCAAACAACTGTATAATACAAAGTTCCAGATCTCTCACCAGGTGCGTCATATAATAATACATAAACATTACCATGAAGTGTACATTATCCATTACCATTTGTTTACACGTGTTAATCAAACAAAACGACACCTCCTAAAAACACCTTTAGTTGTATATGAATACGTAGTGTATCCATTAGCATTGATGGAGTAAACGGGTGAAGCATTTATGTCTTCTTGTAAATGGATCAATTGTTATCTCCCTCTGCCGCTTGCATTGTCACTAATCATGAAACTAATAATGACGCTGACAATACAAATACACTGACATTGACACTGACACTGGTAATTGACATAACATTCTAATTAACCGTACATTGATATGATTTAGGTCTTAAAATATAAATTCTACTGGTGGCATATAGATGGAATTAGAAACTCAGATTATCTCGCAATAAAATGTTCTTCAGTAATCAGATAATATTACAATTTTATTTAGTATTTTACCTGTTACGTAAATATATCATATACTATAATATTCGTTAAGTGAATAATGGGTAATTCATTTTATATAGGTGAATAGTTATATATATACATATATATATATATTATTAAATAAGACTTTCGTTTCATTATATAATAATTATTGCGGTAAAAATGTTATAATTTGTTCTATAATGTATATTATTATTTTATCATTTATATTAGAATATTAAATATCGATAATATATGCGTCATTGGTAAATAATACTACAAGTAATCTACAAGAATCTCAGTAGTATCCTAAAATTCGAATGACTATAAATCTAAATCCAACTGATATCATTACTGATACTGAAACATTTACAATATTGATAATAAGACTAATTATGATTACATGATAAAGTGATATTAAACTTGTAAGCATAAACAATACAACTAATACTTGGATTAACAATATAACATACATTCATACTACAAGTGACAATGGAGATGAAACCGATACTAATATTAATAATTACGCTGAAAATAACAATTACTGACAATGAGTATAAATATGACACTGACGATGATAATACCGCTTACTAACAATGACAATTATATTAAAACTTGAATCAAGCGATATACAATTAAATGAGACTTACAATTGAAAGATATTGACATCTATAATTGTATTATTAATTACTGCAATTAACACTGATATTGCTAAAATAATTTATAACGTCACACTATTAAATGATACAAATAATATCACTGATATTAATAATATAATTAATAATTAGATATATCATGGTGTTGACATTTAATCTGCTTTCTCATTGACACTCACAGTGACAAACATACAGATACTGACACAAATAATTGAACATACAAAGAATGTGGATTTAGACCTTTATTGAAGTGGCCATTGTGGCCAGAACAGGTATTCGGAACAAAGACAATAAACTCGCCGTCGCCATTGTCTGAGTGCTAGACGAACCTGCGATGGGTAAACTTAATTGATACTTTAACAAGCATATTATATAACATCATGATATTATTAGACGCAATTCCATATTCGTGTTTTGATCATACCAACAAATGTAGGTATGACATAAAATAATTTTAATAAAAATAAATTGTACGTATTTTCATTATCAAATGCATTTATTTTGAACATTTGTATATATTATTCAAAATTGAAGAAACTGACCACTTAAAATATGTTCAGTCTATGACAGATTATAATAAATATCATAATCCATACAGATTATAATTTCCTATTAATTCCTGCTTTCTTTAATTGTTCAATTATACGTATCCTCTTATAAGAGAGTTACTACCTATTGCAGCATCGCATTGTTTAATAAATATGACCCCATACATAGTTTTGATAACATTCTTTAGTAAGCCTTGACCACATACCTACCGCTAATAACTCCAGCAACATCGTGATGGGGAAATACATCTCCCTTTTCGTCTTCTTCTCTTCCTCCACCTGACTCTAGTCCTTCTCTACTTTCAGATGACGAACAATTTACAGAAGGTTTAATAAACTGAAGGCTGAGAGCGGTGGCTACCTGGAGTTGTGTAAGCAAACGTTATGCAATAGCTTGAACACACTAGCTCTAACACTTGTACACTGTACAATGTACACTGTACAATGTACACTGTACAATGTACACTGTACAATGTACACTGTACAATGTACACTGTACAATGTACACTGTACAATGTACACTGTACAATGTACACTGTACAATGTACACTGTACAATGTACACTGTACAATGTACACTGTACAATGTACACTGTACAATGTACACTGTACTTGTTACAAACAATACCATAGCAACAAGGGTTTCTTGAATTAGTAGTCTCAAGTATACACCAATAATACTAAACACATTGTATATAAAAGTCGGTTTCATGAATAGATATATTCATAATTTATTATATGTGTATATGAACATATGGTTATATAAGTATCTATTTATTTATATATAGTTTATTATTATTTAATATAGATTTAATATAGACACGTTATCCCGGAATTAATATATTTGAGCAATTACCGAATGCAGTTTTTAATAATATAATATTGTTGTATAAACAATAATTAGGAATAGAATAACAGGAATTTATAAGATTATTAAAATACGTTATACGACTTGGCAAATTCATATCAAAATTATTCAATAAACTAATAACATGAGTAACGGGATAGTGAGTAATGGGGTAGTGAGTAATGGGGTAGTGAGTAAGGTAGTAGTGAGTAATGGGGTAGTGAGTAATGGAGTAGTGAGTAATGGGGTAGTGAGTAATGGGGTAGTGAGTACTGGGGTAGTGAGTAATGGGGTAGTGAGTAATGGGGTAGTGAGTAATGGGGTAGTGAGTAATGGGGTAGTGAGTAATGGGGTAGTGAGTAATGGGGTAGTGAGTAATGGGGTAGTGAGTAATGGGGTAGTGAGTAATGGGGTAGTGAGTAATGGGGTAGTGAGTAATGGGGTAGTGAGTAATGGGGTAGTGAGTAACGGGGTAGTGAGTAATGGGGTAGTGAGTAATGGGGTAGTGAGTAATGGGGTAGTGAGTAATGGGGTAGTGAGTAATGGGGTAGTGAGTAATGGGGTAGTGAGTAATGGGGTAGTGAGTAATGGGGTAGTGAGTAATGGGGTAGTGAGTAATGGGGTAGTGAGTAATGGGGTAGTGAGTAATGGGGTAGTGAGTAATGGGGTAGTGAGTAATGGGGTAGTGAGTAATGGGGTAGTGAGTAATGGGGTAGTGAGTAATGGGGTAGTGAGTAATGGGGTAGTGAGTAATGGGGTAGTGAGTAATGGGGTAGTGAGTAATGGGGTGGTGAGTAATGGGGTAGTGAGTAATGGGGTAGTGAGTAATGGGGTAGTGAGTAATGGGGTAGTGAGTAATGGGGTAGTGAGTAATGGGGTAGTGAGTAATGGGATAGTGAGTAATGGGGTAGTGAGTAATGGGGTAGTGAGTAATGGGGTAGTGAGTAATGGGGTAGTGAGTAATGGGGTAGTGAGTAATGGGGTAGTGAGTAATGGGGTAGTGAGTAATGGGGTAGTGAGTAATGGGGTAGTGAGTAATGGGGTAGTGAGTAATGGGGTAGTGAGTAATGGGGTAGTGAGTAATGGGGTAGTGAGTAATGTGGTAGTGAGTAATGGGGTAGTGAGTAATGGGGTAGTGAGTAATGGGGTAGTGAGTAATGGGGTAGTGAGTAATGGGGTAGTGAGTAATGGGGTAGTGAGTAATGGAGTAGTGAGTAATGGGGTAGTGAGTAATGGGGTAGTGAGTAATGGGCTGGTGAGTAATGGGGTAGTGAGTAATGGGGTAGTGAGTAATGGGGTAGTGAGTAATGGGGTAGTGAGTAATGGGGTAGTGAGTAATGGGGTAGTGAGTAATGGGGTAGTGAGTAATGGGGTAGTGAGTAATGGGGTAGTGAGTAATGGGGTAGTGAGTAATGGGCTGGTGAGTAATGGGGTAGTGAGTAATGGGGTGATGAGTAATGGGGTAGTGAGTAATGGGGTAGTGAGTAATGGGGTAGTGAGTAATGGGGTAGTGAGTAATGGGGGTAGTGA
>OZ038317.1:8891750-8961195 GCA_964035775.1 Osedax frankpressi | reverse complement strand
AGGGGGGGAGGGGAGAGGGATATTATTCTAATTAAATATATTTTATATATATTAACCTTTCAAATTTGATGTACAATATTTATATCATGTGGATATATAAAAGGTATTTAAATTACAATATGTATCACCTAAATAATAATGTTTTAATGTATTTTGGTTATTTTAATATGAATTATACTATTACATAATGTGTTTGTTAATGTATAGGATAGTAAAGTATTATATATATATTATATTATTGACCTTTAATTGTATTGTAAAATGTGTTATTCGATGGCTCCTGTCACATAAAGAAGTAATTAATAGGATGTTGCACACGGTGTTTAGGTTGACAATTCAGTGATTTTGCGATATAAAAGTGGATGCATCTGTTAATATGGCTTTTACAATCATAGACATTATCATATTTACACAAACAAACTTTAGGTCGAACAATACTTGAACTTGGCTATATCTCTTCATCATAAGTAAGAACTGAGCTCTGGAAGAACGTAGGACATGCTTAGAGGACGTATCTCATGCCTAGAGTTTCAACAGAACTTGAATACGTCCTAAACTTATTATCAGCTGATCCAGTGAAAGACTTAACAATACGAACTCGAGAAAGATATTTGTTCTAGAATTTCCAGGGACGAAAAGATTCTTGCGAGATTTGAAAAATGAGTTGAGTAATAGTTTATAGGCTACTGCATTTATAAATACAGCTGACAGTGCAATCTAATGACTAGATACTGATGACTGGATACTTTAATTGTCTTAGCAATTACAGTATCTTTGGAATTCAGAGATTGTAGTTTTGTCTATGGACTAAACAAGAGTCTTCTGCTATCATTGTGTAATTACAAAGCTTCCTCTATTTCTATTGTTATAGAAGAAGGGAGAATCAGATTTATCGGGTGTATTAATATGTCGATGCAATGATTAACTCTACAATAAATATTGAGCAGAGATCTCTTAACACTCTACATGAAGATAGATCATAAAATACAGAAGGATCAAATTGACTGGGTTCATTAAATTGTATTTAAATTTAAATGAAATATACTACATGCAGTTTTTAAATTATTAAATATGAACGAGTTGAAAGCGTAGATATTTCATTTAGAACTTTAGACATTTGATATCATCTCCTATGTTAAAGGAGTAAACTAAACTATTTCCTAATTTGGAAGATTTTCACTTGATAAGTTTTGATTATATTACTAAACATATAGAAATTTCTATTGAAGAGCTAGTAATTGAATAATCATATTCATAAGATGTAATAAATGTTTACATATTAAATTTACATTATAAATATATATAAATGTATATATAACTATTATATACTATTAAGAATGGTTTTTACCGGAATATCAATACAATTGTATGTTAACATATAGGTTAAGTATTGACCTCCATAGTAAGTGAAACTATTGTTGTTTAACTTAAGATGATTTTCAATTAAATAATTTGTAATAATACACGTACATTTTTGTATATTATTTGGAAATAATACTCAGACAAGATTCCAAAATATATTGTCAATATCCGAAATTAATATAAGAAATAACAATACTTTTGGTGAATATTAATCATTATAAATGTTGAATAAAATAATATAAATACTATTTATTAAATAGTTATAAGATATTAAATATTAGAAATATTTCGAAATAAATATAAGGCAGAATATAAATGTATACAATGTAAATAAATAATGAAAAATGTAGCAGTAAATAACAAAGTAAATAAATATAGTACAAATATTGCATAATGAATTCAATATTTCAATAATAATAAATAGAAATATAATCCTTTTAAATATGCCTAGGTAATAATACTTTTATAATATCAATAACATATAATATATGATATTAAATATAAAGTTGAAACACACACCGAATATTCATTTAATATATAAAGTAAATAATAAAAACCATAGAAAATTTATTATATATATAATTAATAATTATAATTTAATTATTATATAAATTTAAAAGCAAATATACCAACATTTTAAAAAGCAAAGATATGTAGATATAGATATTGATGTTGAAGATATTGGTTGTGTTGGTATAGGTATAAGTTGTTTTGGTGTAGGTTGTGTTTATGTAGGCGTAGGTTGTGTTTATGTAGGCATAGGTGTAGGTTGTATTTATGTAGGCGTAGGTGTAGGTTGTGTTTATGTAGGCGTAGGTGTAGGTTGTGTTTATGTAGGCGTAGGTGTAGGTTGTGTTTATGTAGGCGTAGGTGTAGGTTGTGTTTATGTAGACGTAGGTGTAGGTTGTGTTTATGTAGGCGTAGGTGTAGGTTGTGTTTATGTAGGCGTAGGTGTAGGTTGTGTTTATGTAGGCATAGGTGTAGGTTGTATTTATGTAGGCATAGGTGTAGGTTAGGTTGATGTAGGTATAAGTTGTTTTGGTATAGGTTGTGTTTATGTAGGCATAGGTGTAGGTTGTATTTATGTAGACGTAGGTGCAGGTTAGGTTGATGTAGGCGTAAATTGTGTTGGTGTAGGTGTAGGTTGTGTTAGTGCAGATGTAGTTTATGTTGATATAGGTGTAGGTTGTATGTATGTAGGTGTAGGTTATGTTGGTGTAGACGTTGGTTGTGTTGGTGTAGGTGTAGGTTGTGTTGATGTGGTATAGTTTGTGTTTATGTAGGTATAGGTTGTGTTAGTGTAGGTATAGTGTAGGTTATGCTGATGTAGGTGTAGGTTGTGTTGATGTAGGTTGTGATTGTGTAGGTTGTGTTGATGTAGGTGTGGGCTGTAATGGTGTAGGTATAAGTTGGGTTGCTGTAGGAGTGGGTTGCGTTGATGTAGGTGTAGGTGTGGATTGTGTTAGTGTAGGTGTAGGATGTGTTGGTATAGGCGTAGGTTGAGATGATATAGGTGTAGGTGTGGGTCGTGTTAGTGTAGGTGTAGTTATACTTCGTAATGTAGTAGATATTGGTACTACCGTTGATGTAGTTGGCGTGCATACAGGTGCAACAACCACTACATCATTAAAGGCTGAAATTGTATTCGAAGTAGTGGTTTTATTAGGTGCCGTAGTTACAGCCGTAGTTACAGCCGTAGTTACAGCCGTAGTTACAGCCTTAGTTACGGCCTTAGTTACAGCCTTAGTTACAGCCGTAGTTACAGCCGTTGGTGTTTCTTTTAATACGGCGTCCGACTGCGTCTTCATTGTCTCTGTAGGAATGTATCGCAGGGTTATAGGGAGTTCACTTCCGGAGTATAATCAAATGCGTGCATTGGGAACAGGTGGTGTAGGGAACAGGTGGTGTAGGGTACAGGTGGTGTAGGGAACAGGTGGTGTAGGGAACAGGTGGTGTAGGGAACAGGTGGTGTAGGCAGCAGGTGGTGTAGGGAACAGGTGGTGTAGGCAGTGAGGTGGTGTAGGCAGCAGGTGGTGTAGGCAACAGGTGGTGTAGGGAACAGGTGGTGTAGGGTACAGGTGGTGTAGGGAACAGGTGGTGTAGGGAACAGGTGGTGTAGGGAACAGGTGGTGTAGGCAGCAGGTGGTGTAGGGAACAGGTGTTGTAGGGAACAGGTGGTGTAGGGAACAGGTGGTGTAGGCAGCAGGTGGTGTAGGGAACAGGTGGTGTAGGGAACAGGTGGTGTAGGCAGCAGGTGGTGTAGGGAACAGGTGGTGTAGGGAACAGGTGGTGTAGGGAACAGGTAGTGTAGGGAACAGGTGGTGTAGGCAGCAGGTGGTGTAGGGAACAGGTGGTGTAGGGAACAGGTGGTGTAGGGAACAGGTGGTGTAGGCAGCAGGTGGTGTAGGGAACAGGTGGTGTAGGGAACAGGTGGTGTAGGGAACAGGTGGTGTAGGGAACAGGTGGTGTAGGGAACAGGTGGTGTAGGGAACAGGTGGTGTAGGGAACAGGTGGTGTAGGGAACAGGTGGTGTAGGGAACAGGTGGTGTAGGGAACAGATGGTGTAGGGAACAGGTGGTGTAGGGAACAGGTGGTGTAGGGAACAGGTGGTGTAGGGAACAGGTGGTGTAGGGAACAGGTGGTGTAGGGAACAGGTGGTGTAGGGAACAGGTGGTGTAGGGAACAGGTGGTGTAGGGAACAGATGGTGTAGGGAACAGGTGGTGTAGGGAACAGGTGGTGTAGGGAACAGATGGTGTAGGGAACAGGTGGTGTAGGCAGCAGGTGGTGTAGGGAACAGGTGGTGTAGGGAACAGGTGGTGTAGGGAACAGGTGGTGTAGAGAACAGGTAGTGTAGGGAACAGGTGGTGTAGGGAGCAGGTGGTGTAGGGAACAGGTGGTGTAGGGAACAGGTGGTGTAGGGAACAGGTGGTGTAGGCAGCAGGTGGTGTAGGGAACAGGTGGTGTAGGGAACAGGTGGTGTAGGGAACAGGTGGTGTAGGGAACAGGTGGTGTAGGGAACAGGTGGTGTAGAGAACAGGTGGTGTAGGGAACAGGTGGTGTAGGGAACAGGTGGTGTAGGGAACAGGTGGTGTAGGGAACAGGTGGTGTAGGCAGTGAGGTGGTGTAGGGAACAGGTGGTGTAGGGAACAGGTGGTGTAGGCAGTGAGGTGGTGTAGGCAGTGAGGTGGTGTAGGCAGCAGGTGGTGTAGGCAGCAGGTGGTGTAGGGAACAGGTGGTGTAGGGAACAGGTGGTGTAGGGAACAGGTGGTGTAGGGAACAGGTGGTGTAGGGAACAGGTGGTGTAGAGAACAGGTGGTGTAGGGAACAGGTGGTGTAGGCAGTGAGGTGGTGTAGGGAACAGGTGGTGTAGGGAACAGGTGGTGTAGGCAGTGAGGTGGTGTAGGCAGTGAGGTGGTGTAGGGAACAGGTGGTGTAGGGAACAGGTGGTGTAGGGAACAGGTGGTGTAGGGAACAGGTGGTGTAGGGAACAGGTGGTGTAGGGAACAGGTGGTGTAGGGAACAGGTGGTGTAGGGAACAGGTGGTGTAGGTAACAGGTGGTGTAGGGAACAGGTGGTGTAGGCAGTAGGTGGTGTAGGCAGTGAGGTGGTGTAGGGAACAGGTGGTGTAGGGAACAGGTGGTGTAGGGAACAGGTGGTGTAGGCAGTGAGGTGGTGTAGGGAACAGGTGGTGTAGGGAACATGATGTAGGGAACATGATGTAAGGAACATGCTTAGAGGACGTATCTCATGCCTAGAGTTTCAACAGAACTTGAATACGTCCTAAACTTATTATCAGCTGATCCAGTGAAAGACTTAACAATACGAACTCGAGAAAGATATTTGTTCTAGAATTTCCAGGGACGAAAAGATTCTTGCGAGATTTGAAAAATGAGTTGAGTAATAGTTTATAGGCTACTGCATTTATAAATACAGCTGACAGTGCAATCTAATGACTAGATACTGATGACTGGATACTTTAATTGTCTTAGCAATTACAGTATCTTTGGAATTCAGAGATTGTAGTTTTGTCTATGGACTAAACAAGAGTCTTCTGCTATCATTGTGTAATTACAAAGCTTCCTCTATTTCTATTGTTATAGAAGAAGGGAGAATCAGATTTATCGGGTATATTAATATGTCGATGCAATGATTAACTCTACAATAAATATTGAGCAGAGATCTCTTAACACTCTACATGAAGATAGATCATAAAATACAGAAGGATCAAATTGACTGGGTTCATTAAATTGTATTTAAATTTAAATGAAATATACTACATGCAGTTTTTAAATTATTAAATATGAACGAGTTGAAAGCGTAGATATTTCATTTAGAACTTTAGACATTTGATATCATCTCCTATGTTAAAGGAGTAAACTAAACTATTTCCTAATTTGGAAGATTTTCACTTGATAAGTTTTGATTATATTACTAAACATATAGAAATTTCTATTGAAGAGCTAGTAATTGAATAATCATATTCATAAGATGTAATAAATGTTTACATATTAAATTTACATTATAAATATATATAAATGTATATATAACTATTATATACTATTAAGAATGGTTTTTACCGGAATATCAATACAATTGTATGTTAACATATAGGTTAAGTATTGACCTCCATAGTAAGTGAAACTATTGTTGTTTAACTTAAGATGATTTTCAATTAAATAATTTGTAATAATACACGTACATTTTTGTATATTATTTGGAAATAATACTCAGACAAGATTCCAAAATATATTGTCAATATCCGAAATTAATATAAGAAATAACAATACTTTTGGTGAATATTAATCATTATAAATGTTGAATAAAATAATATAAATACTATTTATTAAATAGTTATAAGATATTAAATATTAGAAATATTTCGAAATAAATATAAGGCAGAATATAAATGTATACAATGTAAATAAATAATGAAAAATGTAGCAGTAAATAACAAAGTAAATAAATATAGTACAAATATTGCATAATGAATTCAATATTTCAATAATAATAAATAGAAATATAATCCTTTTAAATATGCCTAGGTAATAATACTTTTATAATATCAATAACATATAATATATGATATTAAATATAAAGTTGAAACACACACCGAATATTCATTTAATATATAAAGTAAATAATAAAAACCATAGAAAATTTATTATATATATAATTAATAATTATAATTTAATTATTATATAAATTTAAAAGCAAATATACCAACATTTTAAAAAGCAAAGATATGTAGATATAGATATTGATGTTGAAGATATTGGTTGTGTTGGTATAGGTATAAGTTGTTTTGGTGTAGGTTGTGTTTATGTAGGCGTAGGTTGTGTTTATGTAGGCATAGGTGTAGGTTGTATTTATGTAGGCGTAGGTGTAGGTTGTGTTTATGTAGGCGTAGGTGTAGGTTGTGTTTATGTAGGCGTAGGTGTAGGTTGTGTTTATGTAGGCGTAGGTGTAGGTTGTGTTTATGTAGACGTAGGTGTAGGTTGTGTTTATGTAGGCGTAGGTGTAGGTTGTGTTTATGTAGGCGTAGGTGTAGGTTGTGTTTATGTAGGCATAGGTGTAGGTTGTATTTATGTAGGCATAGGTGTAGGTTAGGTTGATGTAGGTATAAGTTGTTTTGGTATAGGTTGTGTTTATGTAGGCATAGGTGTAGGTTGTATTTATGTAGACGTAGGTGCAGGTTAGGTTGATGTAGGCGTAAATTGTGTTGGTGTAGGTGTAGGTTGTGTTAGTGCAGATGTAGTTTATGTTGATATAGGTGTAGGTTGTATGTATGTAGGTGTAGGTTATGTTGGTGTAGACGTTGGTTGTGTTGGTGTAGGTGTAGGTTGTGTTGATGTGGTATAGTTTGTGTTTATGTAGGTATAGGTTGTGTTAGTGTAGGTATAGTGTAGGTTATGCTGATGTAGGTGTAGGTTGTGTTGATGTAGGTTGTGATTGTGTAGGTTGTGTTGATGTAGGTGTGGGCTGTAATGGTGTAGGTATAAGTTGGGTTGCTGTAGGAGTGGGTTGCGTTGATGTAGGTGTAGGTGTGGATTGTGTTAGTGTAGGTGTAGGATGTGTTGGTATAGGCGTAGGTTGAGATGATATAGGTGTAGGTGTGGGTCGTGTTAGTGTAGGTGTAGTTATACTTCGTAATGTAGTAGATATTGGTACTACCGTTGATGTAGTTGGCGTGCATACAGGTGCAACAACCACTACATCATTAAAGGCTGAAATTGTATTCGAAGTAGTGGTTTTATTAGGTGCCGTAGTTACAGCCGTAGTTACAGCCGTAGTTACAGCCGTAGTTACAGCCTTAGTTACGGCCTTAGTTACAGCCTTAGTTACAGCCGTAGTTACAGCCGTTGGTGTTTCTTTTAATACGGCGTCCGACTGCGTCTTCATTGTCTCTGTAGGAATGTATCGCAGGGTTATAGGGAGTTCACTTCCGGAGTATAATCAAATGCGTGCATTGGGAACAGGTGGTGTAGGGAACAGGTGGTGTAGGGTACAGGTGGTGTAGGGAACAGGTGGTGTAGGGAACAGGTGGTGTAGGGAACAGGTGGTGTAGGCAGCAGGTGGTGTAGGGAACAGGTGGTGTAGGCAGTGAGGTGGTGTAGGCAGCAGGTGGTGTAGGCAACAGGTGGTGTAGGGAACAGGTGGTGTAGGGTACAGGTGGTGTAGGGAACAGGTGGTGTAGGGAACAGGTGGTGTAGGGAACAGGTGGTGTAGGCAGCAGGTGGTGTAGGGAACAGGTGTTGTAGGGAACAGGTGGTGTAGGGAACAGGTGGTGTAGGCAGCAGGTGGTGTAGGGAACAGGTGGTGTAGGGAACAGGTGGTGTAGGCAGCAGGTGGTGTAGGGAACAGGTGGTGTAGGGAACAGGTGGTGTAGGGAACAGGTAGTGTAGGGAACAGGTGGTGTAGGCAGCAGGTGGTGTAGGGAACAGGTGGTGTAGGGAACAGGTGGTGTAGGGAACAGGTGGTGTAGGGAACATGTGGTGTAGGGAACAGGTGGTGTAGGGAACAGGTGGTGTAGGGAACAGGTGGTGTAGGCAGCAGGTGGTGTAGGGAACAGGTGGTGTAGGGAACAGGTGGTGTAGGGAACAGGTGGTGTAGGGAACAGGTGGTGTAGGGAACAGGTGGTGTAGGGAACAGGTGGTGTAGGGAACAGGTGGTGTAGGGAACAGGTGGTGTAGGGAACAGGTGGTGTAGGCAGCAGGTGGTGTAGGGAACAGGTGGTGTAGGGAACAGGTGGTGTAGGGAACAGGTGGTGTAGGCAGCAGGTGGTGTAGGCAGCAGGTGGTGTAGAGAACAGGTGGTGTAGGGAACAGGTGGTGTAGGGAACAGGTGGTGTAGGGAACAGGTGGTGTAGGGAACAGGTGGTGTAGGGAACAGGTGGTGTAGGCAGCAGGTGGTGTAGGCAGCAGGTAGGGAACAGGTGGTGTAGGGAACAGGTGGTGTAGGGAACAGGTGGTGTAGGGAACAGGTGGTGTAGGGAACAGGTGGTGTAGGGAACAGGTGGTGTAGGGAACAGGTGGTGTAGGGAACAGGTGGTGTAGGGAACAGGTGGTGTAGGGAACAGGTGGTGTAGGGAACAGGTGGTGTAGGCAGCAGGTGGTGTAGGGAACAGGTGGTGTAGGGAACAGGTGGTGTAGGGAACAGGTGGTGTAGGGAACAGGTGGTGTAGGGAACAGGTGGTGTAGGCAGCAGGTGGTGTAGGCAGCAGGTAGGGAACAGGTGGTGTAGGGAACAGGTGGTGTAGGGAACAGGTGGTGTAGGGAACAGGTGGTGTAGGGAACAGGTGGTGTAGGGAACAGGTGGTGTAGGGAACAGGTGGTGTAGGGAACAGGTGGTGTAGGGAACAGGTGGTGTAGGGAACAGGTGGTGTAGGGAACAGGTGGTGTAGGGAACAGGTGGTGTAGGGAACAGGTGGTGTAGGGAACAGGTGGTGTAGGGAACAGGTGGTGTAGGGAACAGGTGGTGTAGGGAACAGGTGGTGTAGGCAGCAGGTGGTGTAGGCAGCAGGTGGTGTAGGCAGCGAGGTAGCGGTCAGCGAGGTAGCGGTCAGCGGATAACGTACCAGAATCGCCAGCCAAGTGTTTAGTCATCTGCGTGTAACATGGAGTTGTTATTCTGGTCTCTACGGCCGGAATCAACGGAGGTACCTCAACGATATGTTCGCTTTCCTCTCCTGGTCAGAGGAACGGCTAGTAGTTATTATATAAACTGTTAGAAGTACTTATCTATGGTATAAGATATGGACACGCACTAAATATATATATATATAGATTTAGAGTGCATCAACTAATGTAGGACACATTATACACCGCATTATCTACTTTACGATAACCAACTATCCTAGTAAGTTCTACATATAATATAGTTCTATATATGTAGGATCTCCACTTTTACAATACCCTTTACACGTAGCACTTCTCATATTACTATGTCTATTATTTACGATAAATCACCCTATCTCACGAGCCAACCCCGTTGCGTAACCATTGGAGATGTTCAACTGAGTCGCCAACTCGGCGAGTTTCTTAGATTTCAATTGTTCGTTGCGATTGATCACCATGTACAATTTCTCGGAGAGGCGTTCCTTCGCCTCCGTCTTACGGAACAGATTGCACTTGGCATCCACCAGTTCGTGTTCGGCCGCTGCGTATCTCAACCTAAGTTCAAGGTTGTTCGAGGTTGTTCAAGAAGTTCGAAGTCGGAAGTAGGGTGTTATGTAATTACGAAGCAGGTGAAGAACGTTATATGATGCTAGTGAATTATTATATAAGTGGAAGAGAGGATTACGTAAGAGAGAGTTTATTTGACGAAATCAAAATTAAAGCATTCGATTATATAATCTTATAGTTATATACATATTATGTAATGTAATAGATTTATTGTATTAAATTCATGACATTATCAATGGCATCACTACCAACAGTTAGCCATGACATTATCAATGGCATCACTACCAACAGTTATCCATTACATTATCAATGGCATCACTACCAACAGTTAGCCATGACATTATCAATAGCATTCCTAACAACAGTTAGTCATGACATTATCAATGGCATCACTACCAACAGTTAGTCATGACATTATCAATGGCATCACTACCAACAGTTAGCCATGACATTATCAATGGCATTCCTACCAACAGTTAGCCATGACATTATCAATGGCATCACTACCAACAGTTAGTCATGACATTATCAATGGCATCACTACCAACAGTTAGCCATGACATTATCAATGGCATCACTACCAACAGTTAGTCATGACATTATCAATGGCATCACTACCAACAGTTAGCCATGACATTATCAATGGCATCACTACCAACAGTTAGTCATGACATTATCAATGGCATCACTACCAACAGTTAGCCATGACATTATCAATGGCATCACTACCAACAGTTAGCCATGACATTATCAATGGCATCACTACCAACAGTTAGTCATGACATTATCAATGGCATCACTACCAACAGTTAGTCATGACATTATCAATAGCATTCCTAACAACAGTTAGCCATGACATTATCAATGGCATCACTACCAACAGTTAGTCATGACATTATCAATAGAATTACTACCAACAGTTAGCCATGACATTATCAATAGCATTCCTAACAACAGTTAGCCATGACATTATCAATAGCATCACTACAAACAGTTAGTCATGACATTATCAATGTCATCACTACCAACAGTTAGTCATGACATTATCAATGTCATCACTACCAACAGTTAGTCATGACATTATCAATGGCATCACTACCAACAGTTAGTCATGACATTATCAATAGCATTACTACCAACAGTTAGCTATGACATTATCAATAGCATTCCTACCAACAGTTAGCCATGACATTATCAATAGCATCACTACAAACAGTTAGTCATGACATTATCAATAGCATCACTACCAACAGTTAGCCATGACATTATCAATGACATCACTACCAACAGTTAGCCATGACATTATCAATGGCATTCATAACAACAGTTAGTCATGACATTATCAATAGCATCACTACCAACAGTTAGCCATGAAATTATCAATGTCATCACTACCAACAGTTAGTCATGACATTATCAATGGCATCACTACCAACAGTTAGTCATGACATTATCAATAGCATTCCTAACAACAGTTAGTCATGACATTATCAATGGCATTCATAACAACAGTTAGTCATGACATTATCAATGGCATCACTAACAACAGTTAGCCATGACATTATCAATGGCATCACTACCAACAGTTAGCCATGACATTATCAATGGCATCACTACCAACAGTTAGCCATGACATTATCAATAGTATTCATAACAACAGTTAGTCATGACATCAATGGCATCACTACCAACAGTTAGCCATGACATTATCAATGGCATCACTACCAACAGTTAGCCATGACATTATCAATGGCATCACTACCAACAGTTAGCCATGACATTATCAATAGTATTCATAACAACAGTTAGTCATGACATCAATGGCATCACTACCAACAGTTAGCCATGACATTATCAATGGCATCACTACCAACAGTTAGCCATGACATTATCAATGGCATTCCTACCAACAGTTAGTCATGACATTATCAATTGCATCACTACCAACAGTTAGCCATGACATTATCAATGGCATCACTACCAACAGTTAGCCATGACATTATCAATGACATCACTACCAACAGTTAGCCATGACATTATCAATGGCATCACTACCAACAGTTAGCCATGACATTATCAATGGCATCACTACCAACAGTTAGTCATGACATTATCAATGGCATCACTACCAACAGTTAGCCACACATTATCAATGGCATCACTACCAACAGTTAGTCATGACATTATCAATGGCATCACTACCAACAGTTAGCCATGACATTATCAATGGCATCACTACCAACAGTTAGCCATGACATTATCAATGGCATCACTACCAACAGTTAGTCATGACATTATCAATGGCATCACTACCAACAGTTAGTCATGACATTATCAATAGCATTCCTAACAACAGTTAGCCATGACATTATCAATGGCATCACTACCAACAGTTAGTCATGACATTATCAATAGCATTACTACCAACAGTTAGCCATGACATTATCAATAGCATTCCTAACAACAGTTAGCCATGACATTATCAATAGCATCACTACAAACAGTTAGTCATGACATTATCAATGTCATCACTACCAACAGTTAGTCATGACATTATCAATGTCATCACTACCAACAGTTAGTCATGACATTATCAATGGCATCACTACCAACAGTTAGTCATGACATTATCAATAGCATTACTACCAACAGTTAGCTATGACATTATCAATAGCATTCCTACCAACAGTTAGCCATGACATTATCAATAGCATTCCTAACAACAGTTAGTCATGACATTATCAATAGCATTCCTAACAACAGTTAGCCATGACATTATCAATGGCATCACTACCAACAGTTAGCCATGACATTATCAATGGCATTCCTACCAACAGTTAGTCATGACATTATCAATGTCATCACTACCAACAGTTAGTCATGACATTATCAATAGCATTACTACCAACAGTTAGCCATGACATTATCAATAGCATTCCTACCAACAGTTAGCCATGACATTATCAATAGCATCACTACAAACAGTTAGCCATGACATTATCAATGGCATCACTACCAACAGTTAGTCATGACATTATCAATGGCATCACTACCAACAGTTAGCCATGACATTATCAATGGCATTCCTACCAACAGTTAGCCATGACATTATCAATGGCATCACTACCAACAGTTAGTCATGACATTATCAATGGCATCACTACCAACAGTTAGCCATGACATTATCAATGGCATCACTACCAACAGTTAGTCATGACATTATCAATGGCATCACTACCAACAGTTAGTCATGACATTATCAATGGCATCACTACCAACAGTTAGCCATGACATTATCAATGGCATTCCTACCAACAGTTAGCCATGACATTATCAATGGCATCACTACCAACAGTTAGTCATGACATTATCAATGGCATCACTACCAACAGTTAGCCATGACATTATCAATGGCATCACTACCAACAGTTAGTCATGACATTATCAATGGCATCACTACCAACAGTTAGTCATGACATTATCAATGGCATCACTACCAACAGTTAGTCATGACATTATCAATAGCATTCCTAACAACAGTTAGCCATGACATTATCAATGGCATCACTACCAACAGTTAGCCATGACATTATCAATGGCATTCCTACCAACAGTTAGCCATGACATTATCAATGGCATCACTACCAACAGTTAGTCATGACATTATCAATGGCATCACTACCAACAGTTAGCCATGACATTATCAATGGCATTCCTACCAACAGTTAGCCATGACATTATCAATGGCATCACTACCAACAGTTAGTCATGACATTATCAATGGCATCACTACCAACAGTTAGCCATGACATTATCAATGGCATCACTACCAACAGTTAGTCATGACATTATCAATGGCATCACTACCAACAGTTAGTCATGACATTATCAATGGCATCACTACCAACAGTTAGTCATGACATTATCAATAGCATTCCTAACAACAGTTAGCCATGACATTATCAATGGCATCACTACCAACAGTTAGTCATGACATTATCAATAGCATTACTACCAACAGTTAGCCATGACATTATCAATAGCATTCCTAACAACAGTTAGCCATGACATTATCAATAGCATCACTACAAACAGTTAGTCATGACATTATCAATGTCATCACTACCAACAGTTAGTCATGACATTATCAATGTCATCACTACCAACAGTTAGTCATGACATTATCAATGGCATCACTACCAACAGTTAGTCATGACATTATCAATAGCATTACTACCAACAGTTAGCCATGACATTATCAATGGCATTCCTACCAACAGTTAGCCATGACATTATCAATGGCATCACTACCAACAGTTAGCCATGACATTATCAATGTCATCACTACCAACAGTTAGTCATGACATTATCAATGGCATCACTACCAACAGTTAGTCATGACATTATCAATGGCATCACTACCAACAGTTAGCCATGACATTATCAATAGCATTCCTACCAACAGTTAGCCATGACATTATCAATAGCATCACTACAAACAGTTAGTCATGACATTATCAATAGCATCACTACCAACAGTTAGCCATGACATTATCAATGGCATCACTACCAACAGTTAGCCATGACATTATCAATGGCATTCATAACAACAGTTAGTCATGACATTATCAATAGCATCACTACCAACAGTTACCCATGAAATTATCAATGTCATCACTACCAACAGTTAGTCATGACATTATCAATGGCATCACTACCAACAGTTAGTCATGACATTATCAATAGCATTCCTAACAACAGTTAGTCATGACATTATCAATGGCATTCATAACAACAGTTAGTCATGACATTATCAATGGCATCACTAACAACAGTTAGCCATGACATTATCAATGGCATCACTACCAACAGTTAGCCATGACATTATCAATGGCATCACTACCAACAGTTAGCCATGACATTATCAATGGCATCACTACCAACAGTTAGCCATGACATTATCAATAGTATTCATAACAACAGTTAGTCATGACATCAATGGCATCACTACCAACAGTTAGCCATGACATTATCAATGGCATCACTACCAACAGTTAGCCATGACATTATCAATAGTATTCATAACAACAGTTAGTCATGACATCAATGGCATCACTACCAACAGTTAGCCATGACATTATCAATGGCATCACTACCAACAGTTAGCCATGACATTATCAATGGCATCACTACCAACAGTTAGCCATGACATTATCAATGGCATCACTACCAACAGTTAGTCATGACATTATCAATGGCATCACTACCAACAGTTAGTCATGACATTATCAATGGCATCACTACCAACAGTTAGCCATGACATTATCAATGGCATCACTACCAACAGTTAGCCATGACATTATCAATGACATCACTACCAACAGTTAGTCATGACATTATCAATGGCATCACTACCAACAGTTAGTCATGACATTATCAATGGCATCACTACCAACAGTTAGCCATGACATTATCAATGGCATCACTACCAACAGTTAGTCATGACATTATCAATGGCATCACTACCAACAGTTAGTCATGACATTATCAATGGCATCACTACCAACAGTTAGTCATGACATTATCGATGTCATCAGGCAGTAACCTGGCGTCATTGTAAGCATAGCTCGCTATCTCGATATCGTCGCGAATCACTGAAACGTCAACAGTTAACTGTTCGTCCATCTTGGAGAGTTGTTTTTGCAAGGCAGCCATCTTTTGCGATTCTTTCAATGCGGCCCGTTGTCTTTGATTTAAGTAAATAATAATATTGCAGTTGCATTACATGATCCGGTTACTACTTTGGAATTATTCAACAAATATATACATATCTAAATAAGAATAATAGTAAATAACAACCTCGCAATAATTTCTGAGGATAATTCAGCTTTTTTCTTTTTATTGAATTCTTCTATTTGTTTTTGTTTATTTTGAAAGAGTTGAATCTTGTCTTCTTTCGTTGGGGTATCTCGACTAACAAAGTGATCAGAATTGTTCCTGATTGAAAATGTATAGCTTGTATGTAATTATCAGTATTAACAGTAGTATAACTTATATATTTAACTTAATTTTCTATTTAACATAAAGATACCCTTTTTATATATACGAACACTATAAAATCACTTTACAATTTATAATAATGATTTAAAACAAATAATCAACAGTAATAAATCTAATTTACAAACTCAGTCCGCTCCGGGATTTTCTTATCGGGCTCGGTAGATTCGCTTTGAACAATTTTTTCACCGCTGACGATTAACTCATTCTGACTAGCTCTAGCATCGGAACCTCCGCTAGAGTTAGGCTGCGGTGCCGATGTCGTTGGTTTTGTATCGTCGTGGGGCGATGGAGCCAAACGTTGAGCGTCGCCGATGGGTTCGTTGGAACCACTCGACAAACTATAAACCGGACGGCGAGCCGGGGTTCGCCTGACCTCTCTAACTGCCGGTCTCACTACGGCCGTTGGTCCATCTACTATGGATTGACAGAAATCAACGTTACTCGGGAGTCATATATGAATATTATGTCTTAAGTAGTTGTTTATTTATTGCTACAGAATACTTTACCATTTCAATGTTTTGATATTATTTGATCGCATTAATCACCTGTTATTAGATTTGATTTAATATTATTAAAAGTTGAACTTAACTTTGACAAACGATTGTTATACTAAATTATGTTCAATTACACCTTTGAGATTGTATTCTAATAAATAATTGTACGATTTCATATAAAATCGCCCAATCAATTGAATTCAAAACCAATCTGTTTTCAATAGTAATAGTCAACACTGGAGCCAATAAAAACCCTTATTGAGACGACAGCTACTAGAACGTTTCTCTGTTTTCTGTTCATTGAATTCATTTAATTCTTCTGTGGAGAAACCAGCCCACTTTGTCATCATATATATCTGATAATATGTAGCATATAGAGTAAATCTATTCTGATTATACAAGACTTTATAGTAAGCATTTAATTGAGATAATTAAAAAAGGAATTATACAAATTATATAATATAGTTTATATTATAATATGGATGCTATAGGTATGTCGTTATGACAACGTAAGTATTATAAGTATGTAAATTATAATTATACTAAATAATAATTATAATTTTAAATAAAATTATTGTAACTTATAAAGTTAGATCTAACTTAATTATTCAATTACTGAATATGTACCTACTGTATATTAACTATCGATATAAGTTATGTACTTAATAAAGTGAAAGGTATTATAAATTTCAAAATATTATAAACAGTATACCAATATTACCTACAATAGGGTATTATAGTATAATTATTACTAAAAGTTAAGGTATAATATATAGAAAATTAATAACTAATTTATTAACTTAAATCAAAATACTGCTAAATTGGTTATGGGATTTTGTAAATTTAGTATACAGTAAAGTATACCAAAGATTATTGTATATATATATTTACCATTAAAAATGCTAATCATTAAACTTACTATAAGTATATAAGTATAGATATGTATAGTTCCCCTTCCATATCAATGTAAATATATAAACTAATTTTTGATATTGACGATCATGATAATTATAATATCTATTATAATAAATGATTCATAATATATTAATATTATATCTATTTACAATAATAAATTAAGTAATATCGTTGTATATATGTGAAATTTAAAGTTCATATTATAATACATAATTGTGAATTATAATCGTTTTTCCGGATACCGATCGGTTATCAAATGATACTATTGTACACAGATTAATATTGTATAGATAATGTAATGGTTATATATATAATTAGTATTTAAATCAGCTAAAACTTTACTAATATATTCAATAAAATTAATATATAAATCAAGATTACAGTAAGTGATATATGAAATAATATTATATATATATATATATATATATAAAATAATTTAGGTTTTGAAAAATGCACTTATATAATACACTTATAATAAACTCAATACACTTATAATTATAATAATTATTATA
Organism: Osedax frankpressi; assembly: GCA_964035775.1. NCBI lineage: Eukaryota > Metazoa > Annelida > Polychaeta > Sabellida > Siboglinidae > Osedax > Osedax frankpressi. The sequence continues at coordinate 8,943,170 of OZ038317.1, read as the reverse complement.
ATTATAAGTCAAAAATCATTTTTGCCTATTATAATATATTATTTTTTAAAAATATATATTGAATATAAAGAATTATTTAAACGTTACTGCACTGCGTATTATAGAAATAGTATAATTAAAAGGTTTACAAGTCTACCAATGACATATGTTTTCTAAAGTAATATTAATATATTAACTTGAATACAATACAATTATTAAATATTATTAACTAATAATCTATATATCATACGATATATATTTCGTCTGTAATATTATATTAGTATAAATCTATAAACATCATTTATGAATATAAACAGACTATAAATAAAATATTATAAAAATATTAAACTAATAATTCGATATAAGTTAATAATAAATTATGTATATGAGTTTAATTTGCATGTATTAGTTATCTATTATAATTAATAGTCTAGAGTAATATTATATATATAACAATGAATATAAACTTAACCTGTAATTTTAAAAAATGTAAGTCTAAAGTCGAAAAATATGCATGGGTTTGTATATTTTGTATATTTGCATAACTATCAATTATTACATTTATTGATGAATTCATAGTTATTAATTTATATTCACGATAAAGAATGTACACGTAATTCATTTTTATTGTATTAAAAGTACCTTTTTGTTACATTATATTATCGCCAATTAGATCAAAACCTATGTTCTAACGATGGTTATAATATACGAATAAATATAAATACAAAGAATTGTCAATTATCAAAAAACTTCCTACATATTGCTTAAATTTTAATGATCCCTAGAAATGTATTTATTTATAATGATTATTACAATTCAGAGAATATTTATGGTAGTATTTTTAGTAGTGGTATCTACAAACATGTATATATATATATATTATTCTATGTAAATAAATGAATAAGAAATAAATCCATGAATAATAAATATTTATATATATAGGCAATATCGCAAACTTTAATAGATACCATATATGCATATGAGTATATACATTAATGAAAACCGTATTCTATGAAGGTTTTACTTGTTAGTTCTGGTAAAATGTAGTTATTTGGTATATGTAACGACGAATATTAAGGTATCAATATATATTAGTTTTATGATTTTGCCAAGTATTCATCATCGGAGAATTATCATCGTTGTTAGCTAGTATACTAGCTATCTATTATTTCAAAATAATAAGCATACAGGTAAAATTAAAACATTATAAAGAATAGGAAGATACTGATTAGGTTGTAAATATATTTATAATTAAAGCGATGCAAACTGGTAACCATTCGATTATTTCATTAGCATGAATAAACACATATAAGTGTGATTGAGAAATAAATTAATATCAATATATTTTATTCTATATATAACATTATTATAATTATGCTATATAAATACAGCTTATATATCATTTATACAGGTTACATCGTGTTGTCGTATCCTTTACTTAGCTATATAAACAAACTGTTATCTAAATTATTCTTTTTTGTATATATATATATATATATATATATATATATATATATATATGTATAAATATATACATATATATAAATATATATAAATATATATATATATATATATAAATCACTATAATTCTTGTGATTAATAATATCCTATATAGAATAAGCTATATAATAGTATAATGTATATATAATTAAATTGATATTGATTTTATATAGCAATGCAGTATTTGCTATTTGGAACTAATTTAGTATCATAATAAAAAATGCTATATTTATTAATTTAAGATTTTCAATACATTTTATTACAATCATTATTGTCCATTGTTTAGAATTAACTTATTAGATATATTATGTGATGAAGATGGTTCAAGGGAATTTAAAAATTCTTCAATCTGTCCAATATGTTAGTTTAATTTGAATAAACTGTTTTCTATATAAATACAATTTATTGATTATCTAATATCATATAGGTGAAAAATATCTCAATAAGGATTATGATTACATAAGAACTAATGTACAACAACCCGAATCTTATAAATCGGTATTGTTAATGAATAACAATTTTTGTCTTTTGAGTTTATTTAAAGGACTTTTTTATTAAATTAATTAAAATTATGTTATCTATTAAAATGTGTATTGCTATAACCATATTAACTATAGACGTATTATCCTTTTAAAAATAGAATTATTTTACAATATTTTATAATTTGTCTTATTTACAATTCAGTTTTATCAATATTTTTCTTTCTTGTAGTATACTAGAATAACTTTGCTATTAGATGGTATTAGCTGGACAGCGGCCGGAAGTTATAATGGAGATAGCATCTCGTGGTATGGCTTTTTGGGCATATCAATGTAGATTGAATCTCGCAACACAAACATCAAGAACAAACTACGAAAGACAAAAACTAAGTCAATTAAAAAGATTTTGTGATCAAAATATTCAAAATCTTGAACACGAAATAACTAGTTAGATTTTTATTAGTTTAAAATCTAATTATATAAAGACATTTTTATATGCTAACATATTGCATATAGTATATGCATACTAATATTTTATAATATATATGTTAACTATAAAAATGATACTCTTTTATAGAATTAAAGATGACAATTAATGGTTAGTTATATCTATATTTATTAAAAACTATATTTATCTAACTATCTTGAATGTTAAATGAATAAAGTATAGATCGCAAATACAAGGTTTTATTATCTAACCGGACTAAAAAGAGTAGTTAAACAATTTTCACGCTATTTTAAATAAAACAAACTTAATAAGTAGAAGTTTCGAAGGGATGTTAGGCCATTTGTTAATATTTTAACCCACATTTTGGTTTATCAACCTAATCATTTGGATTATACGTTTAGCTCATCTAGATAATATCATATATAATGTAAGTATAGTAAAGTCCAAATGTATACAATATATTTATAAAATATACTTTAATTAATATTTATGATATATATATATATATATATATATATATATATATTATAATATAATTTATATAAATTATTTAAACTATAATATATATACTTATTTATTTTATTTATGTATAAAGCATACATTTATATATATAAAGTATATTATTATAAATTATGTATTATTAAATGCATAATTTTTACTAACATGATTGATTCTTCCATATATAGAATACTAAGAACTTTGTGACTACTTATCTCTTCATATATAGAACATAGAATAGAAACTGACGGATTGAAAGAAAAGTATGAAAAATCAATGGAAAAGTTTATAAATAAAAATGACCAATATACGAATTTAATGGTAGGCAATTTTAATAAATTTAGATTTTTTTAAATAAATGATGATTGGTTACATGGGTATATTATATTATATTATATTACCAAGATACAAATGATATACATATTATACAATCTTATATAATTATTTGTAATTCAATTCAAATATATTGTAACTCTTATTATATAATAAAAATCTAAAATAACCGAGATACACACATGAAACTATAGTTTCTTGAACAACAAGTTAATCATTAATTATGTAATAGTTTTGTTAAATACTTGTAAGTTAAAAATTAAAATAATATGAATGCATGTATCTAATAAAATATTAAATTACCTGATTGTTTTAATTTGTGTTCACCAGATTGTTGTTTCCGGGGTATATTTGATTGCAATATATCATATATATAAATATATTAAACATAATAAAATGCAAACAATTTGTTAGATAACTTATGGTATACTTATATATATATATTAAGGATATTTAAACTTACTAAATAGTGATTAATAAGTTGTTCTTATATTACATACTCAGAAAATATTTCGTATGAAAACAGTGAGTATAATAATATATTATCATATATTATAAAAGTATTATCATATCATTTTATTTAAAAATAAATACCTTACTTTAACACATTAATACAACATAGTACATTTTATTATATATTATAGTATAGAAATTGATTAAATTGAGTATTCAATAGACACAGTATAGTTTATTTAATATCACATAATATTAATTATTGTATATAATTATTAAATACACAAAATGTAATAAAATATTAAAATGCATATTCTATAGAATATATAGGTTGAATAGAATATTATTGTACACGATATTTAGGATTGATAACGGGATATGTTATAAAACCGGTTTTAACATTTAGAATTATTACGATTAATATATTAATAAATCACAAAAATCTAAAATTTCACAAACTATATTTTATTTATGTCTCACTATACACATTTAGGAACAAAATGAACGCTTGAAAAGAAATACGGATACGATATCATCGCCATGCCAATCCACTCGGCATACAAATTTCCTACATCTCAGTGAATGCTCAGATAATGAATTACCAATATTTAATCCCAAGGGTTATTTTACTTAAATGGTATTTACATATATGTATTATTCACTTACAACATTCCTACAAAAATAATCTAGGTAGCTCTATATTTAAAAGAACGACAACTTCGTTCCTACCAGAGTGTTTGAGTGTTGATATCCCGAATTACCCTATCCACCACATCAACAGTCCGAGTAAAAACAGTTAGTAATTATTTGAGCATTGGAGGTTCATTAATTGATATATATAGAACAAACAATTTTAATTACTATTTATCTAGTAATTTAAAAATGATAAGTAGATGTAAGTATTTCCTAGAACTACTTATATTATTTGTTGCCGGAAAATAGAAAAACTCTATAATATTTTGTTTGTAACTTATAAATTATCTATTCTAACCCTAATTATTCAAACCATTTTATAAGTCATTACATATGTCATTATATTATAGTTACCTTAATTACAATATTAGAAACATTTAGAATGTTTCATTAGTATATTACATTATATTTAAATAATTTCTGATATAATATTAACCATCATAAAACAAAAGAACACTTTACTCTGAAACCTGCACCTCAAAAGACTTTTACTATAGAAAATATTAAATACACACTTGAAGATACCTAAAGATTTGAAAATGTGTATTAAAAGTGCATATACATACACATCCTATAAATTTATCATTTATTAATCTATATACTATATTCAGACATTTGTATATACTCAAATTATATATAATTGATTAATCCATACAGTAAATTTCTATTGATATATATATATAATGTATACTTTAATGCAATCATATTATGTGTATTTATTCTCACACAATATATAGTTTATATTATGTTACGTTTAGATTTATGTTAAATAATTTTCAGATGTGATCAATATTTATAATCATTCATTATAATTAATTAAATCAATTTTTTTTATAATTGACAAATTATAATATAATTCACACCTAATATATTAATATTAATAAATATTAAGATCCACACAAAGGTTAACTAGCAGAATTTAATATTATAATGATGTATAAAATAATATATATACACAGAAATAAATATATGATTTATAAAACTACATCATTTTAACAATTTCTATATATATTTGTATATATATATTTTAACTCGATATCTTTTTTTCCCGGATATAATAATTAATTTCTTGATTAATATTACATGTAATATATCCAAATTGATATAATAAAGAGATAATAAAATTTAATAACCACTTAATACAATATACTTTAATATGAAGCATTGTTAAATATTATTAATTTTTTAAGTGGTCTATTATATTGAATTGTGAGTACAACACTACAAGTATATTTAATAGTATTTAATTGTACTTCTGTGGCTATATTCCTTTACATATCTTTACTCTTGAAAATTGGAAAACGATAGTTATCAAATTAAATTAAAATTGAATAATTTTAGATATGTATACAATATTTATGTGCAATTTCTATTGTTATATTTAATTAAATAACAATAGTTATTATATAAAATACTCAAGTAATAATAATTATAAATATACTTATGCAATATATATATATATATATATATATATGTGTGTGTGTGTGTGTGTGTCTATGTACGACGCACAGTGTGCATGTGTGTTTTTATGTATATGTGTCTAGGTGGGTGGGTTTGCGTGTGCGACGCACATTGTGCGTGTGCGTGTGTGTGTGAACTTATATTTCTAAATAGGTTTGGTATTAATATTTCAATTTTCTATTTCTACAAGATTTTATTTAAATATATTTTTCTTCTATTGATAATCTTGTTGGCCATTTTTGAATAATTCGGCGTATGCTGTAAATGTATTGTATAATTTATAATTATAAATTTATAATTTAACGATAATTATATATTCAACCTAACATCACTTATATATTTATGATAAAATTATAGCAATATGTATATTAGTAATAAGTTAAAGTATGATGCAAATATAGTAATGCTTCAATTAATATACCAACACTTCCTGGACATAATAATGTTAGATAGGGCAGATCTAGCAGAATCAACAGAATCTTCGAAACTATAATCATCATCAAACATGGAGCCGACTGACGACTGTCTTCTCTGATGTATAGCGGCAGGCGGAGCAATGCTCTTACGTCTCGGCTCAGTTACATGGGTAGGCTTATAACTCTGTCTTCGCTGTGTTGGGGGTGGGGCAATACTCTTCTTCCTAGGATGGGCTACTGATATGCGTCTATCGTTTCCTGCTAATTCGGAATTTACATATTCTGATTTAAATTCCATGTCGTCTCCCTGTTTACAAAATTCTATATATATATATTCGATTATAAAATATCAATTAAATAGCATATACTGTAATATATTGAATGATAATAATCATAATTTAAAATAATTGTCTACATTTTATCTAAATATTTCCTATGGAGTTTTTGTGTAAACTTGGTTTGTATAATGATATAATTATAATAACATACTTTATCTATATAACATGTAGATCATTTAATAAATAATAATTGTACAATTTTTGGAAAAACAAACATTTAGTGAATCTCCGCTAAAGGGAACATTTTCCCCATATTCAGCATTTGTATCTCTTCTCGCCTGTGCGTTTTGTATAATCAAATCTTTATCTGTTTTTCTATAATATAACATTACGAATATTATTCGTAAATAATGTCAATTATTTATAGTATCTAAAATTATTTGCGATGCACTAATATAATGCTCTATTCGAAAATGAGTCAATATTATTAATAAATGAAATAATAAAAATATATATATTCCATAATACATATATATTATAAACTATTATAAATACTAATAATACAATAACCTTCTCAAAAGCAATCCGATGATTAATAAAGCACATACTATCAATGGAAATATAATCCAAACTGTGTAGATTAAAAATGTAATTATAATTAAAACAATCATTAATAATTAATTAATTAAGTGATATATTATTATTTAAAATTAATAACCGTGGTTTATTGACCACGATAATTATGATAAGATATTGGCATTAAAAATAAGATTATTATTTACAATATATATTCATATTGATTTTTATCTTAAAATAATATACAATTTGCTTATAATAGTTTCGATGAAATTAGTAAAATATTATTAAAAGAAATATAGCCATATATATCAATTAGTACTTACAGTTACTTATAAAATAATTTATTTATAATATTAGTATAATAGGGGTACACTTACATACCATTATATATGAGGTGGTGTTGATATATTGTAAATAGTGCGAATTAAATATCATAATAACATTATTATTATCTTATGTTAATAGCTATTATTCAATAGTTTATATTATAAATACTATAGTATATTATATTAACCATATTTATATATTATGGGTTATTAAGAGCATACATGATATGTATTATGGTACATCTAACCATCAAGTAATCATTATTAAAGATATATATTTATAATATATTAATAGAGTAATCGTAGATACGTATTAATCACTATTGTTACAATAATACATTTGTTGGGTACATCCAAAAATGTATTCTTTATAATAAAATATATTGTTGTTTATATATAAATAATGTAATTAAATCTTGAAATGAATACATAACCAATATTATAAATATATCAAATTAGCAATTAAATAATAATAATATGGATACTGCGATAAATTTAGAAATCATATTTAGAAAAAAATGTTCGCTTTTAATTATTATTTATATTCAATTAATATTTTATTTTGTAGGAATATAAAATAATATGACATCTAATATAATAACGTCAATGGAATGTAATGTATTATATTACATTAACCAACCACTCTTGAGAGCTCCTACATTTCCTGCATTACGGTTGATTATGTTAGATTTAACAGGATTAGCCACTTTATCCGTAGAGTTGACATCCGATGTCATTTTCTTGCTGGTATCCAGGGAATTATTAGTATCTGTTAATAATCCGCCCAATGTGGAGATTCCACCCGTTATATCGTTATGGTTCGATTCTACACGAAGAGTAGATGCCGATATATCTCTGGAACCAATTTCATTCAAGTCACCTGTCGTATTCGATAAAGATACTTTAATAGAGTTCGTAACACCAGGTTTAGTGCCAGTAATTAGTATTTTTGAGGTTTTCGATTCAGGCATAGTTGTATTAATTAATGATGAATTGTTATGTTTATTATTATTTCTAGATTCATGTGATTTATGTTTATTTTGTATAATTCCACTTAATACCCCCTGTATAGGTTTACCCGTTGTAGATTTACTAGTTATAGCAGTAACAGTAGGAATTGTCTTTGCAACAGGCACAGTTTGCTTGTACTTTAACGTTGTTGTTTCGATTCCTGTATGAAAAAGTTTTCTTCTTAAATCCTACTAGATAAGAGATCACTGGAATACTGATTTGCTAAATACTACTCGGAAATAGGAGATATTCATATAACAGTTAAATAATAATAATTTCATAAATTATACCTTCAGTATATATACGAATCAAGATTATATATTGATTAAATAAGTTTAATAAAACTAACTAATTACTACAAGATTAAATGTGTATGTTTCAAAAAACGGAAATGATGTCGTATGAACTTTACATTGATATTCATTGGTTTCATTTTTCCATAAATCTATAAAATAATGAACGTATTAATATGTTAATATCGTAATTTATTCATACTGTTAATAATATAAAACTAAAATAAAATGTATCTATTATTAATAATAATCAAATGGTAAATTCAATAGTAAATAATTTCTCAAATTATTTAAAATTTATATTAAACTTTGAAAACATTTATTTGAAACTATTTCTTATCGTTTATAAATCTCATATATGTAATGCAAACTTAATAAGATATCTTACATATGTATATTATAAGTCTCCTGCCAACTTCGCAGTTTCAGTACGGGTTTCGTACACTGTAACGGGAACACGTCGAACTTGCAGAGTCGCGACCCTTTAGTGCACATATATGTGTAGTTTCCATTGTTGTTTACATCGTTTAGAATGGACCGTCTCGTCTCGTACTTGCTTCCCTTGTAAGTGTCGTTCACTTTTCGCGTCCATTTGATGTAAGGGCAGCTATTTATGAAGTCGATCTTTGCATGTTTATCGTAGAGAAAAGTTATTATGGGGATAAATTATCATGAAATAGATGTAAATTTAAATGACCTATAGATTCATTATACTTTTGTTGATGGGATATACATTTCAATTAATTTATTTGTTTAAGATATTGTAATAATATTTTTATGAGTTCTATTGTAATTATTTTAAACTCGAAATATATCTAGTTATAATAAATGTAAAGTATATACTAATATATATCCTAGGATTTATACAAATCATATAATGATATACATATAATTACATAAAACGTAGCTATGTATATATTATTATATATATAGCAAATGTATTTGATATTTTAGTATTAACTTGGTGTACTCACATCATATCTAGTACAGTTAAAATCTACACCTGTTCCTTCTAGTGCAGTAACATTTATTGTCCAATTTGGTCTCGGCGGCCATTCCAAACTATCTATGTATAATAACACCATTACAATGCGTTGTGTGTATGTTGAAATGTTGGATCTACTTTTATACATTTTGAATCTATATTATATTTTTCCATATCGAGGTTGAATGATTTTATTATTTTCGTTAGGAGTGCTCGCAATATACTAGCCATTTTATTAATCATATTTAGCGACGTAAGTCTGGATTATGACGATTACTATTTACTGATTATATACAGTAGTTTTTTAAAACTTTATTAATTCCTAGCTATTTGCAGATGACGTAAAATCATCTTTCAAATTAAAACAAGTAAGTCGTATAATGGACAAATTTTATTTGTTATAATTATATATTTTATTCGAAATTACATTTATAAAAAAAACTAGTAAAATAAACAACTTAAATCATTTACTGATTTAAATACATAGGTAGAAAATAAAATCTCTGTTGATAAATTATATTATTCCATATGTATATATATATATATATATATATATATATATATATATATATATAATGCCTTCAAAATATTTTGAAAATTATGCCCACTAATAAAAATTACCCGTAATGTACTGCAATTTAGCCTAATTGAAACAAGTCAACTAATAACTATCATGTATACATCTAATTAGCAAAAAATATAAACATATCTAAATAATTATAATAGTAACTTATAAAATTTGCATATATCATCATATAGCATTATATATAAATATAGCATCAAACATGAAAATTGCATTTAAAAAGCAATAAAAAAGCATCTTTTCAGCATCGTATATTAAATATTCCATGTAATCTAAATAATTCAATATTGCTAAATAGATTCAAATTTATAGATACATAGTTCTATACTTCATGTTACAATGTTCTGATTATAAAAATCAGTTAATTCTAGAAATTGTTCTACATTAATCCAAATCTATGAATTGTAAAAATATAAAAATTAAATATTTTAGATATTTTTATTTTACATTATTAAAATGCAATATTGTAAATTTATAATAATTATAATTAATAATAATATATATATTGTTCATATATTTTAACTAGTTCTCTTAATAAATATTTTCATACATAGGAGTCTAATCTAATTAGATTCAGAATTTTTTATGAGACTATTTATTTTACGGTGGACTTGTTGAAGTCTATTACCCAACTATTATACTATTAAAGAAAATATCTGCAAGGAACTTAATACAATTTCAAAAATATTATTTGCAAATCAAATATAATTCTTAACTATTTTCTAACAAAATTACAATAGTTGAAACCATTTTTTTCCACTACATTATAGTTTAGGTCTTAAATTTTGTAATGTATATTTAATTACCATGACCATTGTAATGTTATTTTATATATTTTTATTAATCAATTTTTAATAAATATGTATAAAAGAAAACGATATTTTGTATTGTTTAGTGTGACATCCTAATAATGGTTAAATTCATTTATCTTTGTTATAAACATCTATATATAAAACTCTATATACTAACACATCGGAATTTCACTTGTGAATGCTGAATTGATTAACGAGATAACAAAAAGGCAAATCATGATATATTTTAGTTTAAATGTGTGTAATTTAATAGAAACTTACTAATTATTTGTTTAATATTAATTAATTATATTATTTATTTAGATTTCAATTTATAAATATAATTTAATTTTTTAAAATCCATTAATTATTCTATTATCGAATCTATTAATAATACTTCTATTTTAATAAAAATTAAAATAATTAACCAAATTAAATGTATTATATTATGAATGATAATAATATAATACAACATAATATATAAAGAATAATATATTATTATTATAATATTAGATAACTTTCATGATTTATTTATTATATACAATATGCATATTATTTTTTAATTTATGATACCATTGTAATTCTATTATAATATGAATACAGTTGTGTATAATTATATTATTTATTAATAAAATATACCTATTATGAACAATTATAATAAAGATTTGGTGGGTAAATATAAATGCAACTTTATAGTTTATATTATGTTACGTTTAGATATATTTTAACTAATATTCATTATAATTAATTAAATAAATTTTTTTATAATTGACAAATTATAATATAATTCACACCTAATATATTAATATTAATAAATATTAAGATCCACACAAAAGTTAACTAGCAGCATTTAATATTATAATGATGTATAAAATAATATATATACACAGAAATAAATATATAATTTATAAAACTACATCATTTTAACAATTTCTATCTATATTTGTATATATATATATTGCAACTCGATATATTTTTTTTGTGAATATAATATTTAATTTCTTAATTAATATTACATGTAATATATCCAAATTGATATAATAAAGAAAGTTAATATCAAAATAATAAAATTTAATATATACTTTAGTATTAGTTTAGCATTGTTATATATTATTAATTTTTTCAAGTTTTTTATTAATAGAATTTATTTTCTATTATTATACTTATTTTCGCACTAATTGGTTTGGGAAATGTAGTGATTTTATGTCGTATGCTATTAATTTATTCATCTTATTTAAACTAACTTTTAAAGAGTTATTTTAACAATATTTATGTAACATTATTTTAACAGTATTTTAATATTCAAATATATAAAACTTCATTATCATAGTTACCGAGTGGACGTGGGGATATTTAGTCAAATATATTATTTAAAATATCATTATAGTTATCATTATAATTATCATACACAAATATATTATACAATATATAATATGTGTAACTTATTAATGTTCATAAAACTATTTTAAACCTTGAGGTAATTCATTTTCTAGGAACATTTTTAAGTGGTCTATTATATTGAATTGTTAGAACAACACTACAAGTATATTTAATAGTATTTAATTGTACTTCTGTGGCCATATTCCTTTACATTTCTTTACTCTTGAAAATTGGAAAACAATAGTTATCAAATTAAATTTAAATTGAATAATTTTAGATAATTTATACAATATTTATGTGCAATTTCTATTGTTATATTTAATTAAATAACAATAGTTATTATATTAAATACTTAAGTAATAATAATTATAAATATACTTCTGCAATATATATATATATATATATATATATATATATATATATATGTGTGTGTGTGTGTCTTTATGCGACATACAGTGTGCGTGTGTGTTGTTATGTATGTGTGTATGTATATATGTGTGTAGGTGGGTGTGTGCGTGTGCGTGTGCGCGCGTGTGTGAACTTATATTTCTAAATAGGTTTGTTATTAATATTTCAATTTTCTATTTCTACAAGATTTTATTTAAATATATTTTTCTTCTATTGATAATCTTGTTGGCCATTTGTGAATAATTCGGCGTATGCTGTAAATGTATTGTATAATTTATAATTATAAATTTATAATTTAAACGATAACTATATATTCAACCTAACATCACTTATATATTTATGATAAAATTATAGCAATATGTATATTAGTAATAAGTTAAAGTACGATGCAAATATAGTAATGCCAACACTTCCTGGACATAATAATGTTAGATAAGGCAGATCTAGCAGAATCAACAGAATCTTCGAAACTATCATCATCATCAAACATGGAGCCGACCGACGACTGTCTTCTCCGATGTATAGCGGCAGGCGGAGCAATGCTCTTACGTCTCGGCTCAGTTACAGGGGCAGGCTTATAACTCTGTCTTCGCTGTGTTGGGGGTGGGGCAATACTCTTCTTCCTAGGATGGGCTACTGATATGCGTCTATCGTTTCCTGCTAATTCGGAATTTACATATTCTGATTTAAATTCCATGTCGTCTCCCTGTTTACAAGATTATATATATATATATATATATATATATATTCGATTATAAAATATATATTAAATATCATATACTGTAATATATTGAATGATAATAATTATAATTTAAAATAATTGTCTACATTTTATCTAAATATTTCCTATGGAGTTTTTGTGTAAACTTGGTTTGTATAATGATATAATTATAATAAAATACTTTATCTATATAACATTTAGATCATTTAATAAATAATAATTGTACAATTTTTGTAAAAATAAACATTTAGTGAATCTCCACTAAAGGGAACATTTTCCCCATATTCAGCATTTGTATCTCTTCTCGCCTGTGCGTTTTGTATAATCAAAGCTTTATCTGTTTTTCTATAATATAACATTACGAATATTATTCGTAAATAATGTCAATTATTTATAGTATCTATAATTCTTTGCTATGCGCTAATATAATGCTCTATTCGAAAATGAGTCAATATTGTTAATAAATTAAATAATAAAAAAATATATATTCCATAATACATATATATTATAAACTATTATAACTACTAATAATACAATAACCTTCTCAAAAGCAATCCGATGATTAATAAAGCACATACTATCAATGGAAATATAATCCAAACTGTGTAGATTAAAAATGTAATTATAATTAAAACAATCATTAATAATTAAGTAATTAAGTGATATATTATTATTTAAAATTAATAACCGTGGTTTATTGACCACGATAATTATGATAAGATATTGGCATTAAAAATAAGATTATTATTTACAATATATATTCATATTGATTTTTATCTTAAAATAATATACAATTTGCTTATAATAGTTTCGATGAAATTAGTAAAATATTATTAAAAGAAATATAGCCATATATATCAATTAGTACTTACAGTTACTTATAAAATAATTTATTTATACATATAGTATAATAGGGGTACACTTAAATACCATTATATATGAGGTGGTATTGATATATTGTAAATAGTGCGAATTAAATATCATAATAACATTATTATTATCTTATGTTAATTGATATTAATCAATAGTTTATATTATAAATACTATAGTATATTCTATTAACCATATTTATATATTATGGGTTATTAAGAGCATACATAATATATATTATGGTACATCTAACTATAATTGTATTTTTGTTCAAAAGAACTTGTAAATATGTCTATGCCATTATTCGTTTTGATTAAATTAAATTAAATTTATTATAGAATTAGATCCATCAAGTAATCATTATTAAAGATATATATTAATCACTATTGTTACAATAATACATTTGTTGGGTACATCCAAAAATGTATTCTTTATAATAAAATATATTGTTGTTTATATATAAATAATGTAATCAAATCTTGAAATGAATACATTCAGCTAAATATATTCAGCATATATTTATTCATAACAATTTTTACAATGAACTAACTGTAATTTTTCTCATTTGTACTTTCTGTGGATTTAATATTAATAATTACATAACCAATATTATAAATATATCAAATTAGCAATTAAATAATATTATTATTATGGATACTGCGATAAATTTAGAAATCATATTTAGAAAAAAAGGTAATCGCTTTTAATTATTATTTTAGTATACAATTAATATTTTATTTTGTAGGAATATAAAATAATATGACATCTAATATAATAACATCAATGGAATGCAATATATTATATCACATTCACCAACCACTCTTGAGAGCTCCTACATTTCCTGCATTACGGTTGATTATGTTAGATTTAACAGGATTAGCCACTTTATCCGTAGAGTTGACATCCGATGTCATTTTCTTGCTGGTATCCAGGGAATTATTAGTATCTGTTAATAATCCGCCCAATGTGGAGATTCCACCCGTTATATCGTTATGGTTCGATTCTACACGAAGAGTAGATGCCGATATATCTCTGGAACCAATTTCATTCAAGTCACCTGTCGTATTCGATAAAGTGCCAGTAATTAGTATTTTTGAGGTTTTCGATTCAGGCATAGTTGTATTATTTAATGATGAATTGTTATGTTTATTATTATTTCTAGATTCATGTGATTTATGTTTATTTTGTATAATTCCACTTAATACCCCCTGTATAGGTTTACCCGTTGTAGATTTACTAGTTATAGCAGTAACAGTAGGAATTGTCTTTGCAACAGGCACAGTTTGCTTGTACTTTAACGTTGTTGTTTCGATTCCTGTATGAAAAAGTGTTCTTCTTAAATCCTACTAGATAAGAGATCACTGGAATACTGATTTGCTAAATACTACTCGGAAATAGGAGATATTCATATAACAGTTAAATAATAATAATTTCATAAATTATACCTTCAGTATATATACGAATCAAGATTATATATTGATTAAATAAGTTTAATAAAACTAACTAATTACTACAAGATTAAATGTGTATGTTTCAAAAAACGGAAATGATGTCGTATGAACTTTACATTGATATTCATTGGTTTCATTTTTCCATAAATCTATAAAATAATTAACGTATGAATATGTTAATATCGTAATTTATTCATACTGTTAATAATATAAAACTAAAATAAAATGTATCTATTATTAATAATAATCAAATGGTAAATTCAATAGTAAATAATTTCTCAAATTATTTAAAATTTATATTAAACTTTGAAAACATTTATTTGAAACTATTTCTTATCGTTTATAAATCTCATATATGTAATGCAAACTTAATAAGATATCTTACATATGTATATTATAAGTCTCCTGCCAACTTCGCAGTTTCAGTACGGGTTTCGTACACTGTAACGGGAACACGTCGAACTTGCAGAGTCGCGACCCTTTAGTGCACAGATATGTGTAGTTTCCATTGTTGTTTACATCGTTTAGAATGGACCGTCTCGTCTCGTACTTGCTTCCCTTGTAAGTGTCGTTCACTTTTCGCGTCCATTTGATGTAAGGGCAGCTATTTATGAAGTCGATCTTTGCATGTTTATCGTAGAGAAAAGTTATTATGGGGATAAATTATCATGAAATAGATGTAAATTTAAATGACCTATAGATTCATTATACTTTTGTTGATGGGATATACATTTCAATTAATTTATTTGTTTAAGATATAGTAATAATATTTTTATGAGTTCTATTGTAATTATTTTAAACTCGAAATATATCTAGTTATAATAAATGTAAAGTATATACTAATATATATCCTAGGATTTATACAAATCATATAATGATATACATATAATTACATAAAACGTAGCTATGTATATATTATTATATATATAGCGAATGTATTTGATATTTTAGTATTAACTTGGTGTACTCACATCATATCTAGTACAGTTAAAATCTACACCTGTTCCTTCTAGTGCAGTAACATTTATTGTCCAATTTGGTCTCGGCGGCCATTCCAAACTATCTATGTATAATAACACCATTACAATGCGTTGTGTGTATGTTGAAATGTTGGATCTACTTTTATACATTTTGAATCTATATTATATTTTTCCATATCGAGGTTGAATGATTTTATTATTTTCGTTAGGAGTGCTCGCAATATACTAGCCATTTTATTAATCATATTTAGCGACGTAAGTCTGGATTATGACGATTACTATTTACTGATTATATACAGTAGTTTTTTAAAACTTTATTAATTCCTAGCTATTTGCAGATGACGTAAAATCATCTTTCAAATTAAAACAAGTAAGTCGTATAATGGACAAATTTTATTTGTTATAATTATATATTTTATTCGAAATTACATTTATAAAAAAAACTAGTAAAATAAACAACTTAAATCATTTACTGATTTAAATACATAGGTAGAAAATAAAATCTCTGTTGATAAATTATATTATTCCATATGTATATATATATATATATATATATATATATATATATATATATATAATGCCTTCAAAATATTTTGAAAATTATGCCCACTAATAAAACTTACCCGTAATGTACTGCAATTTAGCCTAATTGAAACAAATCAACTAATAACTATCATGTATACATCTAATTAGCAAAAAATATAAACATATCTAAATAATTATAATAGTAACTTATAAAATTTGCATATATCATCATATAGCATTATATATAAATATAGCATCAAACATGAAAATTGCATTTAAAAAGCAATAAAAAAGCATCTTTTCAGCATCGTATATTAAATATTCCATGTAATCTAAATAATTCAATATTGCTAAATAGATTCAAATTTATAGATACATAGTTTTATACTTCATGTTACAATGTTCTGATTATAAAAATCAGTTAATTCTAGAAATTGTTCTACATTAATCCAAATCTATGAATTGTAAAAATATAAAAATTAAATATTTTAGATATTTTTATTTTACATTATTAAAATGCAATATTGTAAATTTATAATAATTATAATTAATAATAATATATATATTGTTCATATATTTTAACTAGTTCTCTTAATAAATATTTTCATACATAGGAGTCTAATCTAATTAGATTCAGGATTTTTTATGAAACTATTTATTTTACGGTGGACTTGTTGAAGTCTATTACCCAACTGTTATACTATTAAAGAAAATATCTGCAAGGAACTTAATACAATTTCAAAAATATTATTTGCAAATCAAATATAATTCTTAACTATTTTCTAACAAAATTACAATAGTTGAAACCATTTTTTTCCACTACATTATAGTTTAGGTCTTAAATTTTGTAATGTATATTTAATTACCATGACCATTGTAATGTTATTTTATATATTTTTATTAATCAATTTTTAATAAATATGTATAAAAGAAAACGATATTTTGTATTGTTTAGTGTGACATCCTAATAATGGTTAAATTCATTTATCTTTGTTATAAACATCTATATATAAAACTCTATATACTAACACATCGGAATTTCACTTGTGAATGCTGAATTGATTAACGAGATAACAAAAAGGCAAATCATGATATATTTTAGTTTAAATGTGTGTAATTTAATAGAAACTTACTAATTATTTGTTTAATATTAATTAATTATATTATTTATTTAGATTTCAATTTATAAATATAATTTAATTTTTTAAAATCCATTAATTATTCTATTATCGAATCTATTAATAATACTTCTATTTTAATAAAAATTAAAATAATTAACCAAATTAAATGTATTATATTATTAATGATAATAATATAATACAACATAATATATAAAGAATAATATATTATTATTATAATATTAGATAACTTTCATGATTTATTTATTATATACAATATGCATATTATTTTTTAATTTATGATACCATTGTAATTCTATTATAATATGAATACAGTTGTGTATAATTATATTATTTATTAATAAAATATACCTATTATGAACAATTATAATAAAGATTTGGTGGGTAAATATAAATGCAACTTTATAGTTTATATTATGTTACGTTTAGATATATTTTAACTAATATTCATTATAATTAATTAAATAAATTTTTTTATAATTGACAAATTATAATATAATTCACACCTAATATATTAATATTAATAAATATTAAGATCCACACAAAAGTTAACTAGCAGCATTTAATATTATAATGATGTATAAAATAATATATATACACAGAAATAAATATATAATTTATAAAACTACATCATTTTAACAATTTCTATCTATATTTGTATATATATATATTGCAACTCGATATCTTTTTTTTGTGAATATAATATTTAATTTCTTAATTAATATTACATGTAATATATCCAAATTGATATAATAAAGAAAGTTAATATCAAAATAATAAAATTTAATATATACTTTAGTATTAGTTTAGCATTGTTATATATTATTAATTTTTTCAAGTTTTTTATTAATAGAATTTATTTTCTATTATTATACTTATTTTCGCACTAATTGGTTAGGGAAATGTAGTGAGTTTATGTCGTATGCTATTAATTTATTCATCTTATTTAAACTAACTTTAAAAGAGTTATTTTAACAATATTTATGTAACATTATTTTAACAGTATTTTAATATTCAAATATATAAAACTTCATTATCATAGTTACCGAGTGGACGTGGGGATATTTAGTCAAATATATTATTTAAAATATCATTATAGTTATCATTATAATTATCATACACAAATATATTATACAATATATAATATGTGTAACTTATTAATGTTCATAAAACTATTTTAAACCTTGAGGTAATTCATTTTCTAGGAATATTTTTAAGTGGTCTATTATATTGAATTGTTAGTACAACACCACAAGTATATTTAATAGTATTTAATTGTACTTCTGTGGCCATATTCCTTTACATTTCTTTACTCTTGAAAATTGGAAAACGATAGTTATCAAATTAAATTTAAATTGAATAATTTTAGATAATTTATACAATATTTATGTGCAATTTCTATTGTTATATTTAATTAAATAACAATAGTTATTATATTAAATACTTAAGTAGTAATAATTATAAATATACTTCTACAATATATATATATATATATATATATGTGTGTGTGTGTCTTTGTGCGACATACAGTGTGCGTGTGTGTTGTTATGTATGTGTGTATGTATATATGTGTGTAGGTGGGTGTGTGCGTGTGCGTGTGCGCGCGTGTGTGAACTTATATTTCTAAATAGGTTTGTTATTAATATTTCAATTTTCTAATTCTACAAGATTTTATTTAAATATATTTTTCTTCTATTGATAATCTTGTTGGCCATTTGTGAATAATTCGGCGTATGCTGTAAATGTATTGTATAATTTATAATTATAAATTTATAATTTAAACGATAACTATATATTCAACCTAACATCATTTATATATTTATGATAAAATTATAGCAATATTACATTAGTAATAAGTTAATGTACGATACAAATATAGTAATGCCAACACTTCCTGGACATAATAATGTTAGATAGGGCAGATCTAGCAGAATCAACAGAATCTTCGAAACTATCATCATCATCAAACATGGAGCCGACTGACGACTGTCTTCTCCGATGTATAGCGGCAGGCGGAGCAATGCTCTTACGTCTCGGCTCAGTTACAGGGGCAGGCTTATAACTCTGTCTTCGCTGTGTTGGGGGTGGGGCAATACTCTTCTTCCTAGGATGGGCTACTGATATGCGTCTATCGTTTCCTGCTAATTCGGAATTTACATATTCTGATTTAAATTCCATGTCGTCTCCCTGTTTACAAGATTCTATATATATATATATATATATATATATATATATTCGATTATAAAATATATATTAAATATCATATACTGTAATATATTGAATGATAATAATTATAATTTAAAATAATTGTCTACATTTTATCTAAATATTTCCTATGGAGTTTTTGTGTAAACTTGGTTTGTATAATGATATAATTATAATAACATACTTTATCTATATAACATTTAGATCATTTAATAAATAATAATTGTACAATTTTTGTAAAAATAAACATTTAGTGAATCTCCACTAAAGGGAACATTTTCCCCATATTCAGCATTTGTATCTCTTCTCGCCTGTGCGTTTTGTATAATCAAAGCTTTATCTGTTTTTCTATAATATAACATTACGAATATTATTCGTAAATAATGTCAATTATTTATAGTATCTAAAATTCTTTGCTATGCGCTAATATAATGCTCTATTCGAAAATGAGTCAATATTGTTAATAAATTAAATAATACAAATATATATATTCCATAATACATATATATTATAAACTATTATAACTACTAATAATACAATAACCTTCTCAAAAGCAATCCGATGATTAATAAAGCGCATACTATCAATGGAAATATAATCCAAACTGTGTAGATTAAAAATGTAATTATAATTAAAACAATCATTAATAATTAATTAATTAAGTGATATATTATTATTTAAAATTAACAACCGTGGTTTATTGACCACGATAATTATGATAAGATATTGGCATTAAAAATAAGATTATTATTTACAATATATATTCATATTGATTTTTATCTTAAAATAATATACAATTTGCTTATAATAGTTTCGATGAAATTAGTAAAATATTATTAAAAGAAATATAGCCATATATATCAATTAGTACTTACAGTTACTTATAAAATAATTTATTTATACATATAGTATAATAGGGGTACACTTAAATACCATTATATATGAGGTGGTATTGATATATTGTAAATAGTGCGAATTAAATATCATAATAACATTATTATTATCTTATGTTAATTGATATTAATCAATAGTTTATATTATAAATACTATAGTATATTCTATTAACCATATTTATATATTATGGGTTATTAAGAGCATACATAATATATATTATGGTACATCTAACTATAATTGTATTTTTGTTCAAAAGAACTTGTAAATATGTCTATGCATTATTCGTTTTGATTAAATTAAATAAAATTTATTATAGAATTAGATCCATCAAGTAATCATTATTAAAGATATATATTAATCACTATTGTTACAATAATACATTTGTTGGGTACATCCAAAAATGTATTCTTTATAATAAAATATATTGTTGTTTATATATAAATAATGTAATCAAATCTTGAAATGAATACATTCAGCTAAATATATTCAGCATATATTTATTCATAACAATTTTTACAATGAACTAACTATAATTTTTCTCATTTGTACTTTCTGTGGATTTAATATTAATAATTACATAACCAATATTATAAATATATCAAATTAGCAATTAAATAATATTATTATTATGGATACTGCGATAAATTTAGAAATCATATTTAGAAAAAAAGGTAATCGCATTTAATTATTATTTTAGTATACAATTAATATTTTATTTTGTAGGAATATAAAATAATATGACATCTAATATAATAACGTCAATGGAATGCAATATATTATATCACATTCACCAACCACTCTTGAGAGCTCCTACATTTCCTGCATTACGGTTGATTATGTTAGATTTAACAGGATTAGCCACTTTATCCGTAGAGTTGACATCCGATGTCATTTTCTTGCTGGTATCCAGGGAATTATTAGTATCTGTTAATAATCCGCCCAATGTGGAGATTCCACCCGTTATATCGTTATGGTTCGATTCTACACGAAGAGTAGATGCCGATATATCTCTGGAACCAATTTCATTCAAGTCACCTGTCGTATTCGATAAAGATACTTTAATAGAGTTCGTAACACCAGGTTTAGTGCCAGTAATTAGTATTTTTGAGGTTTTCGATTCAGGCATAGTTGTATTATTTAATGATGAATTGTTATGTTTATTTTTATTTCTGGATTCATGTGATTTCTGTTTATTTTGTATAATTCCACTTAATACCCCCTGTACAGGTTTACCCGTTGTAGATTTACTAGTTATAGCATTAACAGTAGGAATTGTCTTTGCAACAGGCACAGTTTGCTTGTACTTTAACGTTGTTGTTTCTATTCCTGTATGAAAAAGTTTTCTTCTTAAATCCTACTAAATAAGAGATCACTGGAATACTGATTTGCTAAATCCTACTCGGATACGGAGATATTCATATAACATTTAAATAATAATAATTTCATAAATTATACCTTCAGTATACATACGAATCAAGATTATATATTGATTAAATAAGTCTAATAAAACTAACTAATTACTACAAGATTAAATGTGTATGTTTCAAAAAACGGAAATGATGTCGTATGGACTTTACATTGATATTCATTGGTTTCATTTTTCCATAAATCTATAAAATAATTAACGTATGAATATGTTAATATCGTAATTTATTCATACTGTTAATAATATAAAACTAAAATAGAATGTATCTATATTAATAATAATCAAATGGTAAATTCAATAGTAAATAATTTCTCAAATTATTTTAAATTTATATTAAACTTTGAAAACATTTATTTGAAACTATTTCTTATCGTTTATACATCTCATATATGTAATGCAAACTTAATAAGATATCTTACATATGTATAATATAAGTCTCCTGCCAACTTCGCAGTTTCAGTACGGGTTTCGTACACTGCAACGGGAACACGTCGATCTTGCAGAGTCGCGACCCGTCGGTGCACAGATATGTGTAGTTTCCATTGTTGTTTACATCGTTTATGATGGTCTGTCTGATCTCGTACGTGTCTCCCTTGTAAGTGTCGTTCACTTTTCGCGTCCATTTGATGTAAGGGCAGTTGTCTATGAAGTCGATCTTTGCATGTTTATCGTAGAGAAAAGTTATTATGGGGATAAATTATCATAGAGATAAGTTATCATGAAATAGATGTAAATTTAAATGACGAATAAATTCATTATATTTTTGTTGATGGGATCTACATTTCAATTAATTTATTTGTTTAAGATATAGGTAATAATATTTTTATAAGTTCTATTATAATTATTTTAAATTCGAAATATATCTAGTTATAATAAATGTAAAGTATATACTAATATATATCCTAGGATTTATACAAATCATATAATGATATACATATAATTACATCAAACGTAGCTATGTATATATTATTATATATATATATATATATAGCGAATGTATTTGATATTTTAGTATTAACTTGGTGTACTCACATCATATCTAGTACAGTTAAAATCTACACCCGTTCCTTCTAGTGCAGTAACATTTATTGTCCAATTTGGTCTCGGTGGCCATTTCAAATTATCTATTTATTAATAACACCATTATAATGCGTTGTGTGTATATTGAAATGATGGATCTACTTTTATACATTTTGAATCTATATTATATTTTTTCATATCGAGGTTGAATTATTTTATTATTTTCGTTAGGAGTTACAATATACTAGACGTTTTATTAACTAATATTATATTTAGCGACGCAAGGTTTGAATTATGACTTTTACTATTTACTGATTATATACAGTATATTTTTGAACATTTATTAATTCCTCGCTCTTTGCAGATGACGTAAAATCATCTTTCAAATTAAAACAAGTAAATCGCATAATGGACAAATGTTATTTGTTATAATTATATATTTTATTCGATATTACATTTATAAAAAAACTAGTAAAATTAATTAAATCATTTGCTTATTTAAATACATAGGTAGAAAATAAAATCTCCGTTGATAAATTATATTTATATTGTATGTGGGTGTGTGTGTGTGTGTGTGTGTGTGTGTGTGTGTGTTTGTGTGTGTGTGTATATATACAATGCATTCAAGCTTCTATAACTATTCATATCATATGATGTTAATTTCTCATAATTAGCACAATATTTTTAAATTTTATATGTTCGTTTTATATGTTCGTATCCTTGAATATATTTATTTAGGGTGAACAATTTCCCTGTAAATAAATAATCATAACGCACTTTTATCAGTAGAATCCAAACAATTATAATAGTAACTTAATTATAAAATATGCATATTATTAACAATATAACACCAAACTAGAACATTGCATTTAATTGTGAATATTTTCAGCATATATTTTCCGTGCAGTTTAAATGATTCAATATTTATAAATAGATGTATTTTAGATACATACTTTTATACTTCATGTTACACTGTTCGCCGAACAGTGTTCGGGTTACAATAATCAGTTAATTCTGAAAATTGTACTACACTAATCCAAATTTATGAATTCAACAATATAAAATTTTAAATTATAAATATTTTACATTATTAATTAATAGTAAATCCTACGTAATATACGTTGCCGTTTATATAAGATAACGAGTATTATATTTATTATTTCAATTAACTTTAAAAACTATTGTAAAGGTTATAATATTATCTATAACTTTTACGATATATGTACATACTATAATTAAATATAAATATTAGTAAAATAATATTATCAATATTTATCAGATAGTTATTTTTTTTACATACTTTTGATATATTCAAAATATATTATTTTTAATTATAAAATATATTATGATATGTTTTATCAACATATGACGAAATAGCTACTGAAGTAAATATGGTTAGAATACAATATTGTATATTTATAATAATTATGATGAATATATAGTATCTATATATTTTAACTAGTTATCTCAATAAATATTTTCATACATAGGAGTCTAATCTAATTATATTCCGGTTTTTTTATACTACTTCTTTTACGTTTGTCTGTGGATTTGTTGAAGTCTATTAACCAACTGTTATTCTATTAAAGAAATATCTGCCAGGAGATTAATACAATTTCATAAATATTATTTACAAATCAAATATAACTTTTTCTAAATAGCCACAAATAGTTGAAACTATCTTTTCCATTATATTATAGTTTAGTTTTTAATAAATATGTATAAAAGAAAACGATATTTTTTAATGTATAATGTGACATTCTAATAATGGTTAAATTCATTTATCTTTGTTATAAACATCTATATATAAAACTCTATATACTAACACATCGGGATGTCATTAGTGGATACTGCATTGATTAACGAGATAACAAAAAGGACAATCATTATATATTTTAGTTTAAGAGTATATAGTTTATTAATAGAAACTTATTAATTATTTGTTTAATATTAAGTCTGTTATTTATTTAGATTTCAATTGAAAAATATAATTTAATTTTTTTAAATTCATTAATATTATATTATCTATATAATAATTCTTCTATTTTAATAAAAATTAAAATAATTAACAACATTAAATATATTATATTATTAATGATAACAATACATATATAAATATATAAAGAATAGAATATTTAGTTATAATATTAGTTAACTTTCATAATTAGTTAACTTGCATATTATTTTCAATTCATAATTACGATTGCAATTATATTATTATATGAATAACAGTTGTATATAATATGATTAATATGAATTATATTATTTATTAAGAAAATATACCTATGAAAAATTATGAAAAAGATTTAGTATAACTATATTGCATATATTGCATTTGTATTTACCTATAGGGAAATACAAATGCGAATTTACAGTATCAATTATTTTACCCTTAGATATTTGTTAACTCATTACAGATGTGATCAATATCTTTAATTATTCATTAGAGATAATTAAACTAATTTTCTTTATAATTTACAACTAATTTATTAATATTAATAAGTATTGAGACCCTAACAAAAGTTAAATCCATATGATAGAATTATTTATTATATACACACACAGAAATACCATTATTAATTTTATTAATAATATTATTACTGATATACATAAGTTTAACAATTTCTATATTAATATATAAATATATATATATATATATTGTAACTCGGTATCTTTTTTTTTTGAGTATATAATAGTTAATTTATTAATATTACATGCGATAAATCCAATTAATATAATAAAGAGTTAAGATCAAAATAATAAAATTTCCGAATATGCTTTTATATATATATATGTAAAGATAATATACAACACGTAATAAGCATTTAATATTATGTACTTTAGTATGAAGCATTAGTATATTATTAATGTTTTTCAACTTTTTTTAATAGTTGAATTTATTTTCAATTATTATACTTTTTTCGCACTAATTGGTTTGAGAAGTGCCGTTAGTTTATATCGTATGTTTGTCGTGTTCAGTTAAATTGATCCTTTTCTATTAAAACATTTAGTATATTATAATGAAATATTATAACGTAATTAAATATTAGATATTTTACAAAATTTATATTTATACATATTAGTCGTATCTTATTTATCATATTAACAATAAACATTTATAATTAAAAAGTATTATAAATGTGGCTTTTATATCACAACTATAAATTAATTTAACATACCTACAGTTATAGTGTACAATGTATACTATAAACATTATGATATGAAATCATATAAATATACAATGTGGTTTGGTTCCACATACTAAATTTGACCCATTAATATATAATTATCATAGAAAGTTCAACTATATAATATATATTAATATATGAATACTATCTTAACATTATATAAGCAATCTGGATTATTTAGTATACTATATAAAGTATACTATTGTACTTTTTAAAGTGTTATTAAATATATTATTAAGTATTTTATACTGTCTGGTATATACATATTTTATATATACATAATATACTTATATTTTATATGTATATGTGTGTTCTTAATTAGTTCGCCATTAATTATATATATTAATCGACAATATAATATGTAGCTATAACTATTATCAAACAGTATATCATTGTTAATAAATATTACTTATATATTTTTCTAAATACGATATCATAGATTGATAGATTATAAATTATTTTAATATTTATTTAATTACTGGAGGAAATTACATTATATTAAGAAATATCTAACCTACATTATTGTTATATAACATCATATATTACGACACTACAGTATATTTTACAATACCACATTCGGTTTCCAACTTTCTCCAAGTGGTATTCTTTTTTCATGAATAGGTCCGCATCTCGGATGCCATTGTGGTAGTAGGTGGTGTATTGTTCTGCAGTCGGTGGACTCATCGTGTGCAGGATACGTTTCTGGCGACAATTAAAGGTGACATGCATCGTTTATTAAACGGTTTCGAACGTAAGCGAAATGTCGTATTATTATTACTAGGGCGTAAGACGTGTAGGGCATTAATAGAAATATAGACCGCTATAGTTATAAGATGTATCCGTATTGTTACATATGTGTTTTATTCAAATTACCATATTAGAATAATCGATTTTGAAATCCATTTTACCGAATATAGACATGTGTATTCCCGCCTTTTTTAACTTTTCGTGATCTTTGATCATGTCTTCATCTATTTCGTTACTAGATGGATCACTGTTATCACGATTTTAATTCATTTTAATTAATGGCATAAATTCACATATTCGCATATGATATGCATGCTTTATTATTTATTATTCATAAATAAATAAATAGATCAGAAATATACTCAAATACGTAATCATAAACTACCCACTTAAATACAATTATAAATAATAAATGATTAGCAATTCATTAAAATCCATAAATATATAAATATTTGATAATACATTAATAATTGCTAATATATATTATGTTTAAACAATTTAGTAAAAAATACAAAATTCTAAATTCTAAATGACCTTTTCAACTCGTGCTCGAATGGAGATATATCATGTACACCAGAGAATGGAGATATAGTTATTATCCTATGTCCACTAACAGATGGCATATTCATCGATATACCACCATCAATATACTTCTGCAAATTAAATCCGTTTATAATAAACAATAAAATTAGTATAGTACATTTAATAAAACATATATGGTATTATAAAATTTATCAATCCATCCATACATCCATCCATCCATTCATCCATATATCCATCCATCCATCCATCCATCAATCCATCCATCCATCCATACATCCATTGAATTAAAAGTGTATTTATACACAAAATAACAAATAGATATCCATCCATTCATCGATCCATCCATCTATCCATACATCCTTCTATGCATACATACATTGTTCCATCTATCCATCTATCCATCAATCCACTATAATAACTATAGTAAACCAACCTGTTGACCTATATTGATGTATGCTGGTCCCGTTACGTGAGGAATACAACACGATGCTAGAAGACACTATTGTATTGTGTTATTAATATGTATATATATATATATATATATATATATATATATATATATATATGTATTATTAATTAATATGAATAATATTTATTATATTTATTATAAATAATTAATATTTTTATTTTATATATACATAAATAGTATTTATTAAATACCAAATTATATAATTACATATATATATATATATATATATATATATATATATAAGTGTGTGTATGTATTTATGTGTATGGGAATATATGTACATATGCGTATATACTTAATTATTCACATTTAGTTCATTTAAATTGAATAGAAAAATGAAGATATATCTAAAATTTTAAATTACAAAACACTATTGGTTATTAAACATAACTAATATAAGGATACTGATCACAATAAATACATATTGAATAATATATATGTTTAAACAAAACAAAATCTTAAACAATATTTGTAATAGATATGAATATTATCTTTTTAATTCATTATTTAAATTCTTTTAAATTTTCATCATCGAGCAAAATACAAAATTTTAATAAAATACAAAATATTTTATTTATGAAACTTTTAAAATATTAAGTATTTATCTCATTTAAAATAACTAAAA
Source organism: Osedax frankpressi (assembly GCA_964035775.1). Classification (NCBI taxonomy): domain Eukaryota; kingdom Metazoa; phylum Annelida; class Polychaeta; order Sabellida; family Siboglinidae; genus Osedax; species Osedax frankpressi. Next base: position 8,913,473 of record OZ038317.1, on the reverse strand, counting down.
AATGATTTTTTAACAGTATTTATGCATACTTATTTTAACAGTGTTTTATTATTATTTTTAGTATTCGTATTATATTTAAATATTCAATTATTTAAAACTTCATTAGCATAGTTATTGAATGCATGCCGGAATATTTAGTCAAATATTATTTAAAATATCATTATATGTATATTATACAATATAGTTACTTGAATCAAATGTTCATTAGAATGAAACTCCGAAATATTTTCATTTTTCCCATTCAAAATACTGGTTACCGAAACATGTAATTTTCCATTTACTTTTGTGAAAGCATCTATTTAATGGTTTTACAGGTTTGTATTATATAAACATGTATTATATGATCTATATTGTATTGCATTATAATTCATAATATAAATATAAGAAAATATGAAGACATGGATAGTCGCTAAAAACTGTTGATATTTATCATTGGTGTCTAATATATATAACTACATATTAACAGTATTTAAGAGAATACAAATATCAATTTTTTTAACTTAGAAATTATAAAATTTACTTCATTGATTTACTTCAAAAATATTGATTTATTCACTAGCTGCATATACTTTCTATCACGTGCTACCATGTATACGTTTGTGTATAGTATTCAGATACACAATATATTAAATAATTATTCAAATTAACTCACACAAATATATTACACAATACATATAATACGTGTAACTTATTGGCTTTTAGGAAACTATTTTAAACCTTGAGGTAACTCATTTTCTAAGAATATTTTTAAGTGGTCTATTAAATTGAATTTTGGGGACAACACTCCGAGGGTATTTAATTGTACTTCTGTGGCCATCTTCATATACATTTCTTTACTCCTCTGTTAAATATATAAAATCGTAATACAAATTGTAGATACTTTGTACAATATATTAGGTGCACTTATATTGTTGTATTTCGTATAAGTAATATTAATTATAAATATGCTTCTGCTCTAGTAATTTTTAATATAAATGTTAAATAAATAATAGATAACTTTTGCAAATTCACTATTGAATACACCAGTAGCAAGAAAACAAGCCGCCAGGCTACCGCTAGAGGCACCACAATAACACTTCACCTTTGACATGAAACTGGCCAACGAATGAGTATGATTTCAAAAAGTATACGTATATATTCATAACTAATTATTTTAAATCAAATATAATTATAGTATACATTCAATACGTAAATATGTATATCGCATGTTTTTCAATTTGAAATCATCTTATAAAAGCCCGTAAAGTATAGCATTGTAAGAATATAATTAAAATGTGACATGTGCCTATTATTTTAATGAAATTGATATATATATATATATATATATATATTTATAAAATAATATTATTATATACTGCTCTAACTAATACATAAGAACTAATACATATGAACACTAATAAGAAAATGACTATATTATCATAATTTTATATTCTAATATTTATATCAACATTTTCTAGTTTAGTATAGTTTTTTAAAAGTTTATTTATTATTATATCATGTATATATAAATATATATATATATATATATATATAATTATTTACATGTATTGTTCAAGTTAATTATTATTTAAATAAAACAGTTTTTGCTGAATATATCCATATTTGATTTTATGTAAATAAAATATATTAATTATAATATATAATAATTATTTGAACTAATTATTATACAAACTTAATATCTCTTTCTTTTTGGGAATTTAATCTACTTACAACTCCTACATGGTATATTCCTAGAAATCCAGCTCCGCAAAAAGACAAGGCAACTGGATCATCTATAAATAGAAAATTTTAAAACACTTTTAAATATATATATATATATATATATATATATACACATATATATATATACAAACATACGTGTGTGTATATATAATTTAGTATGCGCGCATGTGTGTGTATGGTGTGTGCATGTGTGTGTGTGTGTGTGTGTGTGTGTGTGTGTGTGTGTAAATGCGCGTGTGTGTGTATTTATTACCACAATTTGAATTCAATTGCGATTTGTCGGATATCTTACTTTTACTATCATTTTCTGAAAGTGATCTTGATCTTGTTGTAATTGTATGTAGTCCTATTTCTTTTGTGCTCCTAAATAATAAATATAATGCATACAATAAACTTATATTACATAATGTATTAGCTAATCATTTGTTAAGTAGATTTTAAAGTAACATAAAAAATGCAATTTACAAATAATTATTCTACAAACCAACATTATATTTGTTAAATATTTTGTTTGATATCATAGATTGATAGATTATAAATTATTTTAATATTTTATTTAATATAAAATAATAATTTAATTCTTATAAAAAATAAAATTATAGTAAACAACACACAGAAAATTAAGCATACTCAAGAATCAAATCACATTAGACAAACTCGATAACAAATAATTTTGGTAAAATACTATAATAACACACTAACCGTAAAAATAAATATCTTTTCAGAATCAGACGATTTTTTAGCATTTTTTAAATAAACTTTAATCTAAAAAAGCATCGATGGAGATTAAATTATCTAGTAAGTAACTATATTTGAAATGTTTGAATATATATATATATATATATATATATATATATATATATGTGTGTGTGTGTGTTATATTATGATTAGTAATGTAGTATACATTTATATAATAAATACTTATCAAAGTTCAATATATTATAGGTTTTTATTATTATATTATTATATTTATATTATTATTATATTATATTTACATATATGAATTTATAAATGAATTAATATACTAAATAAAAATACCCTATAATATAACAAATATTTAATAAAGTATAATATACGATATATATTATGGATTAAAATAACGTTTATATTCGTATATAATAAACATATTAAACAAAATAAGGTGAAAATAAACATATACATCAAGGAAAAAATGATTTAGAAATAGGAAAATGTATAAAAACAAACAAGTATGAACTCACTTCAAATAATGACTTCGGTTATCGAATAAATGAGCGAGCAAATGAGGTTTTATTATTTTTAATTATAAATAAAAAATGTAATTAAATATTTCAAATCAATGTTTGCATATTTATATGATGAAAATATATGGATATCATGAAATATAAAATAAAATACGTATAAATGATCAAAATCATTTATATATTATTATGTCATTATCCTGTTCAACGCGAAGAACTTTTTTTAAATTAACAAAGTTCGTTATATATGGAGCTTATAAAAGTATAAATTTATTTACTTCTATGAATACGGTTTATATTTTTAAATAGTATGAACTCATATGTTACATATAACTATTTTATACCATAGAATGGGGTATAAATAGTAATATGATCATATTTAAAAAATTAGTTTTTATTATAACATATAATTAGGTCATGTCGAAGTATAATATGTATATATATTCCTTATATTTGAAATACAATACATACTATTGATAATATATTATATATATATATATATATATATTCATTTTGTTAGTATTAATTAAGGATAATATTAAAATAAAGATGGGAGAATTATCTAGTTTAACTAATCAAATTCAAGCCAATGGATTTGCAAATAAATTAGCCAAAACAGGAGAATTTGTATCTATCAAAGGACACCAATTAAAAAGAAAATGCGAAAATGTTTAGCAATGATAATTAATAATAAATTCTATATATTTTGATTTCATTAACCATTATCATACTCATATTATGTATTTCTATAATTATTAATTATAATTAGAGTAATCTAGAAATGTTGAAAAATATGGAATTAGCTGATGATTCGGATATTTGTTTAAAATCAATTAATTCAAGGGTAATTTTATATATTGTATATATCTATGTATTAATATGTATACATTACTATTTCAAATACATGTATATACAATATACGACGTTATATTTTATGTACAGTATACATATGTGTATGTAAATAAACATACATATATGTACATAAATATAGTTAGTCATATATTATAATAACTATGATATTATATAAACTAATTTCGTCTATATATAGACGAAATTAGTAATAAATAAGTAAATAGCATAAACTATTTAATATGTTTAGATTATATAATTTAAGTAATTCATATCACCGAATTCGAATATATATTCTTCCATGTATGGAAATATATATAAAAAATATGTATCTACAAAATATTAAATTATATTATGCATAAGTATAATAATAAATATAATAATTACAGTTTTTATATATCAATAATATATTTATATATAATACATTATATAATAAAGTTATACTATATGCGTATATCGTCGATTCTACAGGTGGTTAATAGGATAAAGCATTCAAGGTCCTTAACAACAGAGCGATGTAATAATACAAACCCTACGAATGTCCATTTCACGTCGGAACCAATACTGCCGCGTAATGACGTCATTTGGGAAATGGACGACGACAACAATAATGAATACGCGAACGACGAAGCGAAATTTCCATCCGCTAAAGAACCGCAATGGTGCAGTAACCTGGGCAACAGGGCGAAATCCGATTCGGCCTTATTGCTCAGGGATACAGTACCCGCTGGTAAGCGTGCCCATCCCACAAAAAAGCATCGCGATCACGTACCTAAACTTAGCCAAACCGTTACCGACGCACCGTTAATCGCGGACACGGGCACCGATTTCTCGGCCGACATACAAGAGATAGTGGACATAATGGACTCGTTGTCGTTGGAGAGTTTGAACTCGCCCGATATCAACAACGCCCTGCGACAGGTCGAAGAGTTATGTAACGTCGATATGGAAAATGATGCGTCATTAAATGCACGGTGAGTCCGCTCGTATCGACATCGTATCGGATTGTAATGATAATAATCGTGCGTAGTATGAAATACGTTGTAATATAGTTATTATGCATATCTTATTGTTTAGAGGATACAATCTCAATGAAGATATAGACGCATATGATATTATATTAATATGATAATTATTCACTGCATATAATATTATTTATATTATAAATAAGTAATATTCAGTCAATAAATGTGTTGACAGGGCGAAGTTGACATAATTATGATTAATCTGCTATAATTACTACCTATAGGTATCAATATTAGAATAAGAATCTCTTTATTTATATTGATAATTACTTTTTAATTAGAGAATATCTACATAATATATGTTTATACATATGTGAGTTGATATATTATTGTGTATTTTTAATTATGCATTAAAGTAGCTATATATATATATGGTTATTATTACTTGAAGATATATACATTTTTCTAAATTTCCATTATTTTTTAAATATATTTTATTCTGCACAATAAGAAGTACTCTGGAAAGTAACTTAAAAGTAGTATAATTATTAATTATTTTATAACATCCGGAATAGTATATCTACCACCTATTATAGATAATAATACTATATTTATATAATACTTAATACTTATAATAATAAAATATGAATAATATAAAAACAATCAGACGAAATGATAATGAAAACGATGTTGATAAAGATGAAACTGATCACTTTAAGGATTCTGACGTAGGAAATGATTCGTATACTCTTGGTAAACATATATTAGATATAAAATATATTAGATCAACTATTATTTTCTATAGATTATTCTTAATTTAAATGCCATGGGTTATTATATAAGTATTAATATGTACGATATAACAACGATATAACTCCAATAAATTAAAACATTTTGATTTCGTGTAACTATTAAATATTAAATAGATAATATTAGAAATATAATATTGGACATATAAATTATTTATAATCTATAATTCAATATGTGATTATTTGTATTAGAGAATGATCTATTTTTATATATTCAAATTGTATAATTTTAAGTATTACATTATAAGGTATAACAAAATAAAAAATAGATAACTGTGTTGGTAAATAATAAGTATTCTTTACTAATAGAAGAGTACTAAACATTTTAAATCACAAATTACTCTAATGTATTTAGATATTAGAGTACTTTATATTTTATAACACGTATTACTTCAAATTATATCATATACTATATTGTATCGATATTGTGCTGCTATTATATGATATAATATACAATATTATATTTATCTTCAGATTATAATTTAACGATAATATATTAGTTGAAACATTTAAATCCACAATTGATTTATTAATATTGATTGTATTTTATAATCAATAATTTTAGTCAGTAAATCTTAAATAAATGTTTAAGAAAATTAATACATTAATTTGTAATGTTAAAAATAATTTTATATTAGTACACTATACCCAGCAACTGTAGTAATATGGTGTATTTGTTTTGTTAAATCTAATAATAATGCTAATAAAAATTACAAATAATATAAATGAATTATTCAATGCAATGACTGGGGTGGATTGCTGGGCACAATATGTATATATATATATATACCTCATAGTTTATAATATATTTTTATGTTAGAACAGGGCTGTGTTTAAAAGTAATATGATATATTCAATGCAAGTAATTAAATTAATTTGCGTTTTTTCAGAGAAACGACCCAAGAAATCATATGATATAATTATTATATCATTCTTAATAATAATTAATTATTTTAAACAAAATTTAAATAATATATTTGTAATATAAATAAAATATATTTTCACTTTTATTACATAATAACATAACTAAAATTAGATAAATGGAATATTATGTACCATCCTATTACAGTTTACATATATATAATATAATTAAAATATATATTCAATAACAATATATTATATTTATTGTTCCTTATAAATCCTTTAAATATAAGAATTTATAATAGTTACATTATCTAGTTTATTATGTAGTATTGTTTATTGTGATTATAAATTTAAATTGAATTGAAATTAGAATTACCTAGATTGCATTATATGTATATATATATATATAAATTTGGTTCTGAATATATTATTATTGCCATATATGTTAATCATATAAGTTGATGGGATTAATTATATATAATTAACTAAAATGAATAGTTACAAATTAACGTAATATTTAAATATTTACACATATAATGTGTTAATATGTTAACTGTATATAATAATAATATATTAGTAAATAATACACATTCGAAATCTAATATATTATATAAGTTAGTGCTATATTTTGATATAACAGAAATGCAAAATCCCATATATAGTAAGCTTGATGTAAATGTATTATAATGTTGTATATTAAATATATGATACTATAATGATTAATGAATATTATGATATTATATTAATATTTTGTACGAATTAAAATAATATTTACTTGGTATATATAAAGACGTTTTACTATATACGTATTATAAAATAAGACATATGTATATATTACATAAGTTTTGCATCAAATTAATAACACAATTAATTTGATTTTATATCATTCAAGTATAGTTATCAATCAACTTTGTTTATTAAGTCATGGCATTTGACCAATCAGCAATCACCAATAACAAAACAGACGTTGCAATTTAATAGCGCGCGCTTTTCCTTTATAAACAAGCTTTCATACACACATCGTTTATTCTCCATTCTATTATCTCAGCACGTACTTCGTATCTTCGTATAATACCTGTAGATAAATAATCTAGAATTACAACTCCAGAATAACAACGAAGTATCTATCATACTATACTATCACAATAGTAATATACCGATAACAATACTATATTTGTATAGCACATTTATTTGTTTATCAAATACATTAGACCCATACATTTTTAATACAATTACCTATATAAGAGTATGTTATAACACAAAATTAAACACAGAGTCATTAATGCGTATATCATAACACCATATAGTTTTCCGCGTATTCCCAGGTTAATCTTTAGATCTATATTAGAACCCAATGGATTTCGCTTTCTGCCACAAGCGTAGAAAATCATACAAATTTACAGAGGACGTGGCTAGAGATTGGGATTACTACATACCGGGAGTGGAGTGGACACCGCGCCGCATCAAAACCATTACGACACTCAGACCACCACCTAGTACAGATGAAAATCGTGACCAAGAAAGCTCGAGAGACGATACAGAAGAAGAGGTCACCACCACTGAAATTGACTATAGATTGGATCCCGATGAATACCGTTTTTCATTGCCTACAAAAGATAGCTGCATTCGAGCGGAAAACATTTCCCCTATACATCCGGATACGGACCACGCAATTAGAATCACTGTTAGTAATATGTTTCAATATAGTTAACAATAGCTACTACTGATAATACTACTAATAATATTTTAAAAATTAAAATTGATATCATGATATCATTATAATATATTATATCATTATAATGTGATGTGTAAAATATATGAAAACTTTCATATAAATGTATACGCATTTACTTCTATATATATTATTCTTATAGTGTGTAGGTAATGAATGTATGTTAATAATAGCTAAATATCTGAATTACATTAATTAATCACTTTTATTGCACTATTGATATATTTGAAATGAATTGAATGTATATACAAATTTTATATAACAAATATATTTACTTATATGTATATATTTGATTTGTTATATAAACGTATAATATACATTTTATATATATATATATATATATTGAATAATGAAATTATTTATATTTTACTAATGAATTCGTATAAATAGTAATTTAAAATTAATTAAAATTAAAATTAAATTAGTTTTTTATATTGTATTTATTATATAGTATTATATAGTATTTTATTATACAAATTTTGATTATATCCAAGCAATGATGTAATACTACATGTATACAACATTTTCTTGTTACACTTTGTATAAAAAAAAATATATATTATAAATAAAAATAACCTGCATTAGTTTCTGATAGTTGAATCAAATAATAAATATGATATGCAATGACTAATAATTAACAATTGCAATGAATTTGTATATATTTAATTGATAATTTGTAAAGCATTTATAATAGATGTTTCTCTCATAACATTGTTCTCTCATAAAATACGTAAAACGATGAAACAAATATGAATATAAACAAATCTAATAATAATCATACATAATTGTAACTAAATAATAAGTATTTACAATCATATGTGATATAATTATTAACTTATTTAATTACAAAATATACACATGCATATATATAAACATATTCTTACCACATAATTTGTTATACAAAATTGTTAAAAAATAATCTCTATTTATTATCTATCAATGATTTATTCTAATATATGAAACTATATATAATTATTTACTCTAGGTGTCGTTTGGATTTAAAGTCTAACTCCTAGACATATTTATATACTAATCAGTATTATATCCGGTTTAAACGTTATCACTATAATGATACCATTTTTTATGAGTAAATCATTATTCTAAATATATCTCATTATTTAAATACATATTTAGTACATTATAAACTATTATATATTTACAAACAAGTAATACCAGCAAAATATCTCGATATCTATAAATAACGTCATGGTATCTAATAGAATAATATATATTGAGAATATACACGGAAATGTTCGATTAATGCGAATTTAACAAACTACGTGTAATTTAATGTATATTATAATATAGATATAGATATCTATTAATCTTTCACTTTACGACTCTCTGGGTATACACATTATATATACACAAAGATTCAAACTATAATCGTACTCATTTTGAGTAACTAAACCATTCATACTATTAGAGGCTTTGATGATATATGCTGTTTGTGTTTTTTATAGTTTACATTCGAATTAAATAGAGTATATATATACTATAGTATATCAATTATAGTTTATAAAGTGAGGGAATCTATGTATTTATATAATATCTATAAACGCATTCGTTATTAGTTGATCTTTCAATTTACATAAATGTATTTATAAATGTATATTATTATATAGACTTGATAGACACCAATTTCTATAGATATAAATATAGTGATAATAGACACATGTGATAATGATAATAGTATGTCTTTACTATTTTGTATACTTTATATTGTATTGTTATTTCTAATATATATATAACATATATATAATATATAGATATATATATATATATATATATATATACATATATATATATATATATATAATATATAAATATTTCGACAGGTATTAAATTGTGTATTATAACTCATTATAACCATACTTATGTTCTATGTTTATAGAATAATAAAAATGGAAGCAAATTTGTTAGACCAGAAAAAGATATTTTAGTTAGTTTTTATTTATTTAATTATATTTATAGAATAAGTACTTTATAAAATAAATATATACAATTTATATATATCTGGGGTTTACTTTATACAATACCAAATTCTGTATGTAGACTTGGAGATAATTACTTAAATACTTATATTTATAATCTATTTATGCAAGCAATGACGACGATGAAATATGAAACAGAAAGCTTAAACCTTCTGTTTCATTAAAGTCCTGGTTTTTCGGTGTATTAATGTAGTGTATAAATAAAGTGTACACAATAAAATGCATTGTTATACAGTGGATGCCATATCTTATATAACCGACCTATATATATTGCATTATTTGAGGCAATGTTGTTGATATCATAATATTTGATTAATATATTTCAAATTACTGACTTACGTGGTATTGGTGGTATTTATAGAACAAATATGTATGCGTTATTATATAAACTACACTTTAAACTCTTGTAATGTAAAAGAAATACAACATAATATTTTAAAATAGTAAATCTAAATATTGATCATATTGATTTTATGTAATATGTTATGAATTGAACGTATATTATAGTAACGTATACTATATGAACATATTATATATGAACGTATATTATGAATATATAGTATATGAACATAACCTTACTTTATCAACTTTCATAGTATCATTTATTATAGACAATTACTAAATCTAGGTCATTTTTGCATACACAATGTGTAAATTACAATTCAAATTACAGTCTAGAATTTCTTATATCCTACAAAATGTTGTACGTGATTGAGAACCTTGTTAAATGAGTGTGTCAAGCTTGTCGATTACGTATACAATTATAGTAATCTATTTATAATTAGCTGAAGGGTGTGCGACACTGTACACTTATATTTGCTATTCACAATGCAAGCTGCGATAACGCAATGTAACTAAAGCTTTGTAATATGGTGTTACCTAGATATTAGATATACCTAGATATTAGATATACGGTCTAATATCAATATGCGTTCGTATATTTTGATTATTGTCTAAACGGTAACTTTGGCTTCCTTACATATATAGCTACGACCACAGCGGCTACTCATTCCTATAGATGCTGAGTAACACTGAACATCTCTTAACACATATATTATATTTTATAAGTTCGTATCCCATTATTTACTATCTACAACTTCATGTGGTTAGCAAACATGTTAATATTACTATGTGCATCTCCTACACATGTTACTTCTGCAAATCTGGTATTTTACAAGTTTATTACATTTACATATACATATTCAAATTTCAATTAATTTGTACACAGTACACTTTAGTTAACATATATATATACATATATATGTATATGTTATGTATATGCTAAAGCATATAATATATAGTATAGTATACTTAGCATACGCATTGTTAAAAAATGTCGTATATTTTTCCATATTCTGTTTTCTCACATCTCACATACATGCAATATCGTTTTTTCTCATATGTACCGTCTACCTATACACAGTCTCTCAAGCAAAAGTACGACGACTTCCAAGTCAGTATTGACATTGAAGATTCACTTGTGACAGTTAAGTCCCCTAATACACTGCTCTCTCGAACCCCCGATACCATATCCTGGAATGGAAATCTCTGGAAATCCGCCACTGGAAGGGTAAGGAAGATCTTACAACAGGTTATGTAACGATATCGATCGATCACCTTTTTATTCTACCTGCATCATCGGTGCCAGCAGGTTACGGTCTACTGAGCGCCCGTAAATAAATAACATGAGGTACCCGTATTTACCTCCTGTTTCTAATTTTACTATCTGAAAATCTATAAATCATAAAATTCTATTAGCAGATTGTTAACGTGTTCATGTTTATTACGAATAACAAAATGGTGGACTATAGCAAGTCATTTAGTTAATTCATATAAACATCCTTTATTATATAACTATTTCAATTATTCAAATTACATCGTTATAATAAGAGCATTTTTTTCATTAACTATATTTATATTTTAAGTTTACGAACGTAAGAAAATAACTATTATCATAATTTCTTATCTCTTTAGATAGTTTATCGGATGTAATAATATGAACGGACGCCATCCGTTTGTTTAGATAATGGGTCTATTATAATGCGTCTCAACCACAACTATAGACAATATTCAGTATAATATACCAGTATTATGTTATTATACTATATGCATATATTATATACGAGGGCAATACACACGGTGTACACATACATACATACATGCATACATACATACATACATGCATACATACATACATACATAAATACATACATACATACATACATACATACACACAGACACACACACACACACATACATACATACTCACAGACACACACACACACATACATACATACATACATACATACATACATACATACATACATACATACATACATACATACATACATACATACATACATACATACATACATACATACATACATGCATACATACATACATACATACATACATACATACATACATACATACATACATAAATACATACATACATACATACATACATACATACATACATACAGACACACACACACACACATACATACATACTCACAGACACACACACACACACATACATACATACATACATACATACATACATACATACATACATACATACATACATACATACATACATACATACATACATACATACATACATACATACATACATACATACATACATACATACATACATACATACATACATACATACATACATACATACATACATACATACATACATACATACATACATACATACATACATACATACATACATATATACATATATACATACATACATACATACATACATACATACATACATACATACATACATACATACATACATATATACATATATACATACATACATACATACATACATACATACATACATACATACATACATACATACATACATATATACATATATACATATATACATATATACATATATACATACATACATACATATATACATACATACATACATACGTGCATGCATGCAGCTGGATTATCATATTCTACAAACATGATAAAAAAACATTGGCATAACATGAATTAAATTATTACATAGTATATATATATATATGCCTTATATGCATTGTAAACCCTTGTTCTAAACAACTGTGAGAAGGATATGAACTTCTATGATAATATTAAAATGTATAATGTTCTATACACACACACTCACACATTTATAGTATATATATATATATATATATATATATATATATATATGTATATATATTATATACATGTAAATATGTATATACATTATATAAATAGTTAATTGATATTGAATATGGCTGAGGTAAAATGAAATGTAAGTTATTGCATAACTAAGAAATGCCTTAGGGTGATGTAATGATGTAATAGCCTAAAGCTAATAAATAATATGTTTGTTTAAATATTAAAACATATTTCATCAGTTCATGGAGCTTGTTGCATCACCACCCAACAATAAAGAATTAACTGCAAAAAGAGCTGCCAGAGCTGCAATTAAAGTAGATGCCCAATGTAATGTTTGTTAATTATCAAATACAACATATTGAATTTCAAATAATCATTAAATCAAAAACAACTAAATTCTAAACATTTCAAATGATGGAAAATTAAATCACTTAGGTTCCGAATAAAAAATGATTTAATAGTTGAAAACATTTTATTACATTTACAAAATGATTAAATAATATAAAACAAATTATGCAATACAAAATTATAAATTATCTAGAATATTTGGGATTCATTGTTAATTCATCAGAAAATAGAGTTATGTAATTAGTAGGTCAAATATAAATTACAATAAATCTATTCAATAGATTTTTTGTTGATTAACTATTTAAGTTCAAACTATACAGGTAATTTTCTCATTGCATAATTACTGTTATACAGATCAAATGATTTTACAACTATTACATCAATATATTTACTGAATAGTATTTATAATCACATTTTGTAGAATGAATATATATTCGATTAATATTACTAGATAATAGCAGTTTCAAAAGAGATCATGGCTGATAATAATGGATTTACTGACTCTGGCTATCTGGATGACTATGACATTCCCTGTCTGCAGAGTGGCAGAGATAGTACACTAACCAGAAGTCGTAACACCAGTCATAACAGTGATTCTATTTCAGGCAACTCAGTTAAACCAACTTGTCCTGTACACTTTGTTTGTGGTTAGTATTGTTGTGAATACTCCTTCATTTACTTATAACATTATAAGTTCTTACAAATGGCATAGATCTTTATCTTTGATATACAAAAACATCAAATATGAATGTAAATAATTGCCTGTTTAATCTATTGTCATTAATCTATTTAATTATCTCTTTATTTACACACACATACGCATATTTCCATACACATACACATACACATACGCATACATATATATATATATATATATATATTCACCTATATAAACACACTCCCACAAACTGTACTTACAAATTTATCTATTTATTGATCCATAAGTTTATTAATATTGCAACAGAACCATCGGACGGAAAGTCATCTCTATGTTCCAGGTGCATGAGGGAATGCAAAGCAACTTCAAGTGAATCTTCTCTAGTGGCAATTGGGCAGCATTGCCATCTAAAGAAATCTCCTCAAAACGCGAGAAATAATTCTGACATTAGACAATGGCATATGGACAACCACTATAAAACTGAGTTAGTTAACTGTTGAATTATAAAATACATGTGAAAGACGTATGTAAATGCGTGTCAATGATATAATTACTATATATGGTACAGATCTATTTCACCAGAACTATCGAGTACAATAGAATGCATGACACCCACATCGCCTGAAGACTATACCCTTGAAGTGAACACTCCTTTTATTGATCAAATATTAAAAGGTTTTAACTTATTATTTTAACAAATAATAATGTTTATATTATCAGCTTTACATACTGTTGTATAATAATACATTACTTCTCATTAGTTGATTATATCATTACATAATTATGTATAATTGATAATATAAATATCATAGAATATATGATTCATATTTCTATTTATAAATATGTCTATACATGATTTAGGATCTGTAAGTGACATGGGCATTTTGTTTCCTACTTCATCTAGAAGTGATAAGTATTGTTTAAATCATTTGGATGACAATCACAAAGATGATTTGAGGAGGCAATTATTTAATAATGATGAAGATCTGGAACAACGGATCTTTCAGCAATTCGTCATTGATCTCACCACATGAAAATAAACACTTGTTATTAATATATAAAATTTAATGTAAAATTTAATATGTAAAATTTTAAAAAAATTCATATAAAAAATATTTCTCCTTTCATTCCTAACTAAATTTAATAAAATATTTCTTAATTTTAGATATTGCCTAACTTTTGACGATGCAGATTGTGATTGTGAAATAGAAGGTTATTATTATTATCTTCGAATTTATAAATAATTTGATATTATATATAAATATACTCTAGAAATTTATTAACTTTATTTGTAAATCTATATCGAAGGTTTATCAATTAATAACTAGTTACAACTATATATTTATTTATTATATTTTTACTTGATATTATTAAAAATTATGACAGATGAAACTTTTGAAAATTCTAATATTAAGAATTCAAGTATTGAGGTTTTATTAATACAATAAACAATACACAATAATATTCTATATTTTATATAATCTATATTATATAAAATATTACTAAGAATATTGCTTATAATATGAAAGCCTAAATACATATTTAACATATTTAATTGAAATATTATTTATTTCTTAACACAGGATACCAAGTCATTAACGTGGGAGGAAATGTAAATCATGTTTCAAACTTTATTTACCATGAAAGTGGTATGTTGACTGATGTTCAATATTGTTTTAATCTTGTGATACATTATTTATAATAAAACACTAAAACACAATTCTATTTAAAATATTCATTGAAATATTTATTTATTTATTAAAAGAATATTTATTAAGCAAATTAAAGTTATATTTATTGAATACTAACTAATTATATATAATTAATATTAATCCACACTATAATTGTAAAGAAATTTTAATTAATCTAACTTTGATATGTATTATTTATATTTATTCTGTTCAAATGTGTACTTATAAAATATTGGTTGTCCAGTTAAATATTTATTAATAAAATAAAACTAATTCATTGACTTTAAACTTCAATATAAGTAATTTAAACATTTTACATTAAGGATTTTACTTTAATTATCACATTTAATATATTCTCAATTTAATTAATTTATTTTATTTTTGCAGTATACAATTTGTAATAATATTTGATAATTTATAAAATATAGTGTTTATTATCATTATCTATAATAATACGTGTTCAGCTATCCCCAGCGAACGCGAGCAATAGCTTCAACTTGGATATCGAAGATTTCGCGTTCAAAATTTGTGTTTCTTATATATTATAATATTTTGTATTGAGTTGTTTTACGTACAGTTTTACTTTCAATTTAATTACATATACATAATTTCATTTATAATGTTATCGTAGTAATATGTTATACAAATCATTTGCTCCATAATATTATTTAATTAATCTTATTATTCTTCTAAATATATCATTATAAGTTTTCATAAATATCCGTAGATTTTCGTGTGCAAGCAATTTTTTAAATGCGTATTATGTTATCGGAAACTTTTATATAATCATAATAATTCTCATATATTATCAATATTTAATAATAATTAATATTCATATTAATAATAATGTAAATAGTATACCTAAATATTAAGTAATACTCTTCTCACTGTTTCATTTATATATTTTATTTTTGTAGAAAACTCAAGCTAATCAGAAATGTAATTATGAATTTAAAATACTTAGTGAGTATTATATAATAACTTACTCGTATTAAATATAATATATATAAATTGCAGATCTTAAAATATTTATTACAGTTTGTAAATTTCTAAGATATAGCTTATTTGATCGAGAATTAATTTTTGAATCATATTAAATACATATAAAAAGTTTTTTAAAATCACCTTATATAATATATTTGTTTATATAATCTATTCATTTTAATAACTTTATATCAAAATACTAGTAGTTAATTCAATAACTTGAAAAAATCGTAATATAAATTAGAGCCACTATGAAAATATTATAATCTATATCTGAGGCATCAATAGTTTATAAATATTTTAATATGTAATATGTAATAAGCAATTCTTATTTATAGTATTATAATTAAAGTCTACAATTTGTTTCACATCTATTTGGAGTTATTCTAAATCAGTTATTCTTAAGTCCTTAATAATATCTGATTATTATTTACTAATATTTTATATTATTTATAATCATATACATTTTTAATAAATAATATATGTGTTATTTACTAGATTCATCTAGCTCACGAATAATTACATGTTATTTAATTAAGAACATCATATCCAACATCATATTTAATATAGTTTTCCAGTAAAATGAATAGTTTGTAATATGAATAAATCATATAATAATTTAGATTTAACATTGAAAACAAATTCATGTAAACATGAGTTATATAACTATACAAGTATATACAAATTGAGTTATATTAATTATAAAATAAAAAGCTTTTGCTTTAATCTAATAATTGGTATACCTTATAATATAACTTGCATATTTAAAGTGAAATATTTCTATAAGAAAAGATATTAAATAATATTCGACTATATATTCTAAAAGAAATACATACAAAAAAAATCATGAAACCATATGAAACTCCTTATAAAGTATTCATTATAATATTCATAAAGTAGTAGTTAGGACCAATTAGTTAAATTTAATGATAGTTACATACTAATGTATACATTATTTTATTATATTAGATTATTATGCCACATTTCGAATGCTGATTATACATTAATCTTGAATATTAGTTTTATTATATGTCTATACTATATTATACGTCAGTCATAAAATATTGAATTAGCCTAAGTATTCAATATTTATTAACGGTGTTCAAATTAAATAGTGATTCGATATTTAGTTTGAATTTAAATGAATAGTCCAAAAGAAAATAAGTTAGTGTTTTAGAACAATTAATTTTAATAAATTTTTTTTTATTTTACATCCTCACCAATGTAAAATAGTCATAACTAATATAAATAATATGAATGTATGCATATTATATAATATATTTACTATATAATTGTGTAGGATAATCTATTAATATATCTCTAAATTCACATTTATTGTATTTATAGAGTTTACAAGAAATGTTTCATATTTTAATAAACCTGGAAAATTATTTGTGCAACTATTATCTAGCGTGCAAGAAAATCGTGTATAATATGAAATGTTGTTAATATATAAATATATATATATATATATATATATATATATATATATTATAGTATATTTATTTATAATTAAAGTTAATATTTATGAAAAGTATATTTCTATAAAAATATGGAATAAATTGATACGCTATGAACATAATAAATATTTTAAATATTCAGTTAATTGGTATTTCAATAAATCTACGAAAACATATACAATATATATAATAACGCGAAGAGATTATGGAATGTTCTTGTGTTGAGTAAACACAACTAATTTATTCAACGACTTCGCAGATCCATAAACGTCTAGCTCCACAGAAACCGCTATAGCGGTCCCATAGGTTCCCGTATAAATTAGGGCGGTGTCGCTACGAGAGCAGTTAGATTTACACCGTTCTCTCCGTTTTCGTTACAGGCGTTGAAGGCCTCGCAACGAGTGCCGCGACGCTTGAAGAGCTTGGCAAATACGACGTGGAGCCGCATTCCAGCCGCATTCCGCCAACTCTACGTCTGCCGTTGCACGTAGGCGATGTCTTAATGAGATACTAAAGAGTTATATAGATAATATAGATGCCCGAGGTCAAGCTACTCGAGGCACGGGAGTCTTATTGTCCTATGTGCTAAGTACGCGTGTACTAGTCATTTCAGACGTATAATCTAATGTATAAGATAGAAAGACAAGAAGAGAGTTGTTAAGATGATGTCAAAGATTGGTAAATTAAAAAATAATAAAAATTTAAATTAATAAGTGCTGATAAGTTTTCGTTAAATATAGTTTCACTAATTTTAAATTGTTCATAGAAGGATTTTCTTTTACTAATTAATATTATGTAATATGTATATATATATATATATATATATATATATATATATATATGTATATATATATCTGTACGTGTACCATGTATTTCATACTTAATTTAACGATTACGTTGAAATGAATACCTTTATTATGTATATAACGAAGATATATGAATTAGATATCCAATATCTAAGTAAATATGTTAAACAAATAAATATGTCTATTTACGTCTGGATTTAGAATAAACCGTATTACTTGAGGTAATGGAATAAATAATAATAATTATAAAATCGGATGATTTTATGGTTGACTTTTTATAATAAGATTAACAAGTACGTAAAATTATTATTTTCATTGCATAATATGTATTATAATTAGTTGTTCTGTTTATACTAAGTTTAAACTATATGTTGATGATTAAATATATGTTATATAATGGTACACAATAAGTATCATAGGCACTGCCTATTAGGCAGCCGATAATGAAAGGCAATTCAAATAATTGTTGTATGCAATATGAAAACAATTATGACAATTTAACGGATATATTTTATATATATAATATACTATTGTGTATTCCTATATATATATATATATATATATATATATATATATAGAAATACACAAGTGTGTGTATGTGTGTGTGCGTGTGTGTGTATGCATATGCGTGTATGCGTGTGCTTGTGTGTATGTATGTGTATGTTTATGCATATATATGCGTGTGTGTGTGTGTGTGTGTGTGTGTGTGTGTGTGTGTGTGTGTGTGTGTGTGTGTGTGTGTGTGTGTGCGTACCTGTGTACCTGTATGTGTGGTTGTGTATGTGTACAATAGCTGTGCTATGCGTGTAAATAGATATAAGTGTATCATTACTTTGACGCGTTCTAGTCAAATAGATGCATTTCATCGTATTTAATGACCTCCTTTAAATAAACTCAACGGACTTGATAAGGCCGTTGCAGTATTAGTTTTTATTGCAGTTTAAGACCTGCACTCGATGGTGTTTGTTATGTCGGTGGTAGGTCTCGGTGTGCTAACAAACGAAATGCCGCGCGCATATCCCTTTGTTTGAGCGGAGTACGATACGGAACTGGATGTCGAGTGTTTCAAGAAGTGCGACTCTTTCTCGATCTTGTCACTGAGTTCTGAGTTAAAATACTCTCAAGTCGTAGATATCACCTTATCATTTTGTTAGTAATCGTAATAATGTATTCACACACACATATATATATATATATATATATATATATATATATATATATATATATATATATATAATTAAATAATTATATTAATATGGTCATACAATATGCTAGTAATAATAAAATATATTACAATATATGTTATACGGAATGTTATTTAATAATTAAATTTCTATTATATTTTTTATTATCAGATTAAGAAATAGTAAAATGGGCGTAACGAATTCATATATTTTATATGATAATGTTATTGTATAATCTTTATAAGAATATATATTAATCTTATAATAATATAAAATATTTATATTATATTATATATATATCTTATAATTTATATTAAACAAAATTAACCAAGTATATCTAAATATATCAAATGCAAAAATTCGTAAACAATATATTATAACATATATTAGGATATATAAATATAATTATTTATATGAAGCTAGAAATAAATATTTAAATAAATGTAATTTTTTATTTAAAAAGTTCCATTTATTAGATTTGTAAAGAATATATTCAAAATTGATTTGATAACATTAACCGAAAATATAGTTTTATTGAAATTATACCCACAGTAATTAATTTAATAAAAAGTTTACTTAATTATGAACAAATACCTATTTTTTATATAATAAATGTTTTTACCTAAACTTCTAAAATATCATATGTTCATTACAGAATAAGAAAATATCAGCAATAAATCATACGATATATCTATAACAATTATATATTACTATACTAACACACACATACATACACATACATACGTACACACACACACACACACACACACACACACACACACACACACACACACACACACACACACACACACACACACACACACACACACATATATATATATATATATATATATATATATTACAATATTAATGTAACACGTGAAAATCAAAGGATCTATTACACGGGGTGTTGTTTAATATATAATGCAATGAGACAATGGTGAAGGTGTAGTCAGTGTGGTCACGTGTTCAGCTATAGGTAGAACGCAAGCTAAAGACGTCTGTAAATCGTCACGGACGAAACCGTTAGACTAGATAAATTAAACACCAAACTACCCGCACAACGATGGAGTACCACGTTACCAGCAGGTAGTTAGTCGGGTAGATCAATACTGACATAGTAGGGCGTGGATACGACACAAATCCACTTATGGAGTGTCAGTTCACACACGAGACCGTTATCTATTAACGAGATAAATCATCCTAATGCCGCCTGTGATCTTTATTGATCTTGATGGCATTTCCGTCGAAAGTCATAAGGTGAGAGAGAGTTATAGG